>CM045765.1:146044684-146144684 GCA_025200525.1 Camellia lanceoleosa
CAAAACCTTTGGCACACATAGTTGGCTGAGTACAAGTGTGATCCCATTGCCTCAATCTTCATTGTATCCATATAACATGGGGCTTCTAAAGGGAACAACTAATTTATTTTTTTTATATGTTTTATGCATAGAATATAAAAATCTTATAACTTGTTTGGATATAATCCTTAAAAAAAAAATAAGTTCACATTTTGGAGAAGCATCCATGATGACTCTTTACATTAAAAATCTCTCTACTTGAGTGTTGCAAAATGCCTCGCCTTTTTTCACTTTGGTTCCCGCCCTATTTATTTTTTTCTCTTAATGCTTGTATGATCTTAAAAGTAAAATTACTTTTCTAGGACAACTTAAAATTGGACACACCACACCTACACCTAAAACACCCACTCATCACCACTCTGTTGAACACCTCCCCACAAAAAACTTATCATCTAACCATACTCTTAATCCATTCTCATTCAATCATCATTATTTCATAGTGTTAGTTCTTCTTCCATATTGACAAGTAACCCTGAGTCGATGAAGGGTAAAGAAACCGATGACAAGTGAGCAATGGAGCATAGCAAACAACAACATTATTGATCGAGGTTTGCCATGTATTGATAAGCTTTTTGAACAAAAATCAAGTTTTTATAGTTAGCGTGTTGAGTTGATTTAGGATTACCGAACAAATATGAATTGTTAAACAGCAAGTTCCAAACACTAAATAATTAAAATAATAAAATTGAAACAAATTTATTTGTTGATTAAGTTTGTTTCAAGTGTTGAAACGGTTTCATTTTAACACATTTCATCAATTCGCCCTTCAGACCAAGCCATCATGGTGATAATGTTCGGCAACACCTCTTTGGGTATATGATTGATGTTCGGAAAGAAGATTTGTGTTTTGTCTGTGTTTGATCTTGGACTACGAGCAGGACATTATATTTGGTACATAAAATACATGTTGATGATCGAAATAAAATAAAAAGGTAGAAAATAACCTTCATATCGTGAAAGGATATAACTTCAATCTCGCCGATTGGGATAGTGTTTAGCCGGTCGAATGTAGGCGTGATAATATATATATATATATATCTATATCTTTGGTGGGTTTGCGCTATAAAACTTTAATCTTCTTAAAAGAGACGCTTGAAGTTTGGGATAATCGTCGGAACAGGTGGGGGTGAGGCAATAGGTGTGCATGCCTTTGGAGTGAGGTAATTGCAATAGGAGATAATTTTGGTATTAAGGCCTCATTGTAGAGTGATTTTTTAGTCAGAAATTACTAAAAAAGATCAAATCATAACTTATATAAAAAGTCAAAAATTTCATTTTACCTAACACACATCTTTTAGTAAAAATCAAAAATATCCCATTATACTAGTTTTTCGTATATTTTAGCCAAAAATTACTAAAACACATGTTTCCAAACGCAGGGCCTAAGTTGGGGGTTTAAAAGACATTTTTAAATAATTTGAATTTTATAAGTGGGGTTAAAAAATGAGGGGTCCAAAGTAAAAAATAGACATTTTAGCATAACCTAAAACAATTCCTCCTCAACAAAAAAAAAAAAAAAAAAGAACCCAAGAACATTTGGAAGTAGTAGTTGGAAGGAGAATGTAATTTTGAAAAATAATCTTTGTTCAAGTGAGACCGTCGGTGGGTTGAGATGTAACGCAGTCCAGGGGAGCTGACGGGGGAGGGGGGGGAGGGAGCCTTTGGAGTAGGGATAATTTTGGTTTTTAAGTTGGAGTTTAAAGAAATTTTAAATAATTTAAATTTTTATAAGTGGGGTTCAATAAAATAAGAGGTTAAAATAAAAAAGTACGGACATTTAGCACCACTCTTTCTAAAACTTAATTCCCCCCCAAAAAAAAAAAAAAAAAAAAGACTCCAAAATGAGATTCTCCAAAATAAATAAAAATTAGTAAAGATGTTCTAAAACGAACACAATAAATATCCCTCTACACCCCACATAGTACAAGAATTTTCCATAGAACAAAAACCCCAGCCTTCCCAGAGAGTGTCGATACACAGGAAACGAAGTACATGGTAGAAATAAAACCAATAACAACAATCATTTGATTATTAATATTCGGCTAAAAAACTAAAAACATGTGGTTCTGCATTTTATTTTATTTATTAATCAGAAACACAGTGACTGCGATGATGAAATCAATGTGAACACCACTTAAGCTCTCAAGTATTTCGTTTCTACAGTTAAAATGAAACATCTCCCCAAGAATCTTTCTTTTAAAATTCTACAATAAAACAGATGTTTTTGAGATTTTGACCAGGAATATACATACATAGCAGTCCGGATCCAACTCAATAAGACTGAGTTGGCCTTTGCTGCTACCAAGACTAACTGCAATCATAGCAAGAAAAGCCTGCATGTATTTAAACATAAAATTCAATGAACAAAGCTTAAAAGTTTTCCACTTTCAATAACAAAATAAAGAAAAAAAAAAGAATTTATTTCATTTGTGCAAGGAAGAGATCAAGCAATTCCATGAGGTACAGAATTCAGGATCAATTGATAGATCTAATAGAAGGAAAAACAGAAGCTATCACATTACTATCGATATACAAAAATACAATACTATTTCAATCACTAGAGGCAGCACTACCTCATAGGATAGGGACACAACATACCACCAAAATTTAATCATTTGGTGGCCAGTAATGACCACTTGATTTCAAAGTCTACATATACAACTTGGAAGTAAATCCACATTATTTGGAGGTGCTTGAATGGCCTAAAATTGCAGGTGAAACAAAGAGGACAACCAAAAACAAGAGAGAGATTGCTGCATATAGTTTGCAAAGCGCATAAGAAATGAGAATTGCAAACAATTTCCTTAACAATTTCTATAATTAAAAGCAAGGCATTTAACTGTTGTTGACATCCAAAACTCTAATTTGGAAAAAATCTTTAAAAAAGTCATTCAGGCTCATGAATGCCTTGCCAAGTATGCAAGCTTCACATGCACACAACAATGATTATTATGCCTTTTTTTTTCTTCTTTTTTTCCCCCAACAATGATTATTACATTTTTTTCCTTTTTCTTCTTTTTTATTCCCCTTTACCTGTGAAGGTGATAATCAACCATCTAGTACATCTCTAAATCATAGTACAATAAATTAGAATAATAATGGTACAATGTAAGTTAAATCCAAGACACATTGCTCTAGAAGACACATTGCCCAAGTCTCCTGGCACACAAGTACACACACAATAGCTGCTTTTGAAAGGAAATAATAAACACTGGAGCTTGATAGAAGAAGGTCCGGAAATCACCGATTGAGAACTTAGAACTATGAACTAAAAAACAAACAGAAGTATGATCAGAGCACAGCATTAACATAACATAAACGAATTGGTGGATAATGAAACACTTACAGCTAATGTGCATACGATAAGTCCTGGTTTTTTCTCGGTAATCAGCCCGACACAAAGTAGAATAAAAGCTCCAATGTACCAGGGAATGGCACCCAAAAAGAAACCAATTATAAACCTTGAAAAAAAAATTCAAAAACAATACAATCAATCACAATTCCAATTAACAAACTCATCTAACTATACACAAGAATCAAACATTCTTAAACAGAACATAAAACTAACAAATTTTATCAATTGCAATATTTTTCTAAACCTCATACGCATTGATTTCCAACAATCAGTATCTGTTTCAGGGTTTATCTTTATGATTGAATTTCTGTATTTTCTTTTCTCTCCAGTAATATATTTCTCATTATAATAATATATTAAAACTTTGTTAGACATTTTGACCTAAAAAAAAAAAAAATCATTAGTCATATTACTACCATTCCACGCCAGTAAAATTAAAATTATAGGCCACCTTTCATATAATAAATACAAATATAGTGTCTAGCATTATTTGCACGAACTGGCTGCCTTAGAGTGAACCCATGTCCTCGTGTTTCACCAAACAATGACTCCAAGAGCGTTATCATTGTCATCAACATAATTCAACCAAACTCCAGGTTTCAGTCAATATAGACTACTTAAAAAATCACACATTGCTCTCGTGGGCTTGAATTGTAGAAGATAATCTGTCTCCAATCAGCAAAGACAGAATTAACGTGGACTTACATAACTTAAATGGTTAGACTTGATTAAAATAATTCAAAAGTAAAATTCAATGAAGGAAAAAATAGCAAGAGGAAAGGTACTGCTAATCACTGAAGACAGCACTGCTGATGTAGACTTATGTATCCTAAATTACTGAATTAGAAAAATAATTCAACAAATAAAAAGTAACTAAAGGATAATTACTTCAATCCATTCTTTTTTCCCCACCTCCTCTCCATGCTTATAATCGACACATGGCATGCATGCTGGAAGCATAGGCACATGGAAATATTTTTCTAGCACCTTTCCATTTAAATGTAAACTATGACTAGGGTTGTGCTTGTAATCCGCCAACCCATCCAAACCGGCCCACCCGGCCGACCTGAGCTCTTATGGATGATTTCGACAACCAGCACGGTTGGCTGCGGCTTTTTGCTATTCAATTTCATGATTTCACAGTCGGAAACGGATATAAGCAATTCACACCCGAAAAAATCCGACCTGACCAAATAAATATTGATGTATATTAATTTTTTATTGCCTTGGTCTTATCACTTCACAGTCTGTCTCTGTCACACACACTATCCCACTTCATCCCACTTCCCACGGTAATATTCTCTCTCTCTCTCTCTCTCTCTATATATATATATTCAAAGTCCCATTTTCCATAAACCCTAATAACTCTGAAAAATGAAGAGACACCTCTATCTCTCTTTATTCTCAGATTTGGTCTCTTCATTTTTCTCCTCTTTTTCTCTCTTTGAAATTTAAACACATACTCATCTCTCTCTCCCTTATATTGTTTCTCTTTTTCTTCCATCTTCGATGTGGCAATGGCGACGATGATTGATGGGGTGGCTGCCATGAGCGGCAACAACGGCGCCGATGAGTGATGAGTAAAGGTGATGATGGCGATGGAAGTTCCCTCTCTCGTATTTTTCACCACTCTCTCTATTTTTACTTTCTTAGCTCTGTATATATATATAAATATGTGAGTTCAAGGTTTTTATTATGAAATCCCAAGTTTATTTTTCATATTTTTTCCATCTCTTTCTCTACGGTGTTCGAATCGATTGAACCGACCGCTAAACCGAGGTCTTTAATTCGACGATTCTGAAACGTGAGTCAGTCGACGACGGATGGTTGCTTTACTGAACCGATGAAATCGGTTTGGATGACGGGCTACGGGTATACCCGAGCGAACCAACCCATGCACAATTCCCTAACTACTGACGACTCGGGTACAAAGGCCAAATGCAAGTGTGAGGTGTTAGATTCATCTAATTTCCAAATCTTTTGACGCAATACATGGTTCAATTATCAGAGTATTCAATTCCCCGTCATCTCAACATCAGGGTAGAGAGTGCATGTCACAGTGGCTAATTGTCAGAGTGTATATATTCCTCCATCTCAACATCTTGGTAGGGGTTGATATATGGAGGATAGTTATTATCATTATTGTGGACAAACAATATGTCCTTATATAAAGGAAAGTCTTGGTTAAAAAAATAAAAATGAAATCAGTTTGTATTAAATCACTTTGAACTTACAAGAACCAGCCAATCCCAATCCCACAGCAAGGAAGGCGATGCTCTCCCATGGGTCTCCCATCAGCAACAGCATAACCTAGAGCAACACCAAACCAATATAAAGAATATAGAGGACGAAAAACATTACATATAGAACATATTTTTATATACACATATACATCATGTACATAAACGCAAATGCACCAAAACAAGTTCACTCTGTCCTCAAAATTTTTCGTGAGTGCATTCACAATAATAGTCATACTGAAATGTTTCTAAATCAAATTCCTTAAACTATAATCCTTTTCCAATTCTCAAACGCTTCTTACACCAAGTCCTGTCAATGCCTAGAAATTTTTGCAGAAAACCCTAACCGTGAGAAACTTCTATACTATTCCTTCCAATAAAAACTCTGAAAGTTCTATCTTTCATAAATTTTTTTCATAATGCCAATAGACTGCTAAAAGGAACCACCCTACTATTAACAAGCTTAAAAGAATAGTCAAATTTCAAACATTACGTCTCAAAATATAAAAGTAAAAAGCAGCAGAAGCTAGTTAATAGTGACTATTTTTCTGGAAAAGAAGTCTATGTCATTCGGAATGCTCCGACCCATAAACAATGATTTTAGATCTTAGTTAGAGCAGCTTTGCATATGAAGAAGAGCACTTGTTATGTTTACTTTTCAAAAGATTTCAGTAGATGGAGAAATGAACTAGTCTTCAATGTGTCATGCAAAAAATAGCTCCAAGACTTGTGTTACAATTACTTTCCCAGTGGACGAAAGTTTGAATTTTGATCAGTTTATGTTCATTTCATCTTTCACAACCACGACCAACATCCCCCTTATGATTATGAATACTATTCAAGAAAGAAGAAAACATGACTCCAATCTAATCCAATCACACCAAATAATCAAAACAAATTACACTACTAACAGACGAAGCCCAGTGTGATAACCCCATCACGTAGTATACCTTTATCTATTTAATTTTGAAAGTTAATTATGGCCTTGTTTGGTAGAGCTGTGGGAAACTGCTTATAGCTTATGCCCAAACAGCTTATAGTTTATAACTTTCCTAAAGCTGATTTCCAGCTTATCCTCAAAGCATCTCCTACCCCACTCAAATAATAAGCTGATTTCTGACTTCCACAAAGTTATAAGCTATAAGCATAAGCTAAACCAAATATATCAAAAACAAATTTTAAATTGTCGAAGTCGAAAAATAATCTCTAACAAACAGGCCTATGTGTTTGATGATTAATTTGTATGCATATATGTTCATTGATAAAGTATCTCAAGATTTTTGCTTTTAGATCTAAAATTGAAGGCCTTAATGACTTTAGAAACCAAAATGGACAAGTTTAATTAGGATGGCATAATTTTTAGAGCTTTTTGAGAAGTTTGATTAAAATTTGATTCAATTAAATTAAATTAAGTTTTGTTTAGTTAGCCTTAAGTTCTAATTAATTAGCTTAATCCCTAGTTAGTGTATTAAGTTAATCAACGGTACATATATGATAATAGAAGAGTTTAGACACATTCTTGAGCTCAAAATCTGCTAGAGGAGAGCTTTAGAGAGAGAGACTCCATTTTAGAGAGAGCGTGAGCTTGTTCTTGAAGATTTTGCTAGGAGATTGAATAACTAAGGAGAGGAACTCAAAATTTTGCTTAATTGAGCTAATTACAAGACTCTAGATAAGTGTTTGGCTCTTAATTCATGAATTAGTCACCTAACATGTGAATTCAAGAAGATAATGAGCTTAAGCTCAAGAATTGAGTTAGAAGTCGATGAATTGGGAGCTAGAACATACATACATGAATAATTTTGTGTAATTTCAACATGTTGAGCATGATTTTATTTATCTATGTTTGAATTAGAAGTTATATCATGCATGCACCCATGGTTTAAAGAGTTTCGAAGTCAATTTCATGTTTTTAAGGTAGTAGAAGTAGAATTTGAAACAAGTTCATTCATGCATGAAGTTTTGAGTATAGGGTTTAAAATTAGTCTTGTGTTCATGTTTTGGAGGTATATTCATGGTTTAGAACATGTCATGCAAGAGTTTTTGGCTCAAATCAAGTTTGAAGCATTTTTCTTCATGTTTGAAAATTCGAATTCACCCCATCAAAGTCATTGCTTGAGCACACAAGGAGGGCTTCCAAGATTTTGCAAAGCATTGCACATCGCCGAAAGTGACTTCAACTTTCATTGAACTTGGCTCGAGCGACCATCAAGCCTAGAATTCGAGCATCCAGCACTTTTGCAGACTATGCAGACCGCTTGTTTAACTATCTTGTTTTAGCATATTTTGAAAAGTTATATTCATTCATATCATCATCCTCACTTCCTTCTAAGCATTCTTAGCTATGAAATAAGCCTCATGATTGACTTAATAAGTAAGAATTTCATAAAGAAATTGATTAAGAAAGGAATGATTTGATTAGGCAATGTGCTTTAATGTGTGTATATGTTTGTGTGTTATCTAGGTTGATCTACGAAAAAGTGACAACAAATTAATCGCTGTGAGTAATATCTTAGTAAAAATATTTTCATATATGTTATTTTCTAAATATTTCCAACTGCAAGCTTTTCTGAACTTATGATTTTGTGATATGAATGAGCTTCTACCTATTCGATCAACATGATATCTGTTAATGGGAATGAATAAGTACGAATATGTGAAATGGACCCAAGGTCGTTCTGTGTACCTAATAAGATGAACCCAAGGTCGTTCTGTGTACCTAATAAGATGAACCCAAGGTTGTTCTAATCATCTAATAAGTCTGAAATATCTGGTATGTGTTAACCAAATGGTTATTATACAGTTGTAATTGATTGGATCCAAGGTCATTCCGCTAAGTGTAATGTGTTCTTATATACTGTATATGTTGAACCAAGATCGCTCTATCAAGTTTTGGACTTGAGGTCATTTCGCTATGACAAGAAACTGAGTATCACAATAATTATAGCACAAACTTCACTTTACCCTCATGGTTTGGGCGGTGCAAATTACCTCCCGACATTTGGAAATCACACTCGATTGAAGTGCACAATTAACACCATTAATTGCAAAAGTAAAAGGCTATTTGCCCTTATATATATAACCCTTATATACCATTCCTCATTCAACAGTCATGCATATGAGAAAAGTAAAGGTTGTCTGGAGAGAACTTAGGGTTGCCACCAGGGTTGTTAAAATCAGGATCTTATGTTAGATCGATGGAGATGTTATAGGATCGATCGAGAATCGTAAGATCCTACCGAAAAAGACAAATTACATAATAATTTAATTCAAATAAATATTTCTTAAAAAGTATACACAAAATGAGCCTATATTCTATTGAAAAGAAGTGAAAATATTGTGAAAAATATAATATCCCATGTAAAATATACATATAATATTATACAATAGAAAACTCGATGATAAAAGTTTTGTATTTCATCAAAAAGAAGGTGAAGAAGAATTTATAATAAAATACTTTACAATCTACAATTATGCATAAAAAGTAAAGAAAAATATTTAACAAAGTTGAATAGGAAAATAGATTAAGAACTCAAACGAGTAGCTTAACCGAATGATAAGGTTTGTCGTGGGCATCCTCGTGGAGCGGATTCAATCACAAAATAATCTCTCTAAAAATTGGGATAAAGTTGCAATTATCTTACCCTCTTTAGACTCCACTAAAACTAAGTTTGTTTTTCCGACTAGTTAATTTTCTTAAATTACCACAATATTTGAAGGTTTGTTTCCTAATTTATTTTTCTTAGTCTATTTGATTCAATACTACTTAATTTTTATTATTTATTTTGACCACATAAATTGATATTTAAACAACAAACATAAAATTTACAATAAAATATATCATACAATACAAAACAAGACTTGTAAATTGGATCGATTCGCATCAGATTCCACAATCCTATAAGATCCCATTACCAGATCGAAGATCTTACCTATAAGGCATTTTTTAGACGATCTGGGTCGATTGTACTCAAATGGATCGTAATATCCGGATCGGGATTCTAATAACCATGGTTTCCACATATGACATTAGGGTTTTGATTTAACAAATTAATTTAAACAACATAATTTCCATCAAAACATGTAAAGAAACATAATGACAAGTTCAAAAGCTTGCTCTTTCCAAGAGGAAATTATAAATTAGAAATGCAAGCACTTCAAGGAATACTATCCAGAACCACAAACCTCCAAAATATATGGATTTATCAACACCTACACATGAACTAACTTGTATGTATCTATATGCATACCTATGTTGAAGTCAAATCTGTGGACGATTTCACATTCTTGAATTCCTCAGATGTGTAGGTACTTTGGCAACTTGAATTTGTGAAAATACTGAAGTTTTACTTTGAGAATAGGACGAGAATGCTACTAAAGATGTAAATAACATGAAATTCAAGAAACCCAAGAACTTGTCCATGTTGAATCACCTCTGGTTCTACTTGCCAAAGATGTACCCAAAGTTGCACAATTCTCTTCCTTGATAATGATGTTGTAGTTCGTATGATTTCACGCCTTTTATGAAAAATTGATATGGTGGAAAGGTAAATGGGGCTGTTGAGACCTACTTTTGGGTCATGGCGAGGCTTTGACGATCGCCATGACCTTAGCGATGGACAATTAGCAAAGATATATATATATATATAAATTACAAGATTCACGCTATGTATGTATTTGTAAAATATAATTATATGAAAAATAAGTTGAAAAGATTTTGTATTTTCTTTTCTATTTTTTATAGATCTAATAATCCTTTTATCTCCTCCTTTTTCTTCTCTTTTTTTTTTTTTTAAAAAAAAAAAAAAAGAGGTTTACAGGTCTTGATATTGATGATGAAGATGATGGAAGACTTTGAAAATTGATGATGATAATGAAGATGAGGGCATTTTAGTCATTTAATTCGGAGGAAAAACTATCTTTTCATGCCCATTTGCACACTACGCGCATGTCATGCACAGGCTGTTATGTTAGATGGAAATGCTAACTATGCACTTCAATCCAGTAACCAAATGGGGTTTAAGTAGTAATTTTCAAATGTCGTGAGGTAATCCAAGCACCCAAATTTAAAACCACAAGTGGGTAAAGTGAAATTTGCCTATAATTATATTAAATATCAGAACTCATTCATGTAGCCTTTTTACTCTGATGTTATTCACTGGGATTTAACCCACTTCATTGTATATATATATATATATATGTAGGTGAGCAACGGGATATCCAGCATTAGAGAAGTCCAGTGATTACCCAGATTTTGTGATGTCAGCCATGGAGCACCTCTTGGAAGAGGCTTTTATCTTTTTGTTTTTGATGGTCATGTTTGACCTCGCTTCATATTTATTGTTTTGGGTTTTGTAAGACAATAACTTGTACTTGTGAATGACTTCTGGATATATGTAATATCTATATGTACATATTTGGATGTGAGTTATTAACGTATAAATGTATTTGTTTGTTCCATATATACATAGCTCATTGGACAATGTTCTATTATTTGCTTCCGCTTCTGGCCTCGTATACTTAATTATGATTTGAATTATATCTGAGGCCGTAGATAATCTCATGATTACTAGTCAATTATGATCCAAACCTTTAGGAGCGGTTTAGGTCATGACAATCAACGCCCGTAATATAATTGGTGTACAATAAGGCCGACGAGATCAATCAAAACCATTTTCTCAAACTTCCAAAATCAGTCCTATACATGGGGACTTCAGAGTTACAACTTACACCAACAATGTCGAAAAAATGAAAGCATCGCCTATCACTAATGTAGTTGCTCCAAATATGGACCACTTAATTACATTATATATGGTGAGAGATAACAGTTAAAATCCTCTCAAAAGATTGCCAAATGCAAAGTATAATTACTTCCATCATCAATTGTAAGATTGGGCCTCGTGTACAAGGTAACAAAGGTCCTTTGTAATGTTCTTTGATCGCTCAATATTATACTAATCTTTCCAAGTTAAGAACAAATATATATATATATATATATGAAGTGCCTCTATTAGAATCCAAAACTAGTTAACCCCAAGAGGTTGGTTGAGCGGTAAAAACCAAGGATAAGATCCAAGGTCTCGAAGTTCGAGTCTTCCAATGGGCCATTGAAAGTTTACGGTCGTTAACTTGAAGGCCTCCAAGGATTAGTTCTCGGCTATCTAGTTACGAGGTAACTCAAGCCCCAATTGGGCTATGTTGGGCCGGAGATACCCTGTATTTAAAAAAAAAAAAAAAAGTGTATCCAAGACTAATTTGTGCATAATAGTGGCCTTGCTAATTGATAGGCTATTATGGGCATTGGGCTCATAGACATGCCTCCTAAATACTTCAAAGGTCATATAGTTGTGCCACATCGATTTTGTATGTATCAGGCCACTAGGCAGCTATCTTCGTATTGTTACAGAGATTCCACTCATTGTGTTAGTTCCCATATCTCTAGTAAAACAGGATGTCACTTAGCCTGTAAGGAAATTTTTGCTCTGCCCATAATCTAAAAGAGCAAACCAACCTATTCAGAGGCTGTTAGAATAAGTTGGATAATTAAACAAATCCAAATTTCCCCAAAAGGGGGCTGGCCAAAATATGCAGAATTGACCAAACCTGGCAAATACATTGCACACAAGATAATCCATGTGTAGCGACATCAGGCAAAGTGATTGCCCTCAAAAATCCTGCCAGTCTAACTGAAATATAAAGTCAGCCAGTTACCATTAAATACCCATAGATTAAATTAAAATATATCACTTAAAATAATCACCAAAACCCATTAGTCACTATCATACAAAGAGCGAATTCACTGGCCAGTAAAAACCAAGAAACAACAAAAGGAGAGAACACACATATAAGTCAATCAGGGTAAGCCAAGTAAGCAAGACTTCAAAGCGCAAGCAGGCAAAATGAATGTAGCCTTACCCCCATTTATTTAGAGACACTAATGACAAGTCTTACACTTGGATTGCCAAACTGCCATTTAATCCAGGTAGATAATTCATTTCATAAATTTTTTACACACGAGCGCCATACAAATAAATAATTGCATATACATGCATATATGATATATCTTATTCGATTTCGAATTCATTTCACATATTTTATACACACATGCGTCATATAAATATATAATTCCACATACATGCATATATGAAATATCTTATTCAATTCGATTCCACTATCTTCTTAAAGTGATTGCCCACAAAATCTACCATCCGCTAGTAATATTTCAAAGAACAGGATACAAATTTCACATGAAAAATCTAAAATCTGATCAAAGGAAAGTAAATACATATTTATATATGAATGTAAATTTTCAGAGAGAGAGAGAGAACCTGGAACGGTTTGGTAACCGAGAGAATAATAAGGAGGATGAGGAATCGCGGAGGGGCCGGCAGGAGGGGCGGGCTGAGGGAAGCCCATGACGGCGTGAGGCGGCGGAGGATGGTAGTTCGCGACGCCTTGAAACGTCCCGTAGTAATACTGCTGCGGCGGCGCCGACGGCTGCTGACCGCCGACTACGGCGGCGAAGCCTCTGCTCTTCCCTCCTTCTTCGCTTCTCTCTTATTGAGGTTAGGGTTTTCAAGAACGACGATCAATAGATGAAACTCTTTGCGGTGTTGTCAGTTTTGTTCTGACATTTGGCCGCTTTTCCGTTTTACCTTTGCTTATGGACCGACCCAAACCAGGAATACTCTTCTTATGGGTTGATCCAAAACCAAAACCGCTACCAACGGGCCGAGCTGAGTTTCACGGAGCTTGAGATTCGCTTGTTTGCTCTCTCGAACTTGAGCTTGAACTCACCCCAGCTTGATAATATTTTTTATTATTTATATTATTTAATACATAAATAATATATTTATGTTATTATTTATATATAATAACATATTATGAGAAATTATCGGTAAATCACAAATTAAGGAATGATGATTCATTTTTTTTTTTTTTTTTTTTTTTTATGAACCATTTGGTCCTATTTAATTGGTAAGAAATATTTTTCTTTGATTTGGCAAGGGTGGAGTTTACACATTTACCCTTGTTATGATTTTGATGGATTCTTTTTTGCTCGTTTGTGTGTAATGATTGAGAAGGTACCGCTTACATTTTACATTTTTGTGTGTTTGATTTTTGTAGAGTAATATACGTATGGGTTTCAATTGCTAATGTTGTTTTCTTATAATGTGAGAATCAATTTTGCTTTTTTCGTGAAATATCATGACGCATCACATCACATACTAAGCATATTACGACGTGTCCAATATAAATCAAAAACATTACAGTGAAATACAATACTACAAGACACACACTTATGATACACAACATATTTCTACATTGAACATATTGGCACGACACACAGAAAACATAACCACCTACCCCCTGATCTCACTCTAAAACCAATATGCATAACTAATGTCGGGATGTAAAACCCCGTTATCTGCATTGGATGGATGATGTTAACAACACCCATGCGTATAAATTAGCACAACAATAGAATGTATATCCTACATCCAAACAAGGCTTTATTTCGACTATAAATAGACACAACAATATGAAAATACCCTTTATATCATAAACTAATAGATAACTCGACTATTAACATTCAATACATAATACCATAACATTAAAACCACACTAACATTATCTCTAAACATATACATTCGATGTGAATCATTATATATCAAAATTACAATGTTAAATTTACCTCAAATCTCACATTGCACATTACATTAGCTAATTAAGGCATGCAACAACGACTCAAACCATAAAACCAAAATCGAATACAAATAAAGGGTAACAAATTACAAAGACATATCAATAATTAAAGTGTCAAACATTACACACATTCGCCTTTCATTGTCGACATTTGAAATTACGAATGGCGTAATCGACGGTACGATGACGCATCATTGTCCACTGGTTGTATATATGTCTCGAATATGACAACGCCAAACCCTTACCGCAAAGATTGATCGCTATTGTTGAAGGTGGTCCGCTCAAGAAAGAGGTTCCTCCAATTAGGTTTCAATCAAAAACACAAATGTGAAACTTGTGGGAACAACTCTTCGTAAACCCTAATGGGTGTGTTTGGTAACGCTATGCTAGGTTTATATTTACAAAATTTTATAACCGGGTTTTTGTTTATTTTAGAAAAATATAAACTACAAACTTTCAGAATTGACAAAATGTTTAAAAAATTAAAAAATATAAAAAAAGGTGAGAAATGGCAAGTGGCGGAAGACGGTGATGGAAAGTGGTAATGGTGGGTGGTGGATAGTCGTGGTGGTGGTGGTGGGTGGTAGCGAGTTGGTGGTGGTGGTGGCGGTAGCAAGTGATGAGTGGCGGATGGGGCGTGGTAGTGGTGGGTGGGTGGGTGGGTGGCTGAGGGTGGCGGGTGGTGGTGGCGGTGGTGGTGGTGCGGTGGCCGATGGTGGTGGTGGGTGGTGGGTAGTGATGGTGGTGGTGGATGGATGGTGGTGGTGGTGGATGGTGGTGGCAAGGTGAGTGGTGATGGCAAGTTGGTGGCGTGGTGGTAGCGGCGGTGGATGGTAGTGGCAGTGGATGGCGGGTGGTGGGTTAGGGTGGCGGTGGTAAGTGGTGGTGGCTGGCGGAAGACGGTAGAAAATGGTATGTGGTGACTAGTGTTGGTGGTAAAAAAAAAGAAACTCAAAACTAAACACATTTTTGTGTTTTCATTGTTTATTAATTTATAAACCGAGATCATCGATTTATAAATCAGGTTTTACCAAACAAGTTTATTTGAGTTTTTAAATTTTTGTAATATAAATAAACTGAACGTAAGTGTTACCAAACGACACCATAGGGTTTGTTTGGTAACTATTTCTTGCTTTCGCTTTATATTTACAAAATTAAAAAAAAGCTATAAAAACTTGTTTGATAATTTTTTGATTTATAAATGGTTGTCTCCGCTTATAATTTATAGGAAAAACGAACTCAAAAATGAGTTTACGCCACGCTTTTCAATTTTTTTTTCAATTATTTTTTTTTCAAATAATTTATTTTCAATTATTTTTTTTTCAATTAATTTTTTTTTCAAATTTTTTTTTTCCCAATTAATTTTTTTTCAATTATAATATGTGTGATCCCATTGTCATAAAAAATAAAAAATAACTATAAATATTTTAGATCTGAACAAACATATTTTTTAGTTTATGTTTTTAAAATTTTTAAACATTTTGTTCAAACCAAACGCTGCTTGTAATTTATGTTTTAAAAATAAACAAAAACTAGTTTATAAAATTTTTATAAACATACACCAAAAACGTAAACATTATCAAATGCTACCTTAGTATTCCAATCCCCTAACATGGAAAATGTTTTAATGTGAGAATATTTATTGACAATGTTTCCATATGCAGATCAAACATTTAATCAAAAATAGGGGAACCAAAAAATGCATGTAGTGCGCTTTATGTCCACAAATGTAATTTCACCTATAACAAAATTTCCCATTTGCCCCCATTAAAACATAAAACGTATATAGAAGCGACAAATGTGTCAACTGATTGTTTTAGAACCTTTTGGTATAACAAAAAAAAGGCACGACTAACTAGTGCACAAGTTCACAAACTTGGATTTATGTGCTATACCCTTAGTTTTAATTGTAATCACATCTTTTTAAAGTCTTTATTCATTTTTACTCTTTTTTTTGATATTTTAAATTACATGTTACAATGATTCTTTCTTTCTCATTGTTGTAAATTTTTTTTAATTATTTCATTTTCAAAAACCAATATAACAATTTTTTAAATTAATATATTTTTATTTTGAAATAGTGAAATATTAGAACTACGCTATTTTTTTTTTATAACAAATCATAATTTTAATTGTTAATTGTCAATACAATAATTTTAAACCATATATGTAACGCCCCACTCCCCGGTTGTTAAATGCACTAAAATAGCCTAAAAATACAAGTTTTGCTCCCAAAATAATAATTACAAAATTGTCTCCAAATGATACAATATCCTCCAAATATTCTAATTGCCTCCAAAATAAACAATATTACAACTCTCTCCAAATTTAATAATTACAGCTAGGTCCCAAATCTCTATATTAATAAATCTTTTAATCTCAATTTTGAGTCTCGCTAAAATCACTCCGACTTGAAAAATAAATTAATTCGAGAAGTATACAATACGACAGAATACAAGGCTCGGATACGTAATAATTTATCGTGAATCCAACAATTTATGACATCAAATCAACGATACGATAATAAAGCAATTTATCAAATTGCACAACAAATCAACTATAATTTATCTAGACCAAATACCGGTCTTACTTCAAGATATGATCGTGAATAAATTCATTTATTCACCCACCTTACCTAAGCTCCACGCTTATCTCGACATATTGATGTAAACAATTAATAAAATTCATTCGATTCATGTACGGAGTATTTCCATGTCATTCAAATGACAAATCACCATTTAACACGTAAAGTATTTGTAGAGAATTTTACCAAATGATCGTAATATCAACGATTCGACAACAAATGATTTTACCACAATAATCAAGTAGATTACAAATTGAGGATAATTTAAAATAAGAGAACTCTTTGCAAAGAGATTTAAATAGAACATATTGTATACAACCCGAATTTATCTCAAAATAATTATCTCCGCCACCAAATTTGAAATTACTCCACGGACCTCTAAAACATAACTCTTATTAAAATACTAATAAAACATAACTTGTATAAAATAGAATTTGATAAGTCAAAATATAAGTAAAATACATTTTGATAAATTAAGATATAATATAACTCACATAAATATTAACCCTTAATCTTTAACCTCCACTCACTCTCCGCTTCTGAGGCTTCCATACAACCTGAATCCTTTCTATTTGTATTACTTACTTGAATTCCTCCACTACAGCACCAAGCCTCACTATTTATACATGACCAAGTGTGAGACCCAAGAAAATGATTCTTACACGTAGGAATTTCTCTCTTACCACATGTTTTCTACTCCTCAAATTATGTTGACACCTATTTTATCCTAAATAATTAATTCTTATTAAAAGTAAAGAAAAAGATGGATGGTGGAAAATTGTGGGTAAACCCACGGTTTTGAATGTTTGTTTCACATTATTATTATTATTTTTTTTTTCTTTTTCATGGGGAATTGTAGAGAAAAATTTATGTATTATTATATCAGAATAAATAATAATATGGTAGATATAGAATGGATGAGATGAATACAAATAAATAGTTTAAAATTATATTCTTATCTAAAAATCTCACCACTAAATTATTATAATAAACCACTAATACCACTCACTAAATATTAATACCTCAAAATATGGGGTGTCACAATATATACTATATATTATAGTAAAAAATATATAAAACAAAACTCTTAAACTTATATGTAAAATTTTATTTACGAGAAACAAAATATAAGAAATTAAATATAATTATTATTTTTAATAAATAATTTATTATTTGCACGGATGACATACTAATAATTATGGTTTAAATATAATTTTTTATTTAATCTATTTTTTTTATATTTTGTTTAATCTATTTTGATGAGACTTGAGATTTGATTTATTTTGATTTATATTTATTTAGACAAAAAAAAATTATTGCAACGGCAACTTAATTTAAAAAAAAATTTAATAACTTGAATTTATGTAATTTGAATAATTCAAATATATTAAAATAAAATGATATCGCTTTTGAGTTATTTAAACCAATAAAAATTGTAAACATTGTTAAATCTAGAATGGGTACTCCCAATTTGCTTTTAGGCTGGGACTGGTCAAGCGGTAATGTCGGCTATCTTAGTGGAGTAATTTATGCTTGTCTTGTTGTGTGTCTTTGGCCGTATTTCCGTCGGAAGGCGGTGATGGTTTCGAAGAGGACTTTTCAATACTGTTTGTTCAGTGATTAATAATTTGATAACAAAGTTTGAACCAAATTCTATTTTAATCATTATTTATTTTAAATTACATAATTTGATTCATATTTTTTGTTTTTTTTAAAGTTAGAGATTGAAATAAAGAAATTTAAATCATTTATAGTGCATTATATGCAGTATATCATTTTGGAAGGCCAAGAGGAAAAGAAAAGGAGCATGTTCTGTTGTTGTTGTTATTTTATTTTTATTTTTTTAAGTTTTGATGTAGCTTTGGAAAATGTACTACAAATTACTCAAATTCAAAATTAATGATTTTAAGACATTTGTAAATCCTATGAGATGATATACATGTAGATAAAATTAACACAAATGTAGGAAGCATCAAATTGAAATTTGACTTATAATAACCTATATAATTCATCTTTTTATCTTTTTTTCATTACATCACTTCTCTACTTTTTTGCACATTTTTTCGTAAAAAAATAAAAAGTACACTTTTTTAAAACACTCTAAACCAACCCTAAATTATTCAAATTGAAACAATAAAAACGAATATAAAATTTGAGTCAAATTATAAAAATAAACAGCATAATTTATCCACAAAAAAAAAAAACACTCAGTTCTTAGAGTTTAAATAAAATTCTATTTTAATCCTCATATTTTCAATTGTATAAAACCTTTTAATCTGCTGCGAGTCTCAGTATGATGTTTTCCATCTAGAATCCACAAAGAATTTTGATGAAAAATTTAAACAGTAAGATTTATTATTTTTATGTATTTTTTAAAAAATAATAAAATAAATATTGTAAGATGGATAGTGCCGAGCAATGTAAGAGTAACTCCAACCATATTTTCTACTTTTCACTAGTTAAAGTACAAAAAAAATACATTCTTTATTTTACCTAATTACTTTAGCTATTGTGTTCTCTAATCACGCCTTATTTTAATTAATCATTTAAACTAACTTAATTAATTTTTAAAATAAAAAAATACTAATTGTTGATATTTTACTAATATAAATTTGCAATAATAATAAATTTGTCTATACAAACATGCAAAACTTGTAGAATGAGGAGAAAAAAATACAAAATACAAAATAAGTTATTCGTAATTTATCAAAAATAATTGAAAGAACATATAAAATTACTATACACACACACATGTATAAAATATATAAAATCCCAAATCTAAGACATAAATACATAAAAATCTAAAATCTATACATACATAATTTTTGGAGAGCTTCTAGCACTCTTCAATTATAGTCACCAAAAAATATGATAGTAAAGTAACTAGTCCAATAGCTAGTACATTAAAACTCAAAATTAAACTTACATTGACTAAAATGCCTCGATAAATCTTGGTTAATTATCCTCTTAAAGATGCTCTGAGACATCAAATAACTTCTCATGTAATAATGGGAGATGCGAATATAGGAAACGAGGGAAAGATGACCTAACGGCAGACGAAAAACAAATCAAATTTAATCCCAAATCAATCATTAAGATCATGAAAGAACTCCTCATGATTCTTTAACCATGACGAGATAAAAAGTTGCATGAGGAAAAAGATTACATATATTTTGTATTCTAGTGACCTTCCACTATTAACTGCAACAAATATTATTGTCTAATGATTTTTTCTTTTTGAATAATTTTTTTTTTATTAACGTGAAATAACGTACGTGGAGGCAATGATGCTTGCTATTCACTTGTATAATTGCAGACTGTAGTGAAAAGCAACTTCATCTGTTAGTATTATTGTCAAAATTATTAGGTGTCATTAACTACCTGAATTATCTAAGTAAAATTAAGTTATTCGTTTTTGTGAGTTTTCATGTAGATTCTATATAAATAAATGACTCAGATTAATTTAACACAGTATTATATTAGTCCTGAATAATTGTTTCCTTCATTTTTACAATTAAATTTTATTATATAAATTAAAAATACAATGAATATATAAAAGAAAAATTTACCTATAAATCCCATTTTGAGAAATAATAATTTATTTAGTTCCAAGAATTTTTTTATAGATCAATTAATCCTATTGATTTTAAAAAGGTAGATTTAATATATTATTTAGAAATTAAATTTACAGTTATACCCTTATTATGTTTTCTTCTCTTTCTTTTCTTTTGTGCTAGAAAGGTAATGTATACAATATATAAAAATCAAATTTATGATGAATTTTGGAGAAATTACTCATAAGTCCCATATTGAAAAATGTTATTCCATCTAGTCCTAAGTGTTTTTTTATAAACCATTTAGTCCTTTTTTTACATCACAACATCATCATCAAAACAACATCAAACATCATTATCAAAACAACATCAAACCTCACAACATCTTTCATTAAACAACATCAAACATCATCATCTAAACAACATTAGAATTATTCATTTTTCTTCGTCCAAACTTCCCATCAATTCGCCGACTTGCCATCAGCCTCAATTTGTGTTTAGGACAATCGTTGATGTACATAGCTAATTAACAAACAAAGCAATTTGGCAACAACAAACATAGGGATCAACGATGATGTCCATCGGCATCTCTCTTCAATCACATACGGTTGTTGTTCCCACCATCGATTTTTGCTTCCCGCTTCTCCAAATCTTCCCCGACATGGCTTTTTTCAAGAAACAAATAAATCAAAGAAATAGGCTTTTGGATCTCGAACTCAAGGAATCTGGTTCGATTCGTAAACTAGGATATTGATATTTGGATCTCAACCCTAGATTGGAAACCTCATTTTGCTCCTTATTTTGATATTTAATCGTTATTTAAAAAATTATTTAATCGTTATTTTTGATGTTGTTTTATGATGATATTGTGATATTTGATGTTATTTTGATGATGATATTTGATGTTGTTTCAATGATGTTACTCATAAATCGGATTTGATGTTCTAATGAATTTGATGATGGATCTCGAGCAATAGTTTCAATTTTTTTAAAAATAAACCGATGTTTGATGAATAATGTTTGATGTTTGATGAATAATTTTAACGCTTAATTGTTGTGTTTGATATTTGATGAATAATGTTTGATATTTTATGAATAATCTTAATGTTTAATGGTTGATGTTTAATGAATAATCCTGACGTTAATAATGTTTGATGTCTAATAAATAATTCTAACGTTGCTAATGTTTTCACCCACATTATACGAATAATCCCCGACGCTGCTAATGTTTGATGTTTGATAAATAATTTTGACGCTGTTAACGCTTGATGTTTGATGAATAATGTTTGATATAAAAAGGCCTATAGTAAGTTTTAGAGAAATAGACCTATTAGTCCAACAAAAAACCTTCAGGACTAAATGGTTTAACATTCCCAAATTTAGGATTTATCGGTGCTTTCCTCATGAATTTTTATATGAGAATTTTTTTTTATTTGGAAAATATTTCAAAATGAGTACAAAAATAACTTGAAATATAGGATTCTTCAAACATTCCAAAAGAATGTGGGATTCTTCAAACATTCCAAAGGGAGTACAAAAATCATTTATGCCTAGAATTTGGTTGAATTTAGAGGATTTGGAAAGGGAAAGGAAAAAAGTGTGTGAAACTATGTGAAATATATGTATGTTTTATTCACATTTCACCTACCTTTTTTATTTCCCGTTCCAAATCCCTCCTCAAATCCCCCAACCAAACACAGCATTAGTAAACTTTGAGAAAATGTATAATTTCAAACTATAACACTCTCATATAACACTCAAAGGTAATACTTTAATGTAACACTAAAAAAAAAATTTTTAGTATACTTTTTCCAAACGTAACACTCCAATATAACACTCTAAAAAATTTCTTAGTCTAACATTCCAATGTAACACACAAAAAAACTTTTTGATGTACTTTTTTCTAAATGTAACACTCTAATATAACACTCCAATATAACACTAAAAAAAAATATATAGAATTATTCAAATCATTCCAAACGGAGGACAAAATTCCTTAGTAAGTTTTGAGCAAATGTATAATTTCAAATTGTGAATGTTACGTTTAGAAAAATTACATTAAGAAATTTTTTAGTATATTTGTGTGTTACATTGGAGTGTTGGGATTACATCAATTGGAGTGTTACATTTGGAAAAAGTACACTAAGAAATTTTTTATTTTTATTGTGTGTTACATTGATTGGAGTGTTATGTTTGGAAAAAAAAATACACTAATGAGTTTTTTTGTGTATTACATTGGAGTGCTATATTTAGAAAAAGTATACTAATGGGTTTTTTAGAGTGTTACGTTGTTATGTTTGGAAAAAATGCACTAAAGAGTTTTTTAGTGTTTTACATTGGATGTTACGTTAGTGTTATATTAAAGTGTTACGCTATTAGAGTGTTACATTTTTTCGTGAATGTGGGATTTGTTTTAGGAGGAAAATCCAAAACTTCTATAATGCGAATTGCCCAAGTGTGTAATTTTACATTTAGAGAAACTAACTTTTATCCTTAGAAAATTAAACCCAAACATGTAAGTCACTACCTTTTGTGTAATTTTCACTTTAATGAGACTTTTGGATTTATAAGAAAAAAAAATAAGGATTAAACAGTTCACAAGATCACATCTAGAGATTTATTTAATATATAAATAATATATTTGTTATATAATTTAAGTAAAGATAAATTAGTCAACTTATTTGAATTCAACTCTAACTCAATTCATTTACTAACGAGCATAATATTCAATTCGAAGTTCGACTCGCTTACTTAAATGAGTCGAGTCAAGTCAAACCCTTAACTAATCGAGTCGAACCAAATTAACAATTCGATTTATTTGCAATCCAACTCGCACTATCTCCAACGGAGAACTGAATCCAAAGATCAAATTCAAAATTTGATGAAAAATCCACTTTTCACGCCTCCAACCGCTGCACCAAACTCATATCAAACCGAGGATTCACCAAACAAAACATCAAATTGATACCGAGAGACGATTTTACCAAATCATCATCGATCGCTGAAAGTGGTATACGGTTGCCTGTGGTTGTTCGACCGTTCCGCCAACCGCTCTTTGAAATACATGGGTTCAAACGGTCAAAAGTTCAAACCGCTTAAAAAAAAAAATTTTTTTGCCTAGGTGGTCGACCACTGGCCGATCGTCGTTGACCACCCTACGACCACCCAAAAGTTCAAAATAAAAGGTTCAAACCGTAAAAAAAAAAAAATTTGCCCTTTACCGCTGATTCCGATTGCTCAACAAGAAATTTGATGAAACGGATTTGATGCTGAACCGTTGGAGCGCGACGTATCAAATTAAGGAAATGGCCTGTTTTTTACTCAGATTTAGTGAAATATTTGCTACACCGTTGGAGATGCTCTCATAACTATATTTGATTATTAGACTAGATAAGGTAGAATTATAAATATAATGAGATTGAATGATAAAATTTGAGGGATTTTTTTTTGTAAACATTTTAAAAATTAAACTATTCATGAAAATAATTTTTAAAACTATGTATCAAAATAATTGATTTTGTAAAATTATAAATTTAAAATGCGATTTCATTTTGACAAGATCGAAGGTCATATCAATATCTCGAACTTGTATTTTTTATATAGTAAATCAATTTATTAAGTAGTTGAAAAGTCGATATAGTTTGCTTTTTGAAATATTTTTAAAAACTCATAAAATTGTTGTATTTAGGTTGAATATGGAACATAATTTGTGTTTGTTTGTAGCTTAATTTGGAATTGATTATTTTAATTATTTTTTTATATTTTATAAAATGACGCGTAAAAATTAAAATGAGTAATGTGATAATTTATAATGATTTTTTTGGTTATAAACCCTAATCCCCAAACCGACCTTAATATAGTGATATTAATAATTCATATTGTTACTCTTAGATTAATTTAATAATTATAAATTATTTAATTTATCGTGTTTGTTTATGAGAAATAAATTATTAGTGTGTTTTTTAAAAAATAGATCAACAACTTTTTTTTTAGTAACAAATACGATAAAATAACATATTAAAATTTTGACAAAAAATATAAAATAAATATGATTTAAATAACCTAAAATATATTTTATAACAAACTGTGTATTTTATGGGTGATTTGAGTATTTAATTTTTTATTTATTATGAAAAGTATGTAAAAAAGTAAAAAAATGATATGATAAAAATAAATCAATAACCACCTTATCTCCTTCCCCTGGGCCCGCGTTAAACCTATTTTGAAGACATTTGTGTGTGCTTTAGTATGTTGTAAGATAAAAAAATCATAGAAGTAAGACCCAATTTTGTGTATTAAGGGTTTGTTAGACCGGTACATTAATTTTTTTTATCAAATTTAAATTTGCTAAAAAAATTAACTTTTTTGCTCCAATGATTTCAATGATTAGTATCAAATTAAGGATATCAAAAATCTTTCACTCAATTGAGGAAGTCGAGAGCTTTATCAAATCACTATTTATAGTCATAGATTTTCATTACCGGATGTCTACCTCTAGGCAAAAATTTGTGAAAAATATTCACCGCCGATCGACGGCTAGACATCCGCCGCTTGACCGCGCTTTTGATAAAATGTCAAATTCTTCCGTTGAGCACTTAATATCAAATAGAGTTTTTATTCAAATCTAATAAGAAAAAAAAAAGGAAAAAGATTAACCGTTGGAGATGTCCATAGTTAGTAAATGTGTGGAGTGTTATAATAGATGTGTGTTGAGTGAATATAAAATTGATAAAGTAGTTAGAGATCAAGACTAGACCGCCCACCCGCTATGTGGGCCTACTTTTGTTTTACTATGATCTGAACTGCTCACATTTTAATATTCGCTAATTATATTATTCCTATAAAAAACTAAGTTGATTGAATAACAACAACTACGTGTTCAAATCAATTTTAAATGAACCGCTTATTTTTTTTATACAAAATTGATTCAACACGAATTTTCATTATCCGATCGATTTGATTTTTATAGGATAATGTAATCGACTTAACTCTAAAATGTGAATAATTCAGATCATCGAAACGAGACTTAAAATGAACCCACGAAACAAACCTAATGGTCTAATATTAATCTCCAATTGAAAATAGGAAAATGTTTTAGAACTCTAAAAGAAAAACTCTAATTTGTCTTTTTCTTTTTTTTTTTTACTACCAACTAGGAGTGCAACTTGGGGGTTCACGGGTTGAGGTTTGCCCAAGCCTGCCGAATTGTGTTTGGGAGTGCCCAAGCCTAACCATCAACCCAAGCTTGGCTACCCAAACCCGAACCAAGCTTTATAATTTAAACTTGAGTTAGCTCGAATTGTCCGAATTTCACAAGGCAACAAGTAATGCTTCATTATTCCATATAACAAATAGTGCTTCATTATTCTATACATAAGTCCATTAGTCTATACAATAAACTTAAACATCAACTTGGAATTAAACACAAGCAGAGCATAGACATAGCCCATGGCTGGTATTTCTTGTTGGTTCTCAGCACACACACACACACACTCTCTCTCTCTCTCTCTCTCCATCATCAAATTCATTTTTCTCTCTCCGTCTAGACCTGAGAACACGAAACAGAGTAGAAAAAGAAATTCGAAATCTAACGAGTCAATCCCAAAGAAGAAGAAAGAAATAACCACAGAGAGGAATGGGTGTGGCTTAGCTCGAGCGTCTCAAATTGCAAGACCAAGACCGTTGGAAGAAGATTACCCAAACAAATATATACACAAAATTTCATTAACATAAACAAATTTTGCAAATCTATTAAGAAATTTTTTTTAATTCATAGATCCACTGGTTTTGAGTGGTAATCGAATAACGAGTGACCAAAATACAAACACAGAGAGGGATCTACTAGTTTTTTGTGGTGTCGCTGAGAGTCGAAAGGGTGGCGTCGTTGTTGGTGGCTGGACTTCACATTTGTGGCCTTTGTATCTCCGCCGTTTTAATTGGATGAAGAAATGAAATGAGAGGTGAGACAAAGAGGGAAGAAAAGAATAGATAAAGTGGTTTTGTTTTTTAGTTTTAATCTAATGGTTCAAATAAGAAATTTAATCCAAGGGCCATACCAACCAAAAAAAAAAAAAATTAAGGACCATCTATTTAATTTATACATATATTATATAATTTATATAATATATCAAATGCAATCGTGTTCGATTACTCGGGTTACCCACGATTCTACTAAGGCACGCCCAAATTACAATTCAGCATAAAAAATTTTCTGCACTCGCTCAAATTACAATATATTGTTATCCAAGCCCTAAAAACTCAAACTAAGCACGATTTGCTCAGATTGAGTCCACCCAAATTACATGCCTACTACCAACAGTAGAAAACCCATTTAAAATTTTGTACTTAAAACTCTCTATCATTACTGTTGAAAATAAGCTGTATCCTAAAATAAATTATAAAAAATAACACTTGAGCCTCCCGCCCATTTACCACCCCTCTCTTTCTCTCTTCCCTTTCTTTTCTCTTATGCACGTTTCTTCACACAGCTGGCAACAATAACAATTGTGGTGGAGTTGCTCATAGTGGTAATGGTGGGGATGACAATAGTCACGGTAGTAGAAGTGTTGACAGTGGCAATAGTGGTGGACAATGAGTTTATAACGATGTATGTTACTTATACATTTATATAAGATTAAGAGGGTATTTGATAACATAATATCAATCTATTATGATAATCAATTAAACCGCTTGATAATTACAATTAATATCATTTAAAAATTTAAATGACTCTTGAAATGTAAGCTAAAAGTTAAGAAAATTTTAAGTTATATGAAACTTACTTGATTCTGACTGAATTTATAAATATTAAACATAAGTATCGATATATACTGTTATAGCTCACCACCATCATGCTATCATTAACACTACCACTGCCACCATCATGCCACCGCCACCACCACTACCATTACCATCACCATTTTTACCACAATTGTCATTTTTATCATAAATACCACTATCATTTTACTATCACCATCATGACCATCATACCACCACTACCACTACCACTACCACCATTACAATATAAAAATTAAAATATATAATTTAAAAATAATAAATTTTAAATTTGATTTTATATATATCAAACAATTATTTTTAGTTTAACATTTAAATTTTTATCAAATAGCTTTTCAGTTTAAAAAATTCAGTATTTAATTTTCAATGCTTAGTTTTTAATTTTCAGTTTTCAGCTTTATCAATACCACCTAAGTATCTTTCTATTTAAAAATGAATTTAATTAAATTTTATTTCAAGTATTGTATTAAATTATCAAATAGCTCCTAAATCATCCCCATCATATCTAACAAAAGTTGTTTTACAAAGCCAAACGAGAACACCCTTGGTGATTTGCTTGGATTTTTAGAGGATACGAAGTACTATTATAATTTTAATAAAAAAATATTCTAGAAAAATTAATTAAAAAATTCTGATTTGTTGAATGGAAAACATGTGAAAATATAAAGAAATTTTAGACCACAAGGTAAATTATACAAAGTTAGATTGAATATAAAAAATCTCATCCTTCAACTTGATCGTGAAAGAGTCTCTAATTAGCATCACACTAGTATTATTTAAGATTTATCTTCTCTTGTTGGTTTTAGGCCATTTGAAGATTTGAACTCACAAGATCAATCACATAAACTATTAAATTATGTTTAAAGATTGTAATAATTCAAAAAATTCAAATTATTCAATTACTATGTGTGTTTTGAGATAGATAAATATAAAAATAAAAATAAAATGGACATAATAATTTTTGCACCCACAAGATAAGCATAGCTTCTCATTGTGCATGGCTAGACTAGATGATGATGATGAATTGCTAGCAAATTAATTTGTTAGTTATAATTTACGGAGATTATTTGTTTTTATTCTCTCCTGTTCTCTTATCTTAAATCGTATCATATGACCCTTGACTTATTTTAATAATTTTTCTATGTATATATGGAGGGGCCAAAGCTATGCCTCACATTACACATAATTTTCTGATAAATTATTTGACATTGAAATAACAAATGAGAAACATACCTGTAAAACTTTTTGCCAGTTCAGGGCAAAAACACTTGAAAAAGTACAATGCCAACTGACTTTATTACAAAATCTAACTAATATTATCTCATAAAATAAGAGAAACACAAACCCACATACAAGAATAATACTACTTTTCTTTTCTTTTAAGACCAGGTGGGCTTCAATCACATTGATCCATTGCTAGAAGAAGAAGAAGTGGAAGAGTGAGTGTGTCTCACTTGTTCTTCTTGGAGATGTTAATGAGTATTCCATCATCAAATCGCAACATTGGTGTTCTTGACACATTTCCTCCCTTCACTTTGGTCCACCTGTTCTCAAAGAATTAAGAAAGATCAATACTGACACAGAAAACTATGACATCTACAGTACCAACTTGTGAGAAGTCTATATATTTTACATGACTGGTTTATCTTGTCTTCGATTATCATCGAATTTATCAATACCAAGGCCGTAAGCAACGAAAGTTGTGTGAGTTAAAATTTTTGTCTCCAAATCTTTTTATCTATCTCTATCTCAAAACTTGAGATTATTAGTGATTTAAGTAGTTGTGAGTATTTCAAACAAGAGCATAGAGGAATTTGGGAATAAAGAATTCTAAGCTCTATTTATGTACAACTTGGACTTATTCAAAATTCGTTTGACCTTAACTTGTATGAGAGTGTTTGGGAACCCACTTTTGAGGATAAAATAGTCTCAAATAAAAAGCCAAATAGTCTCAAACGCCCTAAACTAATGATTTATATTTAAAAAAAAAAAAAAAAAAAATCGGCATGAGCAACCTACATTGTCAGTTGACAGCACAGTGTAGGTTCAGCATAGGCCCACAGTGTAGGCACATTGTAGGCACATTGTATAAATGACAATTTTGCCAAATTTTGAAAAGGACTTTTTTTAAGTGTGCAACTTACACCTTACACTTACGCTTTTCTGTTTATTGTCCTGATTTATATTTACACCTTCCACTTACACTTTTTGTGTTGTTACAGATACAGATGCAAATGCACAGACACCATAATGCGACCTTTTGAAAAAGTGAAGTTAGGAACAAATTTGTAATTTTAGCCTCAAACACTATTTCAAAACATTTTTCAATACAACAACTCAAATAAAAATCTATCTTATCTTCCTAAATACAAAACTAATATAACCTATTAAAATGACTAAAGCCAAAAAGTCTGAAATAGTCACTTTCCAAACACCCACATAGATGAGCTGAAACTAAAATTTTTAAACTTGTTTAATAATTGATCAAAATATATAAATTAATAGTATTTATTTTTAATAATATAACCATATGTATTTTCATTAATTTATTTTTTTCCTTATTTATGTTTGATGTTTACCAAATTTATATATATGATTGATGAAACCTTTCAATAATATTAGCATTTATTTATATTACGCTGGACTTTTTACACTTTTATGTTCAATATTAACTTAGGTTTAATAAAGTCGTGTTTTTAATTTGATTCTCTAAATTGACTAGAAATTGGCTCAAGTTCAAGTAATTTTAGTAATCAAACACAAACACTTTAAAATTCGATTTGATTCACTTGACTTGTTTATAGTTCAACTTATTTGTATTCGCTGATCAAGACATGGATAAAGGTGGCAAAGAAAGCCTTGGCCAGCTCTGCACCTGCACATTGTCTGGTCCCTCCACCAAAAGGCATGAAGTTCTTTGATTGTGTGTCTTGATCTATGTCCTGTTCTCATCAAACAAAAAAGAAAAGAAAAAGAAAAAATTGAGTTTATCAAATGTCACTGACCAGTAGTAAACTTATGTTGAATATATGAAGTAGTGTTATATAAACAAAAATCAATACAAAATGATATAGCAAATTTTGAATTTCACTTTAAAAAAAGAAAAAAAAAGAAAACTGTTAAGATGCCTCATATTTTTTTTTTTGATGACCGAGGTATCTGGGCTCTGGATTTTGACCCGTCCGAATAATTCTCGGGAGAGCAATCACAGCAACCCACCGCCGTGGCACCCGCTTAAATCCCAAGGTTAATTCCAGGGAGGATCGAACCCGCGACTGCGGCGCTTTACCCACACAATCACGCACGCCTTACCATCTGGCCACCTTGAGAGGGGGCGTTAAGATGATGCCCTCATATATATAATCAATCAACGATATTAGCCCATTAAGCGTAGAACCTTGTACTTTATTAGGAAATTAAAATATTGACTTTCACCATATGAGTATATATAATTATGATTTATATTGTAATTGATTATTCATTTTATTTCATTTTTAATTAGACACGTTGTAATAATAAATAATAAAAGAAAGATGAAGACTTACATTTTAAAACTGTTATTACCACAGATATTTTTCTTTCAAAGAAGGGATAGAAAATTGTAAAGACGATCACAGAATCAGATATAACTCTCTCACATTAGTAGAACTGATCAAATGTAAGAGTCCCACCCAATATGAAAGAATTGTGTCTGATTTCATGATCAAATTCTAAAAGTATTAGAAGAGTTGAGATCAAATGATGCACCTTCCACCGCCTAGGATTGAATGAGAGGGGATCTTCAAATACTTTGGGGTTTATTTGAAGAGTAGAGGTCACCACCATGATGGTCCAACCTGCTGGAATTGTGTAACCTGTAGACCAATTATTCCACAACAAAATTCAGATATATTTCAATATTAGTGTGACAAATAACAGAAAAATTAAATACAAAATTTATACACAATAACATTGCAAGTTTTGATTTTATTATTTTAAAGAAAAAATGCCATTAAAAAGATTTATATTTATAAATTAAAAAATAATAATACCATCAAATTATTTTTTAATCCCGGGAAAATACCAAAACATCAGGGATTGGCAATTGGTGCCCAAACAATAGTCGGATAACAAATATCATGGGACAAATTCTGAGAGTATTTAATAATTTATTTATTTTTTATAAATTCCTTTTATATATATTTTTTCTTCTACAAATTTCTTTATAAATTGAAAATTCAAATACAATCTTCAATCTTCAAATGTAAAAATATTTAATTGTTACTACATACATACCATTATGTGGAATATCTTTCAATGCTCTTCTTAAGATCCTGGGAAAACATTTCCCAACCGAAGGACTTCATTGATAAACTGCAAAACCAAACATGTTAGTTAATACCGCAATGTCAATTTTTAGATTGTGTTTGGATTAAAGATTGTTACAGGAATTTTGAAGGAAAGAAACACGAATAGAAAAGTTTATGAAATAGGAAGTTATTTTTTCCCTACTTTTTCCTCTCCCTCTATAAATCCATGCTCAAATTTTAATCCAAACATGGTCTTAATGTGCATGAAGAAGAATTGTCATGACAAGCCAACCTATATATGGGGGTGTTTAGAAGATGAGTTTGAGGCTAAAATAGTCTCAAACTAAAAAAAGTCAAAAGTTCCTAAATTAACACTTCAAAAAAAAAAAAAAAAAATAGTTGCAACTGTGGGACAATGTAGGCACAACCTACACTATCAAATTGACAAGTTGTCCCATCCATTGGTAAATGACGATTTTGCCTCTTTTACATTAATTTTGAAAATGTGATGTTAGGGTAAATTTGTTATTTTAACTTTAAATATCATTTCAACACATTTTTTAATACAACAAATCAAATAAAAATTCATCCTATCTTCCCAAACACAAAAACTAAAATAGTTAACTAAAATAGCTAAAAAGCCTCTAAAATAGCAACTTCCCAAACACCCACAAAATGTGTATTGATAAACAGAATTTACATACAAAATGATGTGAAAGTGTCCATTTAAATGATATTTAATTATAAAAATGCCATCGCTACATCATTCTTGCAATAAATTCTACATAAATAACATTATCTTATATAGAATAGAGAACTTACGTGCATAGTACGAAATATCGATTTATATTCATCCCATGTGAGAGGAGAATCCTTGTTCTCTCTCTTACTCAGAAGAGCATCATGCTCTGCCTGAAAAATTATCATCAGGATTGTAATTTATCAGTTCCAAAAAATGTGTACAAAACGCAATCTTTAAATTAAAGCTCAAAACTTATTGTAAAATACAAGAAAATTTCTAAGAGCACATAATTCAATCATAATCAGACAACCATCTCACATGAGGTGGGCTCTGCCAAAAGTGTAAGTTTCAGCCCAGATGAAAGAATTGTGTCTGATTTTGTAATCGGATTCTATGCATGTGGAAGAACTGATTTTGAATAGGTATTTATACCTGCAGATCCTCTACCACCCAAGGGTGTTCTGCAAAGAACTTGAAAGCCAGTCCAACTGAGGTAGAAATGGACTCAACAGTTGCAAACAAAGCTCCCATGGTGACCGAGACAACGAAAGTCTCTGTCAAGAAGAAGTCAGTGTTCAAGTCTTTCACCGCTTGATCAAGGAAGTCTCCTTGACCTTTCTCTGGTGAACTGATTCTCTCCTTCAACTTATCATTAATCATCTTTTCCAACTTGTCTTTGTCCTAAATCAAAATAATTAATCAAGCTTAATTATTCATACTAGTAGAGTTATACAAATAGAAAAAATTATACAAAACATTGATACAGAACAGGAGTTTTAAGTATTGGTTGAAACGTAGAGGTATTTTGGTGTTTCGATACCAATATTCACCAATATGTCAGTTGATATTGTCTGATATTGGCCGACATATGTTATTTAAAATTAGGACAATTTTTTTTTTTTTCTTCTCAGTTACCTTCATGCATTTGTGGAACCTTGTACCAGGATGTTCAATGGAAATGAGAGAAGACCTTGTACAAAACCATCAATGGTGTCTGCAATATCTTCAGAAGAACCTTCAGCTTGAGCATCATATCCAAACAAGTATTTTGCAGCAAGAACAGCCACCATCTAATATTGGGGCACAAACATAAAAGAGATGGTGGTTTGTACAACATTACTTTTGAATCTTGGATTTATCAAATTAAAATGTGCAAATGAAATGGAAAGATAATACTTTGTACAAAATTTATTTTTTAGTAATCAAACAAAATTTGTCATGTCTGGTATCAATTTTATTTTTTGTTTTGTGTACAATTTTGGAAAAGTAAACCTGTTTTGGCAAGCTACTCCTAAAAGTATTTTCTGAAATTTTTATTTTATTAAGAAAACAATGCACTTTTAAAAACACACTAAGAAAGTTAATTTTATTTATTTTTCTTATTTTGTTTTCCAAAAATACGAAAATTAAAAATGAAAACACGATACCAAACAACCAATCCTAATAAATGTGTTGACTTCAATGTCAAGATCCTCTAGAGTAAAAACCTAGAGGGATTTCTTTGAGTGATCCAATCCGATTTATTGAAATGTAAACCAACCAAAACGACATGCTTAGGTTGGACTTGGGAATAGATTTTGAAGCCCGCCATGAGAGGTGGTCTGTCCTGACCCGAACTTGGCAAGAAAGAGGAAATAATTTTAAAAATTTGAAGAACAAAAAACAAAAGAGCCTAACGTATTTGGTTAAGGACTTTGAAAAGAGAAAAAGAAAAGGATGCTGAAATTAAGAAAATATAAATACATTTTATTTATATTGCACTTTCTTTTTTTTTTTTTCAAATCATCTCTTAAATTTCTCAACCAAACACATTATACGGAATTAGCCTCCATGACAGCTCAACTTGACTTCTATCTTCCTGGCCTAGCTGGGCCTGATGCAAGCTAGTCCACCTAAGAGTACGAGTTTTAGCTGAGTAAAAGCCAATCAAGCCAGCCTAAGCTCGGGTTTTCGGGCCAAATGATGATGACCATCATACATACATATAAATATACAAAAAATTGTTGATACACAAAAGAGAGTAAAAAGGCTTACTTTAGAAGTGGCATGTTTGGCATCAAGGGTTCCTTTAGAGGACCAACTACGAAGATTGCTTCGAACAGTTTTCTCAATCTCAGTAAGAAGCTTAGTCCTAAGGCTCTCAACACCAAAGAGGTTCAAATAGACACCTCTCACATACTTGTGAATGTGTCCTACAGCATTGGGCCTGTTTTCACCTTCTAGGTTAAAAAGCTTTTGGAAACTGTCCAAATACCATAGCTCCACTGCCCTCCCTTCTTGGTTGAATATGAAGTTGTTGAGTTGTGGGTCAGCTGATATTATCATGGGCCTACCCACCAAGTTTGTTGAGAACACTGGCCCATGTCTGCAAAAAAACAAAATGTTATATAGACACCAAAGGGTGTGTTTGGATGGCAAGAATTTTGACGGAAAATGGAAATTATACGCGAAGATCTTCAAAGTTATGTGTCAATATTGTTCGAGTATTTGGTTTTGGTAGGGATTCTGTAACGCTTGTATTAAATTATGAATTTAGATAGAATTTGAAAAAAAAAAAAAAAAAATTTTTTATATTTCACTCACATTTTCTCTTTCATTTTAATGACATGAAAAATCTTATTACTATTAATAAAATTTATGTTTCAATATTATTAGAGTATTTGGTTTAGTTAGAAATTCTATAACATGGTGTTTAATCATAAATTTTTGGATATAAATTTGAAAGAAAAGGTAAATAGAGAAAAAAAAATTGTTCATGTTTCAATCACGATAAGAATGACAAAATTTTAAATATTATCGGTTCAACTATTTTTTATTACTCTCAAATGTCAAGATCAAGGTTAAATTTGTCATTTTGGGAGTGTGTTAGCATGCGGCCCATGAGTAGAGTAGAGTAAAGAGATCTTTTTGTTGTTTTGATAATGATCTTAGCCGACACATTAATTAAAAAACCTACTATTAAAACAATCAAAAAAATAAAAAATTAAATATTACATTAATTTTTTTCTCATAAAAAATAAATTTTTTAAGTAATTTTTAAAATTCATTAATTAAACAATCATTAAAAAATTCAAAAAAATTACTAACAAATCTAACCCCAAATAACTACTAAAAATTAATAATCAAAATTTATAAATACTTTTTCATCCACAAACTACAACAAAGATGTAGTCCCCGTACGGTAAATATTTTCGGGTTGAAAAAATATAAAAATATAAAATAAGTTATATAAGTCAATAAGATAAATTGTCACATTCAAATCATTATCATTATATTTTTTTTATTCATAAAAGCCAAAAAAAATCCAAAAATAAAAATCAAACGAAACTAAAAAAATAAGTTAAAAAAGTCTCAATACAAAAAAATTAACTACAATAGATAATGGCTTTGTTTGGAAAGTGAGTTGGTTTTTTGACTTTTTTGACTATTTTAGCCTGGGCTAAAAAATTTGGTTTGGGAAGGACTTTTTGTCTTTTTGATTTTTTTGACTTTTTTTTGTGAGAGAATAGTGTAATGATTATGGATTAAGGGTTGGTTTGAGATGATCTAAATAAGTATACTTTTTGACTTTTTATGAAATATGAATTGGGTATGGGTTGAGTTTGAACTGATGTGTTAGAAATGTGATGTGACTTAATACGACTTAAATAGGATAATGCTTTTTAATTTTTTTAGATAATGCCAAACAAGATCTAAATATGATGTTTTATTTATTATAATTAAAATAGTCTATTTTATTTTTACGACTAAAATAAAAAATAAAAAAAAATAAACAAACCACAAACTCATCTTTTCAAACGGTGCTATATCAAACGAAGCTAATGAAATATATAATTATTTATACATAAAACGACACATCCAGATCTAGTCTCGGTGACATCAAACACTTCTGTCTGTCTTTTGCAGTTTTTGACACAGAAATTTGAAAATAATTTTTTTCGCATACAAGATAAATGTAAACAAAAGTTTTGAAAAATTATTTTTTTAAAAAAGTTAGAAAGTGTTAAAAATTATTAAAAGTGTTTTAAATTCAGTAAAGTGTCACGAGATTTACTCATTTATTTTTTTTATTTATCATTTTCTTATGCCTAAAGAATAATTTGTTGGTAAGACCCTAATCATCTCTTTTCACCACCATTTGTATAAACACATTGGCCATGTTTAATAATACTTATTTATTTACTTAAAAAAAATTAATTAATGGTATTTGATTATAATTTTAAATTATAATTTATTTGAGTTTTTTAATTATTTAGCCAAAAAAAATTATTTATTTTTTTAAAATTATAATATGTAAAACTCTTAAATATATCTCGATATAAAAATCAAATTTCTTTTGTTAGAATTATAATTTTTAAAAGGTGTTAGGGACATAAACTCCCCTAATATATTTAATTTTTTCACATATTATTAAAAGTTACACCAAATAAATTTATAATTTATTTTGAAATTTTAATTCTACACTATAAAATTTTAGGATAAATTACAAATACATCTCTTGAGATTCGTTTTAAATACAAAACGCCTCCTTTAGTTTTAAAAATTATATTCAGCTCTTTAAAATTTCTAATTTTATAACAAATAATCCTATTTTATTAATAAATTGTTAAGTTAATAAATAATTTTTAATGATGTCAAAAATATATTTTAATTAATAATCCAAATAATTTTTTTATTGTATAAAAGAGTAGTTAGAAATTTTATTTTTTTAGTTAATTTTGTTAAATTAAAAGTTATGACAATAAAATATTTATAATTTTTTTAAAAATTAAATAAAATAATTCATATTTTAAATAAATTTTAATAAATGAATTTATAATTTACCAAAATTTTTAGAATGATTCATGGGTCCTTAACAGTACTCCACGAAAGCCTTTTTTTTTTTTTTTTTTTTGCAATTGAGCCTTTTTTGGCTTTTTGACTGACCTTGTTTAATAACCTTCAATTTATTCAAAAAATTATTATAAATGGTCAGATTACTCTTTTTATTTTTTTAGACTTCATAAAAATTAAAAAAAGTTACTTAACTAGTATGTTTCCAAACGAGTTCTAAATTACCCATAAAAAGATATAATAGATTAAAATGTCAATAAGATAAAATATCACATTCAAATTATAATCATTTCACTTTTTCTCTTACAAAAGTAAAAAAAAAAAAAAAGCCAAATTAAATGATTTTTTAGTTTAAACTAAAATAATTTAAAAGCCAAAAAATCAACCTACCTTCCCAAACGAAGGCATTTGAAATGATACCCCCTCCAGTTCTTCTCAATTTTTTGTTGTACCTTATCATAAATGATATATTAATATCAAAGGCAAATTACATGTACCTCCCTCAAAGTTTAACTAAATTACAGATATATCTGAAGTTTGAGAAATTACAGATACTCATGCGAGATTTATATTTTCATAATAATTTGTCCCATAATTTGTTATGCAAATAGTACCTTCAGGGGTATTTGTAATTTCTGAAACCTCAGGAAGGTATCTGTAATTTTTCTAAACTTTGAGGGGTATATGTAATTTGCCCTAATATCAAATAAATAGTCTTGATAATAAATGTTCGGAGGATACAAAAATACATTTTGAATTAATTCTAAAATATAAAATAAATGTCCGGAGGATACAAAAATATATAAATAAATAACAAAACCTTTTTAATTAATTCTAAAATACATTTTGTTGATTTTTTTTTTTTCATTTCATTAATTTAAATCTGATATATTTTACAAATTTTAGTATTAAACAACACCTTCAAGTACTTGTTGGCATTTGTTAAAAATTATAATAGGAATCAATATGGAGTTCTAAATTAGAAACATACTTTTAAGGTTTCTATAGAAAATTTTGGAGAGTATTGTTGGATGTGTTCTTAGTCATCATTAACTATCTATTTCAACTTAAAGACTCATTAAAATAATTTTATATTTAAAAAATGTTATTATCAAACATGCTAAAAAAATTTCATATAATTTTTAAAAAAAAAAAAAAAAAATTGTGTTTACAAATCATTTTTCTAACTTATATGTGATACATGAACCACACAAATAAATGAGTTGCACCTTCAAAAGTTCAAATGTTTAGATAAATTAATTATTAAAACTTAACATCTTTCTAGGTTATTTTGGTGCAATCCACCAAGTTGTTTATATTTTTTTTTAATTTAAAAATGTGTGCCATAATGAGTAAAAATAATTTAAATTAGCTATAAAGGTGAAAAAATAGTTTTTGTATTCTGACTTCAACTTCTTAATTATAGTTACCTTTATTTGAAAAAATAATTAAATTATAAAAAAAATATTATTTTAAAAATTTAAATTTTGACAATAAATTTTCATGTAAATAAAGATTATAGGAATAAAAAATTCAAAGAAATAAAACTAAAAATGATTTCTTTTTAAAAGAAGCAAAGCAGCCCAACTAACAAAGGAATGCGTAACTAGCAAAGACAAAACACAAACACAAATGATTTACAAATAAAAAGCACATATAATATATATATATATATACATATAAGATATGACAAATTCATGAGCTTACACTTCAAAACAAAACCAAAAAAATAATTGAAATGCTTTTTCGAATAAAAGCAGTGTGGGGATGTAAATTTAAAATCATTGAAATTTGAGCTACAATAAATGTTGACCATTGATTTTTTTCCTAGATAATTTTTTAGATGTGTAGTATTGTGTAAAATCCTTCATCCATTCTGATGAACGGTTCGATATGAAAATTTCAAAAAGAATAAAGTATTTTCCAAATTTAAAAAAAGAAAAAAAAGAAAAAGCCAAAGCAAAAGCAAAAGCAAAATAAGAGCTAGCTTACATATGATATATTACCTTTGAATTCTGTTCTTGATGAAAGGATGGAGATCTAATGATTTGTTGGGCATAAGAAGTTGAAGGGTCTCACCGATGAAAGGGAGTCCCATTGAACCAGGCGGCAAGACTCCATTGGACTTAGGGTTCTTCCACTTATAAATCCAGTGAGTTATGAATATTGTAACCAGTGCTACAACACACAACCCAACTGTCCACATAGTTTTCTTCTTCACGCTCACTGTTGCAAGAAAAGTGTTCTCAAGAACTACCGAGTTTGAGCTACCCAGGCAAAGGTTGATATTTGTGTATTTATAGGGATATTAGTTAGGTTATATAAAAAGAAAACAAAAGGGCAAATTACATATACCAGCAAAATTACAAATACCACGTGAAGGTATTATTTGTATAACAAATTAGGGGATAAATTGTTATGGAAATATAAATCTCATGAGATAATTTGTTATGAAAATATAAATCTCAGGAGTATTTGTAATTTTTGAAACTTCAAAAATATTTGTAATTTAGCTAAATCTCGAAAGAGGTATATGTAATTTGTCCTTTTTAAAAAAATATGAATCAAATTATACTATTTTTGTATGCATATATTATTATTTTTTTGACATTTTCCAATTATTTTAAAATGTTCCTAAAAAAATAAAATAAATATGCAAAGTACGAAGTCTTCTTTTTCGTTTTTTGTTTTTTTCTTTTCAAGGAAAGGCTAGAATCAAGCTCCGCGTGGGCAACGTGGCCCTGGACAGTTGACTCCTTAAAACATTCTAGGGCAAATTACATGTACCCCTCGAGGTTTGTCTAAATTATAGATGCTCTTATGAGATTTGAGAAATTATAAATTTTTTTGTGAATGTTATATTTACATAATAAATTAGGGATAATTTGTTATGAAATATAAAACTCAAGAGACAAATTGTTATGAAAATATAAACTTCTAGGGCGGGATGTAATTTTGAAACCTCAAAAGTATCTGTAATTTAACTAAACCTCGAGAGATATATGTAATTTGCCCAACATTTCAAAATATACAAATTTAAGGTTATTGATATTAAGATTTTATAAGGTAAAAAATATATAATATTTTTATAATAATTAAGGTCCCTCAATGTTTGTATAGAGAAAATTTGATTTAAGCATTTCAGGACTTTGAAAATTTTTAATTTTTACAGAGAAATTTTTGAAATTTATTTGGTATTTCTCTTTAATCATACTAGAAAAATTTTGAAATTTCTTTAGAGTCGGGTGAAATTTCTTCGAGTCAGATAAAATTTCTCTTAGTCAAATTTTCTCTATAAAAATATTGAAGGATCTTAGTTAATAAAAAATATATCTTATACCTCTTATACTACACAAAATTTGAGAGAGATACTCCACTAATTTTTTCAATAAATAATCTATTTTTCATTTAATTTTTTCTGTATGCATTTAATAATGTCATCCCCACTCTATAATTCTGTCCAAGGAAAAAGGGTAAATTACAAATACACGTTCTGAGCTTTGCTTAAAAATCTGAATTATCTTTTGTAATTTGAAAAATTATAAATACTCCTTGTCAAAATTTTTTATTTAATAGAATTAATTGAAAAAGTGAAATTTCTCACTATTTACTTATACAATAATAAAATTATCTAAATTATTAATTAAAATAAAATTTTAACATTATTAAAAATTATTAATTAACTTAATAATTTATTAATAAAAGGACCAATTTATTATGAAATTAGAAACTATAATGTAATTTCTAAAACTATAAAAAAAAAATTATAATTTAGTAAATCTCAAAGAGTGTATCGGTAATTTACCCTACAACATATCAGTGCTACAGCCATCAAACATATAATGCATGTATGTGCATTTAATAATGTCATCCCTTCTCAATAATTCTGTCCAAGGAAAAATATAATGCATTCATGGCGGTGTTTGGTTTCGCAAAATTTTCAAATTATTTTTTAAAATTTATAATTAAATACATAATTTAAAATTATTCAAAATTTAATTTAAATTTTTTTTCAAAACTCAAAATTAAATTATTTTCAAAACTCTATTTTGAAAAAAAAATTTCAAAAAAATATTTTTTTATTTTGTTTTTAAAATTATTTTTATAATCATGATTTGAGTGTGGAGTCATGTTTTAAAGATTAATGCTTCGGACCCCCACTGGGGGTCGACCCCCAGTGAGGTGGCAGTGTGCGATTGGACCAAAAAAAATCTGTTTTCTTTTTTTTTTTTTTTTTTTTGAGTGTCGGCCAGTGGGGGCGCGCCACGTCAGTTGGGCGCGACTTCACTGGGGTCTGTAGCAAAGTTCTGTTTTAAATTATGAGTTTTGAATTGAGTTATAATAAAAGAAAATTTGTTTAGTTATGAGTTTTGAAAAGAGTTTTGAATTGTATTTTGAAATTTTTTTGATTTATTATTTTTAAATATTTAAAATTTTTCCTAATTTTATTTGTTAGGGTAAATATTTTATATTTTAAGTATTTATTTATTTTAATGTGCATTATATTTCATACATTTATGTGTTGTATTTTTTTTAATATTAAAAAAATTTTAAAAAATTATTTTTTATTTTAATATTTTATTTTATAAATATATTTTTAAATATTTTATTTTTTTGTTCTGTGTTGGTTATGATTTGAGTATAGAGTTTTGAAAGTAATATGAACGTTCGAGTTATATGTTTAGTTATGAGTTTTGAAAATAATTTTTGAATTAGATTTTGAGTTATGTGTTTAGTTACGATTTGAATGTAGATTTGTATTTTGAATTTAAAATATTAAAATTAAAATTAAAATATTTACAAAATAAAATAAAATGTTTAAAATAAAAAAAATTAAATAAAATTATATATTTAAAATAAAAATAATGAATTTTTTATTAAACATTTTTTAATATTTAAAAAAAATAAATACAAAATATTCAAAATATAATTCAAAATTCAAAAATTCAAAACTCTTTTCAAAATTCACAATTCAAAATTCAAAATTCAAAATTCAAAAACTCTTTTTAAAACTCATAACCAAATAAATTTTCTCTTTCAAAACTCAACTCAAAATTCCATAATTAAATCACAACTCAAAAAAAAAATCATAATTTCAAAACTAAACCAAATGCAACCTATAATTTTGTTGGTTGTGAGCACGGTGGATTCTGTTTGAAATGAAGATTATTCATTCACATCAATAAAATTTATTTCAAATTCTAAATATTTAAGAGAAATTTGAAAATTAAAATTCACTTAATAACTACAGACCATTGATTTTTGATTTTTAAATGATGTAGTAGAATCTTATGTATTGACATTGAGATCTTCATTTCAATGATGTAATATAAAGATAATTTAAATTCTATACGACACTGTAAGAAGTAATTTTTTCAGTGATTTTTTTATTAAAATATGAGATAAAAATATTTAAAATGTTTTTAAATAATTTTTAGTTTTTTAATAAAAAACATGCAAAAAAAACGAAGAAGAAATTATTCATTATTTTAATATGAATTTTTAAATATTTTAAATAATTTCTTGACCTTTTAACTTTTTTTTCATCTTCCCAAACAATCCTTAACAAAACACTCTCAGTCTAGGTAGTTGGTATCACAATCCCAATCTTAATCGTTGGTATCTGTAACTATCTCAAAATAATGTTTAGTTTGTATTTATGAAATAATTTAAAAAAATAATTTATAGAAAGAGTTTATTAAATTTAAAATTTTATTTGTTTGTATATTTTAAAAATAATTTTAAAGTTTGAAATGATTTAATTTATTTGTTTCAGTTGAATAGATTGTTATGAAAGAAAAAATAATTAATTGATCTATAAGATGTGAGAAAATAAGAAAGAAAAAAATGATTAATTGATATGTAATATAAAAAATAAGATTTTAAATTTTTTTCTCAAAAATTTTTAACTAACAAATTTTTAAAATTCTTTCTTAAAATTATAAACAAACCCAACAAAGTGTACATTTTTGAAAAGGAGAGAGAGAGAGAGAGTGTGTGACTTGGGGTTGACGAGGCCTAGAAGCATGGCCTCGTGACCAACGTGGACTACTAGAACATGAAAACAAACAAAAAATAAAATAATAATAAAAGGAATAAAAAATTAAATTATAGATATCAAGTTAAGTCGACTAATAAATTTAACACAAATATGAAATTACCTAATTGCCTTTACTATTAAAACATTTTTTTTCATGTGGTCCTCTTATTTCACTCTCTCCCTCTATCTATTTTCACTATTACAAAATCATAAATAAAATATGAATTTTAATTATGATATATGTTATTTAATTACGTATTTTTTAATTTGTCAAAACATGATATTTCAGAGTTTGATTGTTAAATGTTATTTTCGATCACATTTTTTGATTGTTATTAAAAGATAATTTTATTATGTGTTTTGACCGTGATAATAAATATTTAGATTATGAATTTTAAGTGTGATTAATAACTAATAAAACTTAAGATTTAACTTAAATAATTCATGATTAATAATGGAGTAAGATCACATTTATATACATTATACATTTCTCATCACGATTAGTGCGTGTGATAAATGTTCCACCACAAAATGTGACTATCGATTACAACATATAAACCGTGATTAATTTGAACAGAACTACTTTTCACTTTCACTTTCTCTGAGATTACTGTATAATTTTTTCTACATCCCCCCGGGCGACTACACTTCACTTTCACCTTTCTCTCAATCCAAACATAACTGTTTTAAAATTGGCTTATTAATAATGACTTTTGAATGCAAACTTTATTATCAAGATTTTTCAACAGGGTTATTACAGAAACTTTTAGGGGCCCATTAAATGACTAATTTAGTCACTTAATATTTTTTTCTGTCTTTTTTTTTTTTCTTTTTTTTTTTTAAAAGTTTAAAAACCTTTTTTTAAAAAACAACAGTTGTCTACTTGGAAGACAAAAGGAAAAAGTCACTAGAAAAGCATGCTTAAAATATTGCAATCAACTAAAAAGCTAAATAAAGTTGCCTTGGATTTTAATTTTTTTTAATATTTTAATTTTACAGCATAGTGTTTGGCAAGTTAGTTTTTAGGCCTTTTTTTTTTTTTTTTTTTTTAGCCACAAAAAGTAAAATAAGCTATTTTAGTCATAACAAACAAAACATCACATCCAATCCATAATCATTACATTCTTCTCTCACAAAAAAAGTCAAAAAAGTTAAAAATCAAAAATCTTCTCAAACTAAGTTTTTTAGCCCAAGCTAAAATAACTAAAAAAATCAAAAAACTAAAAAATTAATCTACTTCCCAAACCAAACCTGAAGCCACTTTTCAAGTCCTACTTACTTTATGCTGACCTTTAAAATCTTTTTCAATTATTAAAGAATTTTATTAACGTCGTATCCTTAGAACACTTAAAGATGCATGCCATTTTGGGAACTTGCAAAAAACGTGGCGTTTTTGACTTGTGAAGGAAAACGCAATGCTGTCGAAAATGTTGGAACATACATTTGAGAAGTGAAAAAAAAGCCGCCAAGCGAAATTGTCTAAATACCTTCTATGTTAATAAATTACCTAAAATTTCAAAGTTTGGTAAGGGTATATTGGTTATTTTATTTTGATTTGATGTCATAAATAAATATTAAACCAAAAAATAAAAAAATCAGCCTTTTATCAACTTTCCAAATCACTACCAAAAAAGTCAAAAAACTTGATAAAAAGACAAAAATTAACTTTTTACCAACTTCCTAAAACAACCATAAAACTCTTGAATATCTTAGATTCAACATTCATTGAACATGTATGAACTTTTGTGCATATCATTTTGCAACCCTTTTCGGCCTTCTTTTCTGTAGTGATTTTTTTTACTTATTAATTATTTTACTTTTAGGTCTTTCTAAGTTCTAAAACTTTAATATATATATATATTTAAAAAAGATTCATTAAAAATAAAAATTGAAAAAAAAATACTTAGAAAATTTGATTTTTGGTTGCATTTAGCTTTTTTTTAAAAAAAAATAAAAATAAAATTCTATTGTTTCAAATATTTAGGGTGCGTTTGTTTGGACGGACTGGATAAGGGGAGATTGTAATTCTTCGGATTATTAGTCTTGGGATACATTGTCCCGGGACTATTTGGTTGGACTAAATTTGTATCCTATGTTTGTTTAGTCATGGGATTAGATTTATCCACTGTTTGTTTGGGATATTATGGAGAAAGATAAATGCTCAAATGACTATTTTATCCTTTTCAATTATTTACTAAGTAATAGCAATATTAAACATAGCTTTAATATTTTAATTATTTTTAACTAGATTAAATAAAAATTTGTTTTATTTTATTTTTTGCACAATATTTTAATTTATTATTTTCAATTAAATTAAATTTATAATTTATATTTTTTATTTAAGATATAATATTAAATTAACGACAATAAAAATAATTTTATTTAATATATAAATTAAAATTTTTTAGTGTTGAAAATTTAATTTATAAGGCCATAATTTATAATTTATTATTTTTAAATAAATTTAATTTATAATTTATATTTTTTATTTAGTATATAATTTTAAATTAACAACACTAAAAAAAATAATTTAATTTAATATATAAATTTAATTTTTTAACAACACTAAAAAAATTTAATTTATAAGGCCATAATTTATAATTTATTGTTTTTAATTAAATTAAATTTATAATTTATAATTTATAATTAAAATTTTTTATTTAATATATAATTTTAAATTAACACACTAAAAAAATAATTTATAAATGTTCAAAAGACTATTTTATCCTTTTCTAATTGTTTGCTAAGTAATAGCATGGAGGATAAAATGAACATTTCACAAAAATAATCCCATGGGATACCAATCTCATGATTTCTATCCCACCCTCTCCCATGGGATAGGATAGTCCATATTTGTGGGACTAATAGTCCGGGGGGACTATTAGTTTCGGAGCAAAAAAAATGAAACAAACAATGGACTATTAGTCCGGTGGGACTAATAGTCCAATCCCACTACTTAATCCTTCCAAACAAACACACCCTTAAGACTGTATAATCTAGTAGGATTTAAATGGTAAAAAAAGTAGTACATTTTTTTGAAAAAAAAAATACTAAAGACAAAAAAAGAAACAAAAAAGAGTTTCTAAAATGAGCCGTGCTACGTAGTTCGAAAGGGCGTCCCCCCTAATCCCCTGAAACGAGAAACGACGTCGTTTCGTATTTTTGATTTTTTTTTTTTTTTTGGTTCAATCAGGGGAAGAAGGGAAGAAGAAGCAGACGAAGGGAAGAAGAAGGGGAGAAGAAGAAGCAGAGGCAGACGGCGGCGAAGGACTGGAGGGGGCCACATAAATCGGGGCGGAGGCGGAGGCGGAGGCGGGGGGTGGAGACGAAGGTGGGGGGCGGAGGCAGGGGCTGCGACATCCCGGCGACGAGCTCTTCCCTGCGACGGCGACGAGCTGCGACCTGCCTCTCCCTCTCCCTGTTCAGAGCTGCATGAAGAAGACGAAGGGAAAAAAAAAAAAAAAAAACCTAATGCCCAAAACGACATCGTTTTGGCATTAGGGGGATTCGGCGGGAAAGAATTCGAGCTCTGAAACATTATTATTCTAAAATATCATTTGCTAAAACTTGGTTGACTCACACAAAAAAGCAAATGGGTATGTTTGGTGTAGTTTATTAGCCCCGTTTGATGTAACTGTTAAAACAGATTATAGATTATAATTTTAATTAGAAGCTGTTAATCTGTTTAGTGTAACTGTTGGATTATAGATTTAAGTTGTTGAATACTGTTTGTTAAATAAGCTGTGAAGTAACTTTTTTAATTAACTTTTATTTTTTATTATTCACTACTTTTTTTTTGATCGGCTTTTATTATTCACTACTTGTCTACATTTCTCATAAAAAATAATAGTAATATTCTGTAGTCCATTTGGGTCTTTTTCTATTTTTTTTTTAAAAAAAAAAAATATAAAAATCTAAGAGTATAACCATAAATTAATATGTTAACAGAAACTGATAATCAGAAGCATGGAACGAGTTGTGTCTCAGAATTAACTTTTGTGACTTAAAATAAGTTGTTAGAATCAAAAGTTGTTTGAAATACGTTTAACCAAACAGTCCAAAATAACTTTTCAAAAGCTAGAAGTCATAAGTTGACTAAAAAAAGTCCAAACAAACACCCCCATTATAAGTTAAAAAATGATAATCAGAAAATATATTCCAAAAATATCTCTCCAACTTCTAGATTATCTATATATATATTTTTTATCTTATTTAAATTATTTATGTCTAATAAAATATAAGTAGGAGTTTTACCAAATAGTTTAACACAGAGCTCCAAAATAAAATAAGTTATGGGTAGATAAAATAAATTGTACCAAACCATCCCAACAAACTCAGCTTTTGCCTAACGGATGGCCGGAAATTATTTGTTGGGCCTACGCCATGTTGCATATCTAGAAGCCCAGAATATATTCTTTTCTAGTTGGGCTTTGGGTTAGGCACATCAAGTTCTCATGAGGCTACTGAGAAGTGTAAATTATTGAAATTTTGGAATCTTATTTCAAATTTTTTTTTTTTATAAAAAAAGCTAAAAATTATTTTCCTGAAAAAAAATTATAAAAAAAATGAAAAGTATTTATTATTTTTATATAATTTTTTTGGAGAACATAAATAATTTTTAATTTTTTTAAAATATATTTTTGATATTTAATTTTGTCAAACTGATTTAAATTCACAAAATAATTCCAGAAAATGAAATCAAACATGGCCATAAAACTTGTCATGTCATAATATTAAACAAATTAACTGTAATCTATCCAAAGATAAAACTATTAGTACAATAATATATATAGAAGGGGGGGGGGGGGGGATCTGTCACTTTACATGGCGAAATATTATTTATTTGAATAAATTATAAATATATTCTAGGAGATTTGAAAAATAATAAATAATCCTATGTCAAAAAATTTTATTTAATAGAATTAACTGAAAAAATGAAATTTCTAACTTTTGTCTTGTACAATAATAAAATGACTTGAGTTATTAATTGAAATAAATTTATGAAATCATTGAAAAAATTTAATTGACTTGATTATTTATTAACAAAAGGAGCCATTTATTATGAATTTAAAATTTCAACGGACGGGATGTAATTTCCAAAATTACAGGGGAGAAATTCTATTTTAAGCAAGCCTCAAAGTGTGTATGTGTAATTTACCCTATTTATTTTTATTAATCTTTTAATAATAATTAATAAATCTTATAAACTTTTTTACTAACTAATGTGTAATGTAATAATTAAGAAAAAAAAAACTTTAGATTATATGTGAAGATATTATTTTCTTTCATTAATTTTTTAATAATTAATAAATCTTACAAACTAATAAATTCTATAAAAAAAATTACTAATTAATATTTAATGCAATAAAAAACCAAGTTTTGCAAACAAGTGTTCCTAAGGCACAAGAAAAGAACAAAAAAGATGTAAATTCTGAGTCACTTATCACTAAATTCAATACACATTCTATAAATTTGAAACACTTTTAAATCTGTTCAATCGACTAATGATATAAAAAATAATAAAAAATCACACAAAATTTCTATATAATAATGTAACTCAATATAGACAATTCACTTCAAAATAAAACAGTTACAAAGATGACATTTATTTACTAAAATGATATTATCATATTATTTTTGTGTTTTATTTATTTATTTATTTATTTTTTGGCTTGAATTTTATGTATAAACACTACAAGAAATTGCACCTTTGGTGACCATTTTTGGTGACTAAACAAATTTTAGTCGCCGAAAGTACATTTTTTCGCAACTAAAATTTAAATTTGTTGGCGTTGGTTCAAGATATCACTACTAAAATATTTTAGTCAATAAAAATTACTTACTAGCAACTAAATTTAAATTTAGTTAGTAAAAACTCCACTTTCAGCGACTAAAAATTTGATTGGTCGCTATTAGTCCAAATTTTAGGCCCAAAAAAATAAATTAATCAGCAATATTGGTTTTTCCCAACTAAAATTAATTAGTCGCCAAATAGTACTTTTGGTGATTAATATTTTCGTTGTTGTTAAGTAACGTTTTGGCTACAAAAAAATTTAGTCGGCAAATCTATTCCTTTGCTGACAAATCCAGAAATTAGTTGCTAAAAGTTCAATTTTCAACCCGCCAATTCCTTTATTTTCGCGCGCGCCTCTCTCTCTCTGTTATACAACATCACACTTTGTAACACACACACACCGTCCTTCACCAAACCTCACAAAAACCATCCCCTCATCGTAGCCTACTATACGGTTGACATTACAATGGATACCGCCCCCCGCACAAATCACTACCGTCACAACTCACCATCGTGATAGCCGCACATCGCAGGTTCTCTCTCTCTCTCGCACTCTCGCTTTTGCTCATGGTCTGTCCGTGTGTCTCTCTCTCTGTCACTTGAGCTCTCTCACATAGTCTCCTTTCCTCTCTCTCTCTCTTCTTTGCTCTGCTTCTTCCTTTTTTGACATTGTTGGTTTAGGGCTTATTCAAATTTGAATGTATGTGCCTCTAATTTATTAAAAATTTGAAAGATTATGTTTAATATATGTGTGTGTGTGTGTATAATGCTTTGTACACGTATTGCAGGCGTCTTTCTGCCTTTGTCTCTGTCCCTCTCGCTCAAGTTCTCTCACGCACAGTCTCTCTCTCTCTCTCCTTTGATCTGTTTTCCCCTTTTCTCACATTGTTGCTTTAGGGTTTATTCAAAATTTAGTGTTTGAGGCTATAATTTATCATAAATTTCAAACATGATGTGTAATATATGCAGGTGAATGTGTGTGTATATATAATGCTGTGTGGATATATGCAGATGTTTAATATATAATGCATGTGGCCCTAAATTAACGAGCAACGTACACAAGTCCTTTGGTAAGAAATGATCCAATCATTTTGTCTTCTTAAGTCCTAACATATAATAAAAAACAATTAGTTTCCCGTAAACAACTTCAACTCAAAACCCAAAAAATTAACAAAACACCAAATTATTATTTCCACATTCACTGGAATCTGTTACTCATATAAATGGAAAGAGACTCCGTTGGGTTGCCAAGAAAATTAAGTGAAAATATGGAAAGAAACTAAAAATCTAGCATTACATGCCTATTATCTAGTTACTTCCTGCAAATATGGGTGAATTTCATTTTAGATTCCGTTTGGCTACCAAGCAAACTGAGGGAAAAAATGGAAAAACACTAAACAAATCTAGCATTACATGTTACTTTCTAGTAATTTCTTACAGATATGGGTGAATTTTATTTTTATCCTTATATTTTCTAGAACCAGCGAGACAATGATTTTGAAGAATCTTTCATTTCTTTTGCTCAATTTTCTCAGCAACCAAACTGATTATATATAATGCTCTGTCTACATATACAGGTGGTTCAATCACTACACTTATTGTCACTCAACTGCAGCTGGATCATTCAACCTACACTACATAAGGTACTGATTTTGTGTCTTGAAATTTTTTATGAAGTGGGTATTATTGTGTTTTAATAATATTTATTAAAACATGAAGGAAAAAAAAAAAAAAAACCCCTTCAGGCAAAGGTTTTCTGTTTTCTTCATCAAATGGTTTGCACAAAAGCCCGTTATAAGAGCTACTTCTATTTTTGTCTCAGTCATCATACGAGCTTCAAACTTCCACTATTGTATAAAATCATAGTGAGCTACAACATGAAGCCCAGTATGTCCCAATATTGCATCAAGTCCATCTCTAATTGTGCTTCAACAGGGAAGGTGGTATAAGGAGATGAATTTAAAAACCTATTGTCACCCGCCACCCTAGAGATTTCCCTTATGCCTCAACTTTAGAATATTATTGTTTGATGAATTTCTAAATCAACACCTTGAAACTAATTGTGGTTGAACATTGTGCAAAATCAAACCCTTTTCGTGCTTGACTAGGGAAGCTAGTTTGATGAGATATGCTTATAAACCTACCCTGGTTCTGGTCTTGGTCCTAGTTCATAGAGATGTCTGTTTTTACCTCTTGAATATAGAATCTCGCTACTGAACACCAGTGATAAAAGAAACACTAGAAGCATAAATTATAAAATCGAAAACAACAAAAGGAGCACCATCCACTTAAGCGTACATGTACATTCCCAAAACTTAAGTTTTCCAAATGACAACTTGAGTACTCAAGAATTACTTTCCAATGTAGAAAGTTTAGAAATAGGAAGTTGATTGGTGATATACAGGAAGTAACAATTAAATATAATTATAAAAAATAAAATATTAAAAAAGAAGAGAGTTCCCATAAAGAAGTGATGGATGATAAAATTGATATGCCATCTTAAAACAAATCTGAGATGCATGAAATAATATGGAAAGTAGCTAAAATATTCGATGTAAACCACATGAAGGTAAATTGAGCAAATGGCCACAAGCTTAGCTTCCTCAAGAATAACCGACAGTTATTGCAGTCGCCAAATATACTTCTCAAGTTATGTCCCATTCTATGCTCCCATGTTTACTAGATTACGTAGCTTGTCTCTTATTAGTTTGTGTACCTAATTTTCACATTTATGCCATAAAGAAAAATTGTCCTGGCCCAACATGGAATGTATTTCGAAAATATTTTCCATCCCTCTTATCATTTTCTTCATTGTTTGTATTGGGCCAAGTATAAATATACATAGTTTATCCTTTACTGGTTTCTAGTTTGGGAACTTATTGTCCTTATTTGTGGTTTGGTTATAAATCTTTGTCTGTCAAGTTTCATTATGAATTAGAAATTACAATGAGTTGGTTATTTCTCTCACCAACTATCTCACTAAATCTTACAATATTATAATAATTTTAGAATCTCAAAATAACCTTCTATATATACAAGGATTTAAAGGTAATAAACAAAGTCAACAATGGCCTTTTTAGTAATGAGTATATGTTTGGTTATTTATGTTGAAGACATCATAAATAAATGGAGATATTTGGTCTCCACATTGCTCATGTCATGTATCATTCTTTTCATAAATTTTGCCAAATATAGCGCAAAAGTCTCATCTAACACTTAAAAGCCAATACAAGGAGATTGATGCTCCATTATTAAAACAAAAATGATATTAAAGGCAAAATTGATGAAATAATGTTATTTTTATAATTATAAACCAAATTGATAGACATTTTAATTTTTATAAAATAATATAAATAAGATACATCATTATGTGTGTGTGTGTGTGTTTTTTTTTTTTATATAAATTTTGTTTGTATTTTCTTTATATTCCTACTTCACCCAAATTGTCATATTTTATGGCTATCATCAAAAGTCCTAGTCGGTCTTTCATTAGCTTGAGTTATGACAAATGTTTAGCTTATCAAAATGTGGATTCTTTGGTGGTCCTTTTTCTTGTCCTTGTTGGGTGTGCCTTGAGAATAATTTAGACCATGCTTTTGGCATGGCAACTCTTGCATAAAAGTGAATTTGCTATTACCTAAAACTCCCACTTCACAAGATTTGAGGATTTCAAAGACAATAGATATAGAAGAGGTGGAGGACCTTGTGCATACTAGCTTTTCTCTTTTTCTTCTTCACCACTTTCTACATTGTTGGCTTTTGTGTTTGAGTCTTCTTCACTCTCCACTATTGCGTGTATAAGAGGGAGGATGAAATGTCTTTTGCTTATGAGACCAAACCCTTGCAAACATCACACTTTTGTAAGTTTGCTTCTATAACAAAAGTAAGTTTGCTTCTAGTAAACCATATTTGCTCCTAAGGAACATTGTACAACTTCACCCATAGTGGAAGAAGCATTTAAGCTTTGGTTGTTAAAAATAATTCGTAACCTTTGATGATAGCTTGGTTGTTTCTTCTACTTATGATGGTTGTGTTTGGTGAATTTTCTCATTCTTTTTACCTCTCCTTATTTACGTTGTACTTCTATAGTCCAAATAGTTAGTTGTTTCACCCTAACTTTTGAATATAATCCCTAAACCATGTGTGTCCAAATTTTAATCTATGTTGCAAATAAGTGAAAACTTAAACTTTTGTCAGAAAAGATGTACAAGAGTTTGATGATGATAAAAGATACGCAATACCGTTGTTGACTATTTTTGTTTATTTGTTGTCCATTCCTATGTTAATGTTTGCTTGACTTGTAGGGTTCAAAAGATGGACAAGAGTTGAATGATGATAAAAGATAGGTTGAAAAGTAAAGAGTACCAAAAAGGTGTTAAGTCATTTATTGACTTTGCTACGAACGATTTAGGCCTACACGATAACATTCGTTGTCCGTGTGTCGATTGCTTGAATGGCACAAAATATAGTCGACAAGTTGTATGGCTGCACTTGATTCGAAGATGAATCGCGTGTTCTTATAGAACTTGGGTGCACCACGGGAAACATGTTCCATTGTGTCATGATCAGCCTAGTGTGTCAAACGATGATGATGAAAGATATGGAGCTGTAATTTTTGACATTGATGATAATTTGGGCGAGTTGCCTACTATGTTGGAAGAGATTTACATGAGTGGCCTCATGGATGATCATATTGACGAAGAACCTAATAGCTCGGAGAGAGAAAATTTAGTGAAGTTTATTTAGGTTATTTGATGATGCTCCACGCAAAGTGTACCCAGAGTGTGAAAAGTTTTCCGTGTTGTCATTCATTATTAAGATGCTTCATATTAATGTGTACAATAAATAGAGCAACAAATCTTTTGATATGGTTATGCAAGTTTTCAAAGACATTCTCCCAAAGTGTGATGAAACTGTTCCATGGACCCTTTAGGAAGCGAAAAAGTTCTTACATGAATTGGGTTTGGGATACGAGGCCATTCATGCATGCAAAAATGATTGTATTTTGTTTTGGAAGGACAATGCAAAACTGGAGAATTGCCCTACATGTAAGGAGTCTAGATACAAGTTCAACAATCAGAGTGGTAAAAAGATTCCTTACAAAATATTAAGGTACTTTCCTTTAACATTGAGGTTGAAGAGATTGTACATGTCGAAAAAAACTGCTACAGATATAAGATGGCACAAGAGAAGCATGTGGATGATGGAATGTTAAGGCATCCAGCTGATGGTCAGGTATGGAAGGACTTTGATATGCAGCATCCTATGTTTTCTGTGGAACCCCGGTACGTAAGGTTAGGGCTTGCCACGGATGGTTTCAATTCGTTTGGAAATATGAGCACATTGTACAACATCTGGCCCGTACTCTTAATGCCTTACAATCTTCCCCCGTGGAAGTGTATGAAAAAACCAATTTTGATGATGTCAATGCTTATTCTCGGTCCATCCTCCCCTGGAAGAGACATCGATGTTTACTTGCAACCATTAGTGGAGGAGTTAATGAATTTGTGGGAGCATGGTGTGCAAACATATGATGCCTCAAACGGTCAAATATTTAAAATGTATGCGGTAGTCATGTAGACCATCAATGACTTCCCCGCGTATGGTACCATGTCTGGTTGGACTACAAAAGGTTACTTGGCTTGCCCTAATTGTAACATGGATGCATCATCTTAGCGTCTGCGAAGTAAGATAGGGTGTATGGGTGCCCGTTGCCACTTGCCTGAGAACCATATTTGGCGAAGAAGTAAGCTCTTCAATGGTCAAAATGAGCATCGGTCCAAACCTATGGAGTTATCAGGAGAACAAATACTGCAGCAAATTGATTCGGGGATATACAGGCCGTACGACAAGTATCCAAACAACCGAAAAAGACAACAGAATGAAAATCCACCTTCCAATTGGACAAAAAGAAGCATTATGTTCGACCTACCCTATTGGAAAACGCTAAAGCTTCGACACAACCTTGATGTCATGCACATAGAGAAGAATATATGTGACAATCTGGTTAGGACACTACTGAGCATTGATGGCAAGAACAAGGACACGGATAAAGCCCGCTTGGATCTAGAAGACATGCGGATATGAAAGGAGTTATACTTGAAGAGGCATTCTGATGGCTCATTTGAGAAGCCTTCGGCATCGTACACATTGTCCCCGATAGAGCGACAAGGTTTTTGTGATTTTTTGAAATCGATTAAGTACCCTGCTGGCTATGTAGCAAATATATCCAACTGTGTCACTGCTCATGTTGGAAAATTAGCTGGCCTCAAAACTCATGACTGTCACGTCTTTCTACAATAACTACTTTCAATTGGGATACGTGGATACCTTTCTAAGGAGATTAGGACCACACTTTTTAAGTTAGGAAATTTTTTCAAACAGTTGTGCTCAAAGACATTAAGGGTGACTGCTTTGGAGAAAATGGAGGAACAAATCGTACTTATACTTTGTAAGCTTGAGAAGATTTTTCCTCTTGTGTTTTTTGATGTCATGGTCCACTTGGCAATTCATTTGCCTCACGAGGCTATGCTTGGAGGGCCTGTGCAATATCGATGGATGTATCTCATTGAGAGGTAATACAACGAGTTCCCGAACATCCCTATTTACATATAGTAGATAATGTAAACATTAACATTCAAATCATATTGGCATGTAGGATGCTCAGACTTCTGAAAGGATTTGTTCGCAATAAAGCTCGGCTAGAAGGTTCCATTACAGAGGCTTACATTTCAAAAGAGTGTACGACGTTTTGTTCAATGTATTTAGATGGCATTGAAACGGTGTTTAATCAGGAAGAAAGCAATTATGACGGGGGTGACAATGGCCCAGGGTTAGCAATTTTCACTCAAAATGTTTGTCCGCTTGGTCTACTAACAAAGGAAACTGATGTGTCTGTAGCTGACCATGAAAGGGCTCATTAGTTTGTCCTACACAACAACTTAGAAGTGGAAGAATATCTAAAGTACGAGTCGAACCTGTGACGTACTATATGTGACCTATATGCTTTTTTTTAGTAATCATTCTTCGAATTACTTATGAATTACATTGTCCTACGTAGGGAACACAAGATGTTGTTGCAACAACAACATGGAAGTGTATGCGACATTGCGAAGATATAATGCAAAGAATTTCCTAAATGATTCAAAGATTGCGTACACTAAAATTCTTTATAGTGTAGTTTACACATGAAGTTAAGTTATGTCAAAAATAACATGACAGTTTTTTTTTTTTTTATATAGATGAACCAATTGCGGCACAAAAAGTCACTTGAAGCAATGATGAGATGTGGTCACCGGCAAATGGTCCTAATAGCTTAGTGAACACATATTCGAGATACATTTGTAATGGTGTCTAATGCCATGCTCGCGACCGTGACAACCGTCTTAAAACTCAAAATAGTGGATTGGTAGTGGAAGGGGACCATGAAGGCCAATTCATAAAGTTCTATAGTTACATTTGCAAAGTTTGGGAAATGACATATTTTTATTCCAATGTGAATGGTATAACACCAGTAGTAACAGAACTTTGCATGTCGAACCACATTTCACTACTATTGATATAAAAAGTCGATGGTATAAAGATGACCTATTTGTGTTACCAAGTCAAGTGCAACAAGTTTTCTACATGCATGATACGAAGTTAGGTGCCAATTAGAGAGTAGTAGAAAAGTTTCAACATTGAAGAATTTGGGATGTGCCCAAGGTGGATGTGCCACAACCTGATGATGTGTTCCAACAAGATGAAAGCACTGATGTTGTACCAATTGAGCCTATGGATGACGATGTGGTTTTACGTTGAGATGATATTGACGTTGAAATTATTCCAATGGAAGTTTTGCAGTTTGATAACCGTGTACAACCCAAGGTTGGTATGGATGATTACTTCATACGTGATGATGAAGATGAACCGACAATGGAGGGTGACAATGAAGAAGAAGATGGGCTTGATAGTGATTATGATACAGATATGGACATAGAGTGTTGATGTATGGGTTCTAAATTTGGATGTGTGATAGAGTCTTGATGTATGAGTTCTAAATTTCGATGTGTGTTCTTGGTAGTTGTTGTTTTATCTTTTTGTCATTTTGTTGATGTAATGGGGAAAGAGATGAAGTAGATTGTTGTTCTTTATGTGTTATGTAATTAGATGAGAGTTTAGTTCTTTTGTTTATGTTGTTCTTCATGTCATCATGCTAAGCTATATTGTAAACGTTTTCGCAATATTGAACCTCTTAAATTGATGAACCTCCTCATTTGACATTTATGCTTAACATTAGTTTATGTACAATACTTTTATTTGACAATCATTATCAATTATTTTCCTATTGTTGTCTTGTTGTAATTTTGTGAATATTTTAGCTTCTGTAAACAATCCATATTGGTCATAATATCGATGATGCATGTGACGTTTTTACTTAATATATCATGTTTGCAACTATTTTATAGCTACCAGCATAGTTCCTAGGACAAAGATAGGGCGGCGTAAGAAAACAACATTTGACCCCATAGCATCATCCACAGGAACATCTGCACATGTCATTGTCACCCCACAGACTTTATCCGATGAGACATAACCGCCAGATGACACACAAACATTTGTAGAAGAGACACAGGCGCACGACGTAGGTAAGACTATTGTACTTTTTTGTTGCATCTTCAGGGTTGACTGATTGAGGACTACAATGCTTATTCTTCTTCTTGATAGTTTTGTAGGTGTGTTTTGGCCCCTAAAGATCAATTTAATGAACTTAAGCAAATGATTTTTCTTCACCTAGAAAGAAAATTTCTTGCATGTATAAAAAAAATTATAATCCCCAAGAAAATTTGCTAATAAAATTTAAAATTTAATATTAATTATTATTGATTATATGTTTGGGACACTATTTACAATTTGAAGGCCTTACACTTGTTGCCCCTTCTTGACCAGGGAAAAACACGTCAACTCGTGTACGCGGTCCTGCACTCGGAAAAGGAGTACAAAAAAGGATTGCGAGCAAAAAAGGGAAGAAACTACATGTTTATGTCAATTGCATGCTAAATGCACTCACTGGAGGGAATGTCACCCCTGCAACAAATGAGTTGGGATTGCAGATAAGGCGGTTGTGCCCTCTCAAGGGAGTGAAGTCATGGAAGAAAATTGATCAGAGTATCAAAGATGCTGTTGTACAAGCTGTGCTAGTAATTTCTGACCTTAAACTAAATGTCTTCATTATGTAAAGTTGCAATTGTTGCATTCAATTTCTGTAATACGTCACACACTTATGCTTGCAGGACAAGTTTGAAATTGGTGAGGATTTTCATACTGATCAACAAGCTCAAGAGATCATTGATACAAAGGCGTATCTCTTGTACAAGGATTGGAGGTACACCTTGAAGCAACACTTCAAAAAACTTGTAGAAGAGGGTATTGATGACCCATATAGTCATTTGCCTACAGGAGTTTGCTTAGATGATTGGAAACACATGATTGATGTGGCTTGGAAGGATGTATCTCATTTGGTAACAAACAAATATAAACGACTCTATTGCTTTATTTGTATATTATGCATTGATATGTACTAATTCTTGAATAATTCATTTTTTTTAGAAACGCTCTAAAGCTGGTAAAACAAACAGGAGTTTGCTACCATACAATCACACCAGTGGATCTCGCTCATTTCCAATAGTAATGTCGCTCATGGTGAGCTAGATGTACTTGGAACATATTTCTCATCACTTATATATGTAAGATGAAAGTCATGGTTACTATTGTGATGAATTAATTTTGTTATTTGAAAGTAACAGGTAAATGAAAATGGGGAGTTGAATTTATCAAAATTTTATTCGAAATCACACAAATCGAAGAAAACAAATGAATGGATGATCCCAAATGTGGTGAGCTACATGTAAGGAGTAAACTTTTTTTCCAATTATATTTAATATTAATTCCTATCTTAGCACAAAATTGCATGTCATTCTTTGTGGCTTTATTGAATAGTCTACTTTTTTTTTGGTAATGACAGGATACGATGGTGAATCTACAAGCGAGAGCCACGGATGCGGGGATCCCATTGACATAGGAGGAACTCTCACAGCAAGTGCTTGGACAGAGAAAGAATTACTTGCGTGGATTTGGGATTGGCCCACGACCCTATTCGCCATCTGGTAGTGCGACACGATCTCATGACAAACAAATGGAGGCAATGTGAACTTGGATGGAGGTTCTTCATGAAGATTTGATGAAGGAGAAAGAAGAGCGCCAAAGAGATTGTGAAGAGATGATGAGGGAGAGAGAGGAGTTGATGAAAGAAGTAGAAGAAGGAAAAAAAAATCAAGGGAGGCGCAACAAGAACAACTTAATCATTTGAACTTTGTGGTTTTACGACTCTCAACACTGTTAGAGGGTTTAGATGGTCATCGTCGTATTTGGTAAGAAGAATTTTATTCATATCATATTAAAACTTGTACAAACTTAGATTTGCATATTCACTAAACAATAGTATCTCTTTATTGTTAAGCATGAGGACAAGCTAAGATCTGCAATTGAAGAATTAAAATGTGTGTAATCAGTATCTTCAAGAAGCAGAAGCGTGCTTTTAATTTGAGAAACTTGTTTAAAACACCCTAAACTTAGTCGAAAAAGGGCATTTCGGGGGTAAAAATTTAAAACAGCTCCTGAACCACCGTGTGACTCTCACGGATAGCTTCCCTATGACAAATAGGACTTGTGACAACTGATGGAATGTAATTCGGACCTATAGGTAGAGAGTTAGAACCGCATATGCCCTAAACTTACTCGAAAAAGGGCGTTTCAGGGGAGAAAATTCATAACAGCCCCCGAACCACCGTGTGGCTCACATAGACAGTTTTCCCATCACAAATAGGACTTGTGAAAACTGACGGAATGTAATTTGGACCCGTAGGTAGGGACTTAGAGCCGAATATGCCCTAAACTTAGTTGAAAAAGGGCGTTTTGGGGGCGAAAATTCAAAACAACCCCCGAACCACTGTGTGGCTCACACGAAAAGTTTTCCCATGACAAATAGGACTTGTGACAACTAATAGAATGTAATTCGGACCCGTAGGTTGGGAGTTACAGCCAAATACGCCTTAAACTTACTCGAAAAAGGGCGTTTCAGGGGTGAGGGGAAATGACACCACCTTTGATTTATTCATTATTTTAAGGGGTGTGGTTGTGAGGGGTTATCTTGATTTTTTTTTTATAACAAATTACAACCAATAATGGATATTATATATGTTATATGTATGCATGTATCTATGTAGGTTTGTAGTCCCTAAAAAAATGGCCATGTACAATAACAGTCTAAAAAAAAAAAAAAAAAAACAGTCCAAAACAATAACACCTATGGTGTTGGTAATGCTAGGAAAGCAACAGTGTGAAGCCTAAATGATCACAACCCATTGAACTTTCTTCCCTCACAAACCCCAAGGCACATGATTACAAGTCATCCTTTCAAAAACTACTTTGTTGACTCCATCAACATCTTACACTGAAAATTAGAGCTTTTGATCCTGAATAAAACTAGTTCTGTTTTTTACGTCATTTATATGATTTTGTCCTTCAATTTAGTAATAGCCTCTGATATTAGAACAATTTCCATTACCATATCAAGGTAAAATGAAGGCAAAAAGCGATATACATAGTCATACTTTGATCATATAGTTTTTTCCAAATAGGCCTTGCACCAAACAGTGAGTTATCTTTAACCCTGCTAGGATGCTACTTGTCACTCATCCTGTTTAATGCAAATCCTTATCTCCAATAGGCTCTCCAAGAACCTATTACATTAGAATCATACATTAGCATAGTTAACCCTTTGTTTTCTTTTCTTTTGTCCTCAATGCAAGTTTATTGTTGTTGTTAATTTGCTGCTAAAAGTGTTACTAACTTTGACGACACAGTTAGCCAACGCACGAAGAGATAGAGAGATGAGGTAGTGGGCCTCAAAAGTCTTTTCTTGTTTTTCTTTAATTATATTTTTCTCTTCGCGTGTACATTTAAGTATACCCAACTTTTACCTAACAGACATTTTGACTACATCATTGGGACACCAACTCATTTTCTAAACTAACAAACAGTTAACACACAAAATTAGACCTGACTTTTATCATTTTTTTGGTCATATAACACATTAACACAAAAAATTGGAGAGCCCATTGGAAGGAAGGACCTGTTGGGGCAAACCAAATCATTTCCCAATTCTCGAGGGAGGGGGGGAGATCATGGGATTATGAGATACATTATGACCTGAATAGGTTGCCAGAAGATTATGTTCCCTGTTCTAAAGAAGGATGGGTTCCATAAATGTCAAGTTTTGGAAAATGTAAAAAAGGTTGGGGCCAACTGGTCATTCAACTTTCATTGCCATGATGACCATTGAATACAATATACTAGATAGTAATTATTCTTAGTCAAAGTAATTCTTCCCTAACAACAAATGATTGAACAGACAGTAAAAATCATCTTTTTTAAAACACTTTACATTAGAGGTGATTGTGTACAGCCTATTAGATGTCTTTGTCCTCAGATTCCATTGGATCTTCACGGGATGTTCCTCTCTTGCATTCTTCACTTCAATCTCATATGCTTTTCTTTGCTTCACTTTTATTTTCTTTTTAGTTTTTTTTTTTTATAAAGCTAAATGTCATTTTCCATCTTTACTATATTTCTTCATGGGCTGCAAAATGCTCAACAACTCTTAATGTGGCATTCTCTGATGTGTTGAATCTTACAATTATGGTTTAAGTTAAACAATTGTTAAGCATTTATTCTTGTCAATAAGTTAATAATTTTATTAATAACTTAAGACTGACTGACAAACTTCAACTTTATTGGCGTAGTAACCTATTCTTGAGCTACCTCAGGATGTGTTTGGACAATTTAAGAAAAATATTAAAAAGAACAAGAAAGTAAAAGAAAAGAGAGAAGGCATTGTACTTGAGTTCTTACTTATATTAAAATAATGGAACTATTAATAATCTCGGGTTTAAGAAAAACTTGGGTTATATAATGCAGGTGGGTATTATTAATAACAAAAAGGGCGTTTCGGGGTCGAAAATTCAAAACAACCCCTGAACCACTGTGTGACTCTCACGGACAGCTTCCCTATGACAAATAGGACGTGTGGCAACTGACGGCATGTAATTCGGACCCGTAGGTAGAGAGTTAGAGCTGAATACGCCTTAAACTTACTTGAAAAAAAGCTTTCCGGGGGTGAAAATTCGAAATAGCCCCTGAACCACTGTGTGGTCCACATGGACAGTTTCCCCATAACAAATAGGACTTGTGACAACTAACGGAATGTAATTCGGACTCGTAGGCACGGAGTTAGAGCTGAATACGCCCTAAACTTAGTCGAAAAACGGCGTTTCAGGGTGAAAATTCAAAAAAACCACCGAACCACCATGTGGCTCTCATGGACAGTTTCCCCATAACAAATAGGACTTGTGACAACTGACGGAATGTAATTCGGACCCACAGGTAGAAAGATAGAGCCGAATATGCCTTAAACTTACTCGAAAAAGAGCTTTTCGGGGGCGAGAATTCATAACAGCAGCTGAACCACCTTGTGGCTCTCACAGATAGTTGTCCCATGACAAATAGGACTTGTGACAACTGACAGAATGTAATTCAGACCCGTAGGTATGGAGTTACAGCCGAATACGCCCTAAACTTAGTCGAAAAAGGGCGTTCCGGCGGCGAAGATTCAAAAAAACCCCCAAACCCCCATGCGACTCTCACGGACAGCTTCCCATGAAAAATAGGACTTGTGACAACTGACGGAATATAAATCGGACCCGTAAGTTGGGAGTTAGAGCCAAATACGCCCTAAACTTACTCGAAAAAGGGCGTTCCGGGGGAAAAAATTCAAAACAGCCCCCCAATCATCGTGTGGTTCTCACAGACAGCTTCCCCATGACAAATAGGACTTGTGACAACAGACGGAATGTAATTCGGACCAGTAGGTTGGGAGTTAGAGCTGAATACGCCCTAAACTTAGTCGAAAAAGGGCGCTTCAGGGGTGAAAATTGAAAAAAGCCCCCGAACCACTATGTGGCTCACACGGACAATTTTTCCATGACAAATAGGACTTGTGACAACTGACGGAATGTAATTCGGACCCGTAGGTAGGGAGTTAGAGCCGAATGCGCCCTAAACTTAGTCGAAAAAGGGCGTTTCGGGATGAAAATTCAAAATAGCCACCAAACCACCGTGTGGCTGTCACAGACAGCTTCCCCATGACAAATAGAACTTGTGATAACTGACGGAATGTAATTCGGACTCGTAGGTAGGAAGATAGAACCAAATACGCCTCAAACTTACTCGAAAAAGAGCTTTCTGGGGGCGAAAATTCATAACAACCCCTGAACCACTATGTGGCTCTCACGAAAAGTTTCCCAGAATGTAATTCGGACTCGTAGGTATGGAGTTAGAGCCGAATACGTCCTAAACTTAATCGAAAAAGGGCGTTCTGGGGGTGAAAATTCAAAACAGCCCCTGAACCACTGTGTGACTCTCACAGATAGCTTCCCCATGAAAAATAGGGCTTATGACAACTGACAGAATGTAATTCGGACCTGTAGGTTGGGAGTTAGAGCCGAATACGTCATAAACTTACTCAAAAAAGGGCGTTATGGGGGTGAAAATTCAAAACAGCCTCTGAACCACCATGTGGCTCTTACGGGTAGCTTTCCCATGAAAAATAGGAGTTTTGACAACTGACGGAATGTAATCCGGACTCGTAGGTTGGGAGTTAGAGCCGAATACGCCTTAAACTTAGTCGAAAAAGGGCATTCCGGGGGCGAAAATTTAAAACAACCCCCGAACCACCATGTGGCTCTCATGGACATTTTTACATGAAAAGTAGGACTTGTGACAACTGACGGAATATAATGTGGAGCCGTAGATTGGGAGTTAGAGCCGAGTATGCCTTAAACTTACTCGAAAAAGGGCGTTGTGGGGGCGAAAATTCAAAATAGCACCTGAACCACCGTGTGGCTCTCACAGATTGCTTCCCCATGACAATTACGACCTATGACAACTAATAAAATGTAATTAGGACCCATAGGTTGAGAGTTAGAGCCGAATACGCCTTAAACTTACTTGAAAAACGGCGTTTCGAGGGTGAAAATTCAAAACAGCCCCCGAACCACCATGTGGCTCTCACGGACTGCTTCCCCATGACAATTACAACCTGTGACAACTGATGGAATGTAATTAGGACCCATAGGCTTGGAGTTTGAGCTGAAAACGCCTTACACTTAGTCGAAAAACTCACAACACTTAGTTTAAAGAGCGACAAATTTATGAAAATAACAGTTACATATTCTAATAATTGCCTTAATATATTTGTATGTTGAAGAAATTACATATTAGATTGTTTGTGCATTTGGTTGGAATAAATATTGCATGATACATATATATGCTTTCTTTTATTTCCAAAAAGACATTTCTTGATTGTTCTACCTTAAATACATGTTAGAACATGTTCCCTATGGCTGACTGAATTGATATTTTGTAACCAATTCTATTGGTTTGTTTTGTTTTGTTTAATTTTTTTTATTTTTTTTGTAGATGGCTTTGTTGCGTGGACTTGTGGATAATCTATATTGGTGTATGGAAAAGAATTTTCACTTTTGTATAAAACTAATATAATACTTTTGTCGTCCTCAGCTTTTGTGTAGTTCACTATTACTGATACAGAAAACTTTTGGCAATTAACAGATAATGATTGCTGTAGTACATAAATCACCTTCTGTCGTGGTATATAGATCACTTTTTGTCATGGTCTATAGAAAAACTTTTGTCGTGGTACATAGATCACCTTCTGTCGTGGTACATATATATGACTATTTGTCGGCATACATATACTATAGAAAAACTTTTGTCGTGGTACATATGTCACCTTTTGTCGTGGTACAGATCACGATGGTAATTTGTACCATGCCAAATGGTAATTTCACTTGGTAGTAAATGTATTTTTTTTGTATACGGAGGGTTTTGATTTTTGTATGATATATTTTGTATGGAATTATTATTTTAGTTTAGACAATAGTTGGTTTGTATGGACTTTGACATTTAAAGTTATTTATTTTTTGTATATAGATGCAGATTGTGGAATGATTGATAGTATGTATCATTTTGTTTATATATGTATTACAGGTTGCATGGAATATAGACAGGTTGTGGAGAAATTATAATTTTGCGATAAAACATAATATCATGTTTTTGGCGACTAAACAATTAGTAGCTAAAAAGAAATTGGGAAAATACTTTGGGCGGCTAAAAGTTTTGTAGCCCAAAAAAAAAAGAAAAAAAAAAAAAGAAATTTGGCGACTATAAATTTTGTAGCCAAAACAAAATCAAACATTTGGCAACTAAAATATTTCGTAGCTAAAAACAAAAAACTGAAGAATAAAAACACTTTTGCTGACTAAAAATTTAGTAGCTAAAAATGTGGGACTTTAGGTGACCCAATATTTAGTAGCCAAAACAAGAATTCTTTGCCGACTAAAATTTTAGTAGCAAAAAATGTGGGACTTTAGGCGACCAAATATTTAGTAGCCAAAACAAGAACTCTTTACCGACTAAAATTTTAGTAGCTAAAAATGTAGGACTTTAGGTGACTAAAAGTTTAGTCGCCGAAAATGTACTAATTTAATTTAATGTCCAACCTTTTGGCGACTAAAAATTTAGTCGGAAATTGAATACATTTGGCGACTAAAATTATTTTAGTCACTAATGACCTTTACCAACAATTTTTCGACAACTACTTCTGCGACCAAATAATTTAGTCGCTTAAACCCCTTGGCGACTAAAAATTAAGTTTAGGCGACTAAAAATTTAATTGCCAAAAGTGAAAATTCTTGTAGTGAAATAGCATTTTCTTTTCTAATATTGACAATTTTTATTGGAATATGAAAGAAAACTCCTTTTAATAATTAATAATGTAATAAAATTTCATATTAACAAGTTTCAATGGGTTCTTTTTTTTATTGTGGGAAGTATTGTAAATAAAAAATGATTGATAAATATTCGAAAATGAGAATCAGAGGTGAGTCAAAGGCATTGCTTGGTGTAAATTTTGGCCCGGCCTAACTCATATCGAGCCTTCCAAGCTCCTGCCAAATTCGGGCCAGGCCAAGCTACGTGCTAGAAAATTAGGCCTAGACCTAAGAGATATTCAGGCCTTGGGCTCAGGCTTGGGCGAGCCTGAACATTTTTTAAAAAAATTTTTTCCATCAAAATTTTATTATTTTCCACTAAAAATGACATTGGGCCTCGGGCTTGGCTTTGAGTGGGCATTAGTGGACCAATGAGTCGGACACACGGGTCGGGTCGAGTTTCAAAATGGCGGCCCAAGCCCAAGCCCAAGCCCAGGGTCTTGGGCTAGGCTTAGGCTTGGGCCTAATCGAGCTGGGCTCACCCTAGGCTATGGGTGGGTTTCGGACTACTCACAAGCCGCGGACCATTTTTACACTCCTACTACATCCTCTTGGGAATACAAGGCTTAGCTGTGTCCCTCAGCTTTTGTATTGTATTGTTCCCATGGATGGATGGTATATTAAATTAGGAAAAATTATAAATTAGTTGAACTTTTTTAGATTAATTATATATTCATTGAAAAGTTTATGACGTTAATAATTAAAGTTTGTAAAGTTTATCATTAATTTACTTTTTTTCCCCAAATGTACATTGATTTGTCATTTTCCCATAAAATTAAGAACAAATTATCATTCAGTGATATTTTTAATAAATTATTACAGATTTATAAAATTATTAATATTTTAATTTTTAATATTTGTAAAATTTATTAGTGACTTGTAATTTTTTTTTTAAAATTAAAAGGAAAAAAAACATTTCCTCTAAAATTAAGAGTTGAAATTGGGTCGGTTATGTGATCAAATCATTTGCATTTTGCCCTTAAAACTTTTCTTTAATTTATGTTAATTGTAAATGCTAACAAGTGCCCAAATGCACTATTTAACATTGAGATTTATGTATAAAAAATTAAAAATGTTTAAATAGTTTTTAAATCAATTAAAAAAGATTTTGAAATTAGTGAAAATTGTTTTGGGTGAAAGCAATTATTGCTTTCAATCAATATGAAGAATATTACATTTTACAAATATCAATATGGGTTAAGTTTCTTTCAAATTCACATCTCAATTTAAGAGAATTTGAAAGCATATGGGGCTATCATGAGTCTTATTTCGATGATTTGAACTATTTATTTGTAGGTCCTTCAATTATAGATCTATCCTATAATTATAATTTTTTCAATTTATCATTTTTTTTCAAAAAAATAAATGACAAGTATATTTTTTAAAATAGAACATTTTTTTTGGGTGACAAATATGATAAAATAAAAAGGTTACTATTATCATATTGACCATTTTTTTTTTCTTCCAAGAATGATATATATGGAGTGTCTTACAAAATGAATAATTCAAATTATGAAAACTAGATCCGTAGTGGCCCTATAAGCCCTCAAATTCTTTCAAGTTGATATTCAAAGCCTAATTGTGATGACCCTATCACGTATAATATTTTATATTTGATTAATTAAGGAGATTTAGATTGTAATTAGTCATTATTTTGATTTAATTGGGATCTATGAGAATTATTGAGTCTGATTCGTCTATGAGTTCGTCAGTGATTTATTTTGAAAGTTTAAATGGCTTAAGGAGGTAAAAATGATGAGTTGAATCCGTGTGATTTCAAGTATCGGACTATATGGAAGTTTAATTAAATATTTGATTCAGTTTAGTAAAATTGAGATTTGACTGATTGGGTTCGAATTGGAGTTAATTAAGTTATGAGAATTGAGAATTGTGATTATTATGAATTAAATTTACTTATGAGGTTTCCAATCTGAATATGTAATTTATTGACGGAGATTTTGAGTTTGATCCGAAATAGAAGGCTTAAATGATTTGGGAAACCAAAATTGATGATGACAATAGGTTTAATTTGATATTTGGAAATTGGAGCCTTTTGGAAATTTGATTAAAAATCTGATTCAGATTGATAAATTTAATTATAATTAATTGGGCTTTAATTGAAGTCAATTAGACTAATTGAGTCATGTGAGAATTGATCAATTAAGATTAAATATGGTTAATTATGATTTAATTAAGCTAATTTTGTAGTCAAGAGTTAAGATAGTCCCACTTGTGTGTATGTTTTTGTTGGAGACTTAAGTCAAAAAGTGGATCACTCTATTAGACTTGTGCTGAGAAAATTGGGTGTGGGTGTACTGAGAAATCTGTGTGTGTGTGTGTGTGTGAGAGAGAGAGAGAGAGAGAGAGAGAGATTGGTGTGCTAGAGCCCAAGGCTTTAAAAACCGGACCAGTGAGCAAACCGAAAAAAGAATCAGGTGGACGAGTCACTGGTTCAATCGGTGGGTTGAACCGGATCGAACCGTGACGTCATAATTATGTCATAAATAATTTTTAAAAAAAATATAAATTAACAATTTAAATATTAAATTTTCAATTTTTTTAAAAAAAATTCTTAAATATTTTTAGTGATGTTTTTCTATACCTTAAAAAAAAAATCCTAAATATAAGCCATAACACTTCACATACTAACAAGAAATAAAATTAAAGATGAAAATTTAGCTATTAAAAACAACAATCATAGTAATAAAAATTATGAAAGCATCCAACTAAAGCAAGCCATAAAACATAAGTTACAAAAAAGACAAAACTAAGTCCAAAGTTTATAGACATAAAACATAAATCTCAAGCAACAAATGTAAAAAGATGTTTACAACATGACATCATTCTTAAAAATAAAAAATATTGAAAAAAAAAAAAATTCAACACAACACAACATTACAAATGATCTTTGATTTTTGCCTAAATCTCCTAGGGATAATAATTGAGCCAATCATCATCATCATCATTCTCATTTGCATTTTCATTAGAGCACGAGTTGTTTGATCTATTATCAATGTTCACGTCACCAAAAGATCCCAAGTCGATATCATCTCCAAGAAGTTCTACCTCCATATCATCCTTAACATCATCTACTGTGTGAGTGATATTCCGATCACACTGCCCTCCTTAGTAATCCACCAGAGAACACAGTGAAGCAGACGGCTCCTGTAACTCGCAGAAAAGAAAAGGCTCGTGTGGTTCTTCCACCCGGGGGCACTCCGACGATCAAGTCAGTATCTCTCAAAGATAACAAGTGCTAAAATTACTGCTCAAGACTACAAATTGCGTACCTTAGACCCGCCGGGGGTGCCCTTCTTTTATAGCTTAACTTTCTCCCAATCCCACTAGAAGTCTTACTTCTATGGACTCCAATTCCGGATCTACTTTGGACTCTTCAAGAGATAAGGATAGACTCCCTAAGAGTTTTACCTTTATCCATCTTGTAGTCTTTCTTCTTTCTAGGACTCCTGTCCCTTATCCGATCTTCTCGGATTCCGATATCTTCGGAGATAACCTCGGCAACCCCGAGATCACCTAGGCGTAACTGTCAAGTCACGTGGCACCTCGGCTGACACTTCGGTGTCACCTCGGCCACGTGTTGGTACTCAGAAAATACATCCCCACAACTGCCCCTTAGGTTCTATTACCTCGGCATTCTGAGGTGATGGAACCTATATTCGAACTTTTTCTCGTACGTCGGCTTAAGAACTTTCTAGCCGAGATCATTCATTTCAGGCCGATATGTCCTCTTCTAAGAACAAGAATTCAGATCAATCTTACTTCGCGCATGAGCTGTCAATGTTCACGTCACCAAAAGATCCCAAGTCGATATCATCTCCAAGAAGTTCTACCTCCATATCATCCTTAACATCATCTACAATAGTTAAAATAAAATCATTAAGCTATCATTTTGATAATGATAGATAAAAAAAAAAAAGTTGTTGCATAATGGTGAAACATTATTTTCTAACCATCTCGTAGACCATGACATTGCCTCTTATATCGTGGACACTCATCTTCTTCATAAAGCATTTTTCTAGCTCATCATAATCAAGCAATGGAGGCTCCTCTTGTTCTAGTCTTTCTTCTTCAATAATTCAAAACTCGGTTTTGTCAATGCTTTCAATGTCAATGGGATCATAATTCCTTGTTTTATAATACCTCCTATATTGATTCAATTGTAAGACTAAATAAATGAATAAAATAAAGAATCCATTAGTGACTATATGAGAGAGATTAATTTACCTATTCTTCAATCACAAGTTGTGATGAACATACACAAGATCATTAAGCCTATGATGTTCTAGTCTATTTCTCTTCTTTGTATGTATACGTTCAAAGACACTCCAATTCCTTTCACAGCCAAAAGAGCTATTAGTTTGACTAAGAATTTGAATGGCTAACTTTTGCAAATTTGGAGCACTGTGTCCAAATATCTTCCATCATTCATCTTATTATCAAGAAAGAAAGATATTATAAAAAATATAAATAAAAAGAAACAAGAAATAGATAAATGAGATAAAATATTCCAATCAAAAGCATATAATAATGATAATTACTATTAAAAAAAAAAAGAGAGATTACCAAGTTGTGTTTTCTTAGATGTAGTAATGGCAAGCTCTCTTTCAAAACTGTCTTGTTGATCTTGAAACAATTTAAGTGTTGAACAATCTTCACTGTATTAAGAATAAATAATATACTTAACAACAAACAGAAGAAAGAAAGAAAGAAAGAGAGAGACTGTTTGATTATAAAAATCAAACCAGTAAAGAAAATAAAATAAAACAATAGATTCTTATTTTGTTACAAAAACAAAATCAGAATCTGATAAAGATAAATAAATAAAAAAAAGTAAATTAATTACTAACCTTATGTATTTATTGAACAAAATTCTGATCAAATCCAGTGTTTAACACTGTGTCCTTGAGACAAATTTGTCCTCTTCACGATACTTTCAGATTGTGGACGTCTATCTTCTAAGATAAAATAATCAATTACGAATAATAGCAGCACTACAAGTTATTCGCACAACGAACATGCTTTGTGTTTACACTCTTTCTCACAAGAAAATAATGCAGCAAAATGCAGGAGAGCAATGGCAGAATTAGGATGAAAATTCAAGTGAAGAAACCAAATGAGGGACTTTGTTTATTTATAAGTGCAATGGTGGCTTTTAGATTTGAATTCAACAGGTACAGTACCTGTTCGGTTTAAATTAAATAGATACAAATCTTTTTGAATTTAAATTAAACAGGTAAGGGTTTTTTTGAACTGAATCTATTCGAACAGATTTGAAATCTGTACAGAAAGGTGCAAATTTTTCAACCAAAATTTGAATTTAAACGGTCAGAATTTATTTTTCAAAAATTAAAAAATAAATTCAAATGTTTTTGGCCTAAAAAGAAAACTATTGGGCTGGACAAGCACAACCCAACCTCACATCACGCGCCTGTGTTCAAGCCCAGGCCTAGCCCAGTCCAGCCCGCTTGAGCAGCAGAGACGCGCGTGTGTGTTTATTTTTGGGTCCAATGGGTTTAGCCCACTTTGCCCATAACCTCTCCCTTTTACAAACTTGGGGTGCCTCTTGGGGCCCCAAGTTGCAAACTCAAGCCTTATAAACCCACAAAAGTTTGCCCACCAAACCAATGTGGGACAAGCTTTTAATTCAAACCTTCAAGGAATTTTCACCAAAACTCTATTTCCATGGAGCTCACTTTGGCTTCAATTTTCCATTCACCCAATAATGGTTTTGAGCAACCAAATATACTACGTGAATCCCATTGCTGCATAGAACACGTTACCACTTAGACCCGTCAATTTTGGCGCATGGGTCCCACTTAAAAAATAAACCAAAGTTAAGGAAAAACCTAATTTTTTCCAAAACCATTTCTAATAATCCCCCACTTGAATAGAATTTGATGACAACGGAAATACAACAATATGTAGAATTTTTCAAAAGAGTATAAACTAAAAATATCTTGCATCAAGATAGGTAGCTTTCGGCCTTAAACCTTCTCTAGTGATAACCTATTGGACTTACTAGCTAACCAATGGATGCGATGCCTTAAATTGTTCAGCCGTTTGTGTAAGCCATGACAATAGATTTCACACAAAATATCTTCTAACACATCGTGGTTCTCACAGTTGTGTTCATTTTGGCCTTGAACGCTCCTGGTTGTTTATTAGTGTTTCTAGAGAATTTAGCCTCTTCATTCTTATAAAACTGGCCCCAGTTCGACACTCATATAGATGATTCTTATTGTGAGTATCTCTTATACTCGTCTTGATTTTTATGCCTAAATCAAGATATAATTAATCATTAAAAGCAAAGCTTATCCTTAGACCCCTGTAAACAACACATGTTACAGATATCACTCTCACTATAGGAATGTGTAGGGAACTTTAATCCCTTGATGATTTCTGGCGAGCCATACATATCTTAGTTGTCCCTTTGAACTTAATTCTTGGGATCTCCAGTCATTTAAGTAGGGTTACCATTATGATGACTCTTATGTAATAGGCTTTAATCCTATCCCCTTCGATGAACTATAAACTTGCTCTTTTGTCGAACCTTTTGTTAACGGATCCGCAATATTCTCTTTAGATTTTATATAATCTATTGAGATTATTCTATTTGAGAGCAATTGCCTTACAGTATTATGTCGATGACGAATATGTTGTGACTTACCATTGTACATATGACTTTGTGCCCTGCCTATTGCAGATTGACTATCACAATGAATGCAGATAGCTGTCACAGGTTTTGGCCACATTGGAATGTCTTCTAAGAAGTGGTGAAGCCATTCTACTTCTTCTCCTGTTTTTTCTAAAGCAATGAACTCAGATTCCATTGTGGATCGTGCGATGCATGTTTGTTTTGTGAATTTCTAAGAAACAACAGCGCCTCCCAGAGTAAAGACATATCCACTAGTGGATTTTGAATATTTAGTATCCGACATCCAATTGGCATCACAATAACCTTCGAGTACTGCTGGATATCGAGTAAAGTTCAAACCATGATCATGGGTAAACCTTAGATATCTAAGAACCCGAATGATGGCTTTCCAATGGTCTTCTCCGGGATTACTAGTATACCTACTCAATTTACTGACAACATAAGTTATATCAGGACGAGTGCAATTCATTAGGTACATTAGGCTTCCAATGATTTGGGAGTATTTTAGCTGAGACACCGCATCAACTTTATTTTTTTGATAAATAAAGACTGATATCTATAGGTGTTCTTGCTAATTCATATCATTCTTGATATATTTACCAAGAATTTTCTCAATATAATGTGATTGAGATAATGCATATCCATAAGATATTTTAGTAATTTTCATTCCTAATATTACATCTGTGACCCCCATATATTTCATATCAAATCTTTTGTTTATCATTTACTTAGTTGATTTAATCATGTTTTGATTGTTTTCAATGATAAGCACCTTATCCACATAAAGGCAAACGATGACATAACCTTTGTCAGTGTTTTGAACATAGACATACTTGTTACATTCGTTTATCTTAAACCCATTAGTAAGCATAGAATAATCAAATTTTTCATGCCATTGCTTAGGAGCTTGTTTTAATGAATAAAGAGATTTTACAAGCCGACAAACTTTCTTTTCTTGGCCTGGCACTACAACCCCTTCGGGTTGCTCCATATATATTTCTTCATTTAGATCACTGTTTAAGAAAGCTGTCTTGACATCCATTTGATGTATCTCTAGATTATACAAAGCTGCTATAGCAATAAGCATGCAGATGGATGTTATTCTTGTCACAGGGGAATATGTGTCAAAATAGTCCAAACCTTCTTTTTGTCTGTAACCTTTTACCACAAGTCTTGCTTTATACTTGTCAATTGAACCATCTGCTTTCATTTTTATCTTGAATATCCATTTATATCCAAGAGGTTTAGAACTGGGTGGAAGATCCACCAATTTCCAAGTATGATTTTGCATAATGGATTCAATTTCATTATTAACAGCCTGTTTGCACAAAGGTGCTTTAGGACCTGTCATTGCTTCCTTAAAGTTTTGAGGTTCATTTTCTAACATGTATGTCAGAAAATCTTGACCAAAGGATTTTGATGTTCTTGCTTTCTTACTTCATCTTGGCTCATCATTAGTTAAATCTTGTTGGTCGAGACCATTACTAGTCTCTTGTGTTTGATTGTCATTAGTTTCTTGACTTTGTGTACAATCATAAAGTTTTTTATGTGAACTTAATTCCTATTCTTTCTTGTAAGGAAAAACATGTTCAAAAAACACAGCATTCCTTGACTCTATAACAGTGTTCACATTTATAACAAGTATTTCTGATTTATAAGTCAAAAACCGATATGCACTACCATTTTGAGCATAACCAAGAAACACACAATCCATTGTTTTTGGTCCTATCTTAGTCTTTTTCAGAACAGGAACTTCAACTTTTTCCAAACACCCCCACACTTTTAAGTATTTATAGGAAGGTGGTCGACCTTTCCACAATTCATAAGGAGTGCTGTTGGTTTTCTTGTGGGGGTATTCTGTTAAGAACATAATTAGCAGACAATATTACTTCCCTCCACAAGTTCTGCGGTAAGCCTGAACTTAGTAACATGGAATTCATCATTTCTTTAAGGGTTCTATTATTCCTTTCAACAATTCCATTTTGCTATGGAGAATAAGGTGCTGTAGTTTGGTGAATAATGCCATGTTGTGCACAAAATTCATTTAATGGTGCATCATATTCACCACCCATATTGGTTTTACCAAGTTGATTTTCAACTTCAGTTTTGTAGAGTTTAAACATTTCTAAGGCTTCATCTTTACTTCTAAGTAAGTATACATAACAATATCTTGTGCAATCATCGATAAATGTTATGAAATACTTTTTTCTTCCTCTAGTTTGAACAAATTCAAGATCACATACATCTGTATGAATTAATTCTAGAGATTTGGTTTTTCTTTTAACCGATTTAAATGGAGTCTTAGTTAGTTTCGCTTCTACACAAATCTTACATTTGTGATTAGGATCAATTTCAAACTTTGGTATAAAATCCAAACCAATTAATCTATGCAAAGCATCAAAATTCACATGTCCTAATCTATCATGCCATAAATTTGACTCAAGAATATAAGCAAAAGATGTGTTATCCTTATTAATAGCAAGTTTTGGTACAACCGTCATTGCATTCAACTTGAAGAGACCATTACTCATGTATCCCTTACCAACATACATACCACTCTTTGTTAATATAAATCTATCAGACTCAAATACAAGCCTCAAAGCATTTTTATTTAACAAAGAACTAGAAACTAAATTCTTTCGGATGTCTGGTACATGTAACATATTGTTGAGGGTTAGTTCCTTCTTCGATGACATCTTCAAGATTACTTTCCCTTGTCTAGTCTAGGCTGTAAATGAACCGAGCTATTCATGAATAAGCTCGACTCGGCTCGTTTAATAAACGAGCCGAGCTCGAGCTCGAATATTAGGCTCGTTTAATAAACGAGCCGAGCTCGAGTTCGCATAAGCTCGACTCGTTAAGCTCAGCTCGTTTATCTTTATTTAAATTATATAATAAATATATTATTTATATATTAAATAATATATAAATATATATAAATACATTATTTATATATTAAAAATATATAAATATATATTTAAATAATAATATAAATACATTTTTTATATATTCAATAATATAAATAATATTTTTTATTTAAATATTTATATTTAAATAATATAAATAATATTAAAAAAAATTATCGAGCCGAGTCGAGCCGAGCCGAGCTCGAGCCCAGCTCCTTATCGAGCCGGGCTCGAGCTCAATAAACGAGCTCGATAAGTAAACAAGCCGAGCTCGAGCTCAGCAAAGCTTGGCTTGGCTCGGTTCGTTTGCAGCTCTAGTCCAGTCACAGCAGAAGTAGATGAATTTCTCATGAATAGTTGCTCACTATTTGCAGCCTCATTATAGGTAGTGAACATCTTCTTGTCCACGTAAATGTGTCGGGTTGCCCCAGTGTTAACCTATCATTCCTTGGGATTTCCAACCAAATTAGCCTCAGATACCATAGCAGAGAGATTGATGTCATTACTCCGTCAGAAATGTAATCAAGTTCTGTCACATTGGCTTGATTGGTAGTCTTCTTGCTTGTACTTCCGCGATCCTTCTTAGGGCGGCGGCAATCAGAGGCTCAATGTTCGGTCTTGCCATAGTTATAGCATTTACCTTTGAACTTTTTATTGCTATTGTTGTCGCCTTGTTTAGGACCATCTCCAGCAAAGTTTCTCTTTTTGTTTTGTGGTTTGGGCACATGTTTAACCACATTAGCCTTGGACTCAATGGGATTTTTACCATTTCTCTTTTCAGCCTTACGGTTATCTTCCTTAATTCTTAGTCTTATAATCAATTGATTCATGGTCATCTGCTTGCGTTTCTGTTTTAAATAATTTTTGAAATCTTTCCAAGCCGGTGATAATTTTCCACTAACGCAGCAACTTGGAAAGACTCGCTCAGAGACATTCCCTTAGCATAAATATCATGCAAAATTAATTGAAAAATTTGAACTTGAGAAATTACCGTTTGGGAGTCTATCATAACGAAGTCTAGAAATTTACTGATAACAAATTTCTTTGTGTCGGCATCCTCTGTCTTGTATTTTTTCTCCAAAGAATCCCATAATTCTTTTGTTGTTTTCAAAGGGCTATAAACATTATACAGTATGTTGTCAAGGCCATTGAGGATGTAGTTTCTGCACAGAAAGTCAAAATGTTTCCAAGCATCTACAGCAGCAACAACTTGCCGATCACTTTCATCCTCTTTAAGTACTGGAGCCTCTTCACGGAGAAATTGAGCCAGAATTAGAGTTGTAAGATAAAACAGCATTTTCTGCTGTCATCTCTTAAACTTGGTGCCATTAAATTTTTTCAATTTTTCTCCATGATTTATTGGAACTTGAAAATGGTTTTGGATAGGGAACAAAGTTGTTGTAACAATCGGATTTGGAGTACTATTTTCAGCAGCCATAATATCTGATTACAAAAATCAAAAAAACGAAAACACAAATTAATTTTCTAGTTACTCAAACCAAAAAATAAATTATAACACAAAATAATTCTATTTTTTTAGTTACTAAAACTAGGAAAATAAAATACTACACAACAATTTTCTGTAACACTACTACACAAATTAATATTCTGAAATTGTTAATGACACCAGTATATTACTACTAGTTGTCAAAGAAAATAAACAATATATTATTACTATTTGTCAAATAGTATATGACTACTATTTGTATTTTTCAACCAGAATATCACTTTGTAAAAAGTACAGAAAAATAAATATAATGAAGACACCAAAATTGATTCTATCTTAAGATTGTTGGACAATCTTCACTGTATTAAGAATAAATAATGTTTGTGTACCTAACAACAAATAGAAGAAATAAAGAAAAAGAGAGACCATTTGACTACAAAAATCAAACCAGTAAAGTAAATAAAATAAAACAATAGATTCTTATTTTATTACAAAAACAAAATCAGAATCTGATAAAAATAAATAAATAAAACAAAAAGTAAATTAATTACTAACCTTATGTATTTATTGAACAAAATTCTGATCAAGTCTAGTGTTTAACACTGTGTCCTTAAGACAGATTTGTTCTCTCCACGGTACTTTCAGATTCTGGACGTTTATCTCTCAAGATAAAATGATCAACTACGAATAATAGCAGTACTACAAATTATTCGCACAACGAACACACTTCGTGTTTACACTCTTTTTCACAAGAAAATAATACAGGAAAATGTAGGAAAGCAATGACAGAATTTGGACGATAATTCAAGTGAAGAAACCAAATGAGGGACTTTGTCTATTTACAGGTGCAATGGTGGCTTTTAGATTTGAATTCAACAGGTACAGTACCTGTTCGGTTAAAATTAAACAAATACAAATCTATTTGAATTTAAATTAAACAAGTAAGGGTTTTTTGAACTAAATCTATTCGGACAGATTTGAAATCTGTACAGGTAGGTGCAAATTTTCCAACCCAAATTTGAATTTAAACGGTCAGAATTTATTTTTCAAAAATAAGAAAATAAATTCAAATGTTTTTGGCCTAAAAAGATAAGTATTGGGCCGGACAAGCATAATCCCACCACGCATCCGCGCCCAACCCAGGCCCAGCCCAGCCGTGTGTTTATTTTTGGGTCTAATGGATCTAGCCTACTTTGCCCATAACCTCTCCCTTCTACAAACTTGGGGTGTCCCTTGGGGCCCTCCCCAAGTTGCAAACTCAAGCCTTATAAACCCATAAAAGTTTGCCCACCAAACCAATGTGGGACAAGCCTTTAATTCAAACCTTTAAGGAATTTCCACCAAGACTCCATTTCCATGAAGCTCACTTTGGCTTCAATTTTTCATTCACCCGATAATGATTTTGACCAAATATACTACGTAAATCCTATCGCGGCATAGAACGCGTTACCTGTTAGACCTGCCAACTTTAGCGCATGGGTCCCTATAGACATCCCATTTTTGACCAACCTTAAGACTCAGACGTCATCGATTGAGCGCTTGATGATTGTGCATGTTTGTGCTCGTTTCGGGTTTCCGGGGTTTTCGACTGAGTGCCTTGCCTCCGGGCCTCTGAACTCTTTGTGTTTTGGGTTGTTTTTAAGACCATGCCTTGTTTTCCCTTGCCTGGAGGGAGAGAGAGGTCTGTAGACCACTTTTCCCTCTTGTAGGCTAGTTTCCGGTTTCCGGAGCCTTTGGCCGAACGCCTTGTCTTGTTTCCTTTTTGGTTTGGTTTTGAACCAAGACTTGTTTTCCCTTCCCTGGAGGGAGAGAGAGGTCTCGTAGACCACTTTTTGTGGTTGTAGACCACTTTTCCCTCCTGTAGACTAGTTTTCAATTTCCAGAGACTTCGCCCGCGCGCCTTATCTCGGGACCGCTTACCGTTCTCCTTTTGGCCTGGTTTTCGAACCATGCCTTGTTGCCTTGGTCTAGAGGGACATGGAGGTCTTGGAGACCACTTTTTCCTCGTAGACCACTTTTGGTGCCCGTAGACTAGTTTTCAAGACTTCCGGCTGCACGCCTCGACCCCCAGACTCTTGTGTTGCATCCTTTTTGGTTTGTTTTTGGCACAAACGTTGTTTTCCTTTCTTGGAGGGTGAAATGAGGGTTGGAGACCAGTTTCTCTCCCTGAAAACCACTTTTCTTCCCTGCTAGCCAGTTTTCTGGTCGGCCAACTGGTCTTGGTGGCCTTTGGACCACCAAAAGTGGTCGGCAGCCATGCCACCACTTTGCTTTCTTGGTGCAGACCACCGCTCCCCCCCTGCCGACCATTTGGTCTTCTCGCAGACCACTTGTGGTGGTCGGCCGACTAGTGTTAGTAGCTGGCCGACCACTTCAAGTGGTCGGCAACTTTCCTACACTTTCTACAGATATTTTCTTGCCAGCTGTGACAGCTGGTGAGCACAGAAACCCTTCTCCATACACGTGTATGGAGGGATTGCATCTAGCTTCAAGCTTGTTCAACAAGCTTGAGGCTTGGTTTTTTATAAAAGGGAGGCCCTCTCTCCCTTCTCCAGGTGGAGAAAAATTGCTTGAAGCTATACATACATCTTTATCTCTATAATTCCTCATTTCTCTCATATTTGTGCTTAAAAGTGCCTTTTCATCACACTTTTGCACACAAACACATAGTGAAACACCACACTCTTGTTGCTGAGGCATCTTGAAGCTGGTTTTGTGTTTTTTGAACTGATTTGATCCAAAAAGGTTGCTGGAGTTGCTTCCTTGAAGTTGTTCTACAAGGGTAAGTCTCTAACTCCTTTAAAGCTTTGTTTTGATTAAGCTTTTGGCCCCATTTGCATGATGTTTTAGGCCTAACTTTAAACTACAAAAAGTTATGATTTTTAGTGCTTAACATGTTTGTTTAAGGCTTTTTTGGTGTTGGGGGTGGTCCACCCCCTCTTGTGCCTTGTTTGACCTTGTTTTGTGCTATCCTTTTAAGCTTTTGGGACCACCTCTTTTTGACCTTCTCACCATTGAAACTTAGAGGAATTTCAGTGGTGGAAAGGGTGTTTTGAGATCCCAAATAGGAGGGGGTCATCCCCTCTCCTTGTATCTTGGATGCTTGCCTTATTGGCCTCATGTTTGAGCTTGGTTTTCTAGCATATGTTGGCCCCATCTCAGCATATTTTTGGCCTTATTTCAGTATGACATACCTCTGTTTTAGCTTAGTTTAGGCCACCATTGCATGCTTCATGCACTTGTAGTGTAAATCCTCTTTGCTAGCCTTGCATGCCTAATGAGTTAGCTTGTTATTCTAGCATGTGTTGGCTTAGTCTCATCCCATTTTGGTGTTATTTTGACATTCCATAACTCTATTTTTGGTTGGTGGAGTCACCTCTTGCTTGGTTTGTGCACTTGTAGTGCAATCTTGCCCATTAGCCTAGTGTACTTGGTGTTTTGGCCCTTCATGCTAGCTTACCTTGGCTATACTCCATACATGTTTTAGCATTGTTTTGACATGCTTTAGGAATGTTTTGGGTTTCCTTGGCCATATGACTCATGTTTTGCATAGCTATAGTGCAAATGTCTTGACTAGTCTTGAGTTTTGAGGTCCCCACCATGCTATACTTGTGATGTTTGCATGCCTTGGCATCATTTGGCATAGAATTTCAGAGCTTATATCTTTTCCATACTCCCATGTTTATCAATCTTTAATTGTATTTAAGAGTTGTGCCCTTATGCCTTGTTTGTGAGCTAATACGGGAGCATATTTTTCTCGCCATCCATGCTACAAGTCTAGCATGTTTTTGCTACCATTTTGACATGCCTTAGGTCTTTTTTGAGTGCATAAGGTCATTTGAGCATTGATTAGCATGGTTGTAGTGTAAAGCCCTTGACTAGCTTTGTATTTCAAGTCTCTTGGCATGCTTTATTTGAGCTATTTGCATGCCTTGGCATCATTTAACATATTATTTTAGAGCATATAGCATTGCCATGTTCTCACTTCTTTCACTCTTTGGGTGCTTTTAAGAGTTGTGCATTATTGCCTCGCATATGGTCTAACTTGTATGCATGCATGCCTAGACTTTTGAGCTCCCATCTCAATATCTTTTGGTCTTTGTTTTGACCTAATTGAGCTCTGTTTGTGGCTGGTTCATCCATTTGTGCCATGTATTGCATGCCTTTTGTGTAGTCCCTTTTGGTAGCCTTGTGCCTTAGGCCTTCTAGCATGCCATGCTTGTGTTATTTGGATGATTTGGCATCATTTCACACATGATTTCAGAGCATATAGTGTTGTCACACTTCCATGTTTGTCACTTCTTAATCATGTTTGAGAGTTGTGCTCTTATGCGTAGTTGTTGAGCCATTGCATGAGCATCACCATCTTGCCTCTCATACCATCCTTTCATAGCATTTTGGCTACTGTTTTGGCATGATTTAGGTCTGTCCATATTCGGTTTAAGTCCATTGAGCATTGTATTACATGCCTCTTGTGAGATGTTCTTTCCTAGCTTTGTTGCCTTAGACTTCTAAACTCGCCATGCATGCATTGTTCATATGTTGGAACCTTGTGCATGCCATTCTAGCATTCATAGAAGAGCATGTTGTTTACATGTTGTTACATCGCATTGTGTTTGCATGTTGTTGCATTGAATGTTCTTTGCATATTGTTGTATTGCATTGTGTTTGCATGCCATTAGATTTGATAAGTTGATCATGCATGCATTGCATTGTGTTTGGATAGGGTGTTAGTCCAAACACGAGAAACGAGGGACGTTTCATACTTGAAGTGATGAAACGTGCCTCATTTCTCGGTCGTCGACCCTCTTGATCATGCATGATAGAAGTTAAGGCCCTTAAGTGTTATTTGTGCATTCATTTACATTGAATTGTGCAATATTGGCTTCTCGGCCATCTTGCATTGCGATGCTTGGTTGGTGGCCCGAGAGTCGAGAACCGCACTCCCTTGAGCTCATGAAATGATAGGAAGGGTGGTTGTGCACACATATCTTGCAAATACATTGCCGTGCCCCTTCTTGTTCTCTGTTGCAGCAAACTAGAAGTATGAAGAATTTTCTGGTCGGTAGACCAGTAAAAGTGGCTGGCCGACCACTTTTTCTGGCCTGCAGCAAAGGTAAGTGGTCAACAGGTGGTTGGCAACACCAATAAGTGGTCGGCAATGCTCCTGGAGGTTTCCATGATGGAGTAGAAGCTATCTGGAGGCTTGTGCAGTATTCTGAAAACAATTGCAAACATAGGTAAGTTGGGGCATAGCGATGGATTTTCGAACGAGGTGACCGAGCATACATGCACTTCTCGTCCCGAGGACTTCTTTTTACTGCTTTACTTAGCTACTTTGCTTAGCTAATTAATGCTTTGGTTTTATACTTAAGTAGTTAATGCGCTTAACTATTTATTTGTGTTTCTAATAACTAGTTAGTTGACTCGTTAGTTAATTAGCTTCATTTTGTAATAATTAGTTTAATTAGCTTAGATTAGCTAGTTAGCTTTGTTATTCGGACCCTTCGTCGAGGGGGCACAACTGTTGTAATAAGTGTGCGTGTGTGTGATGCATGTCTTCCAACCTCTATTTCTTTCTCCTTTTTACTTAACCGCTTTCGATGGTTAGTTTAGGGTCATTTTCAATTAGCATCCTTATTCTTCACATGTTTGCATTCATTCATTTGTCTTGCATGCACCGGGCTCGACGCATCATTCAAACTGCATTGTATTTCAATACACTTTCTTGAAAACGTGTATCAATTATAGCATTCATATGCCACTCTAGATAGCCGAGCCTATTTTAGTTGCATTCTTGCATGCGTTGCATTAGGCATCTTGACATAGTTAGGATCATGCATTGATTACTAACTAGCTTCTTTTTTGGCTCGGATGACACTGTGAGTGTTTATGCTTTAGCATCCTTGCATGAGTGTGAGTGTTACCATGATAGCATGCTTGCCATGAGGCTATTTGCTTAACTGATATAACTGCATGAATGCCTGTGGATAAAGTATTCATTGCTTGAATTCAAATAATTCATTGAAATGTGAGTTTTAAGCCCACTTGAGAATGGCAAATCACCATATTTTCTAAGCTCGCCTAAGGGTGGCAAATCTGCGTCTTAGCCTACTTGAGGGTAGCAACTTCCAAACCATTTTCGAAAAACAAACATGAGATATTTTGTTCCAATTTAGGCGATCTAGTCTATACTTGTATGCTGTGCGCATCACGTGGTAAGATTAGCTAATTAACCGGAATAAGAACACATGTGTTTTCAAAAACAACATATCATGTTAGTAAAGGCCGATCCTTTAATCGGGCGAGCGGGGGTGCTCATTGCATGACCTTCCCCTCTCGTACCCGAGTTCCCGAGCTGAGGCAACTTTGGTGATGATGGACACGTGGCCTTAGGCACGAGTCAGAGTTTCCTAAATTTTTCCAAAATAAAATATTTAGGTGGCGACACTGAAATCTGGCAAAGCAGTCCATGTTTGGCGCTTTTTGATTAAAATCGATTTTTCAAAACGATTTGCCGGATTTGGACTCTTTGGTGATTTATCAGTCTCACATTGCACTTTGTGAGATTAGATTCAGAACCGTGACATGAGTCCGAACTGTAGTAGCTAGAACAATGATTCGCGCCCTTGTGCGTGGAGCGGAGTTCCGGTTGGTCTACACCGGCACTTACAGGTAGGCTAGCTCGTTGGTTGCTTCTTCTTTCCGAATTTAATCTCAAGTATGTTACGCACAAATCAGTTAAAGGGAGAGCTGTAGCAGAATTCCTAGCAGATCGCCCAATAGAAGGAGATGAGGCAGTGGAGTATTTATTCCTAGATGAAGACATTTTACAAGTAGAAAAGGAAATATGGACAATGTACTTTGACGGAGCATCCAATCAGTACGGTTATGGGATAGGTGTATTGCTGATAGCACCTGATGATTCCTATATACCCTTAGCCTTTAAACTCCAGTTCAAAGTGTCCAACAATGAAGCAGAATACGAAGCGTGTATTGCTGGTTTGGAAGCTACCCTAGAACTAGAGGCAATAATGTTGGATGTCATCGGAGACTCAAACTTGGTTGTTTCACAAGCAAACGGAGACCGAAAGGTCAAAGAGGAGAAAATGAAGGTTTACCATCAGACCCTAGATATTCTGATTCCAAGATTTGAAAAATAGACATTCACACATCTGCTAAGAGAGAACAATCGGTTCGCTGATGTGTTAGCAACTCTATCTTCCATGGTAGACATCCCGTTGGGAGTGAAGATGCGTCCAATCATCATTGAACAGAAATATATGCCTGCCTATGAAACCATCGCCGCAATAAATGAGGTTTAAGACAAAAACCTCTGGTATTACGACATTTGGAATTTTATGGAAAAGGATATGTATCCAATAGGGGCAAATGCTAAGGATAAACGGGGAATACGATGTCTGGCCGTCCAGTTCATCTGCAGAGGTAAGCTGTACAAGAGAGTTCATTTGAGAATGCACAAGCTCTGTGTTGAAGAAGAAGAATCAAAGCGTCTCATGGAGGCCATGTATGGAGGAGAGTGTGGAGCACGCATGAATGGTGTGATGCTAGCCCGGAAGATCCTTAAACAAGGCTATTATTAGTCCACTACAGAGAAGAATTGTATTGGTTTTGTATGACGATGCCACAAATGCCAAATCCATGCTAATCACATAAACATCCTGCCGTTAAAGGCTTTACAACATGACTTCCCCGTGGCCTTTCTCATTCTTGGGAATTGACGTTATCAGTGCAGTCTCGCCAAATGGGTCAAATGGACATGAGTTCATCTTGGTGGCAATTGACTATTTTATGAAGTGGGTGAAAGCTTAGTCTTATGCTGTGTTAAAAGCATTGCGTGTAGCCAAGTTTATCAGAAACAACATCATCTGCCAGTATGGGGTTTCAAACGAGATCGTATCAGATAACGGCTCACACTTCAAGAAAGAAGTGGAGGATTTGCTTGAGAAATACAACGTAGCTTTTCACAAGTCATCAACATACAGACCACAGACCAATGAAGCTGTTGAGGCCGCTAATAAGAACGTCAAGAACATCCCGCAGAAGATAGTAGAGACCTACAGGGATTAGCCGGATAAGCTACTTTTTGCTCTCTAGGCTACAGAACGTTAATTCAGACATCCACAGGGGTAACCCCCTATTCGCTAGTATATGGGATGGAAGTTGTTCTGTCAATTAAGATTGAAGTACCGTCGCTGCGAATTATGGTTGAGTGTTAGATAGTAGAGGTAGATTGGCAGCAGAGTACGTTTGAAGAGTTGATGTTATTTGACGAAAGGAGGTTAAAGACATTGTATCATTGTGGCTCGGCTTTTCGTGCTCCTTTCAGAAGACGAGAAGCCCTACAATTTAGACTCTATTTGTGATTCTGAATCTGATTTCACAAGTGCAATGTGAAATAGTGAAAACACAAAAAGAGTCCAAATTCGGCAATTCTTTTTGGAAAATCAATGTTTTGAATAAAATGCCAAAAATGAACTGTTTTGCCAGATTTCAGAGTTGCACCTAAATATTTTTGAAAAGTTTAGGAAACCTAAGACTCGTGCCAAAGACCATTATTCCGTCATCACCAAAGTTGTCTCGATTCAGGAACTTAGGTACGAGAGGGGAAGGTCATGAATTGAGCACCCCCCTCACTTGATCAAGGATCGACCTCTATTATTCATGATGTGATTCTTATTTGCATTATATGCTCTTATTCCGATTATTAGCTATATCACTATGTGACTCACACAAGTATAGACTAATTTTTGCAAGAATTGGAACATTTGATTTTATGTTTTATTTGAAATTGTTTTGTGAATTTGCCACTTGAAAAAAGTGGGCTAAAATGGACATTAATCAAATTATCCCAAGTCAAGCAGCTAGCCTTCATCCACAGGCATTTAAATAGTTATATCATTTAAGCAATTAGCCTCATGGTGAACATGCTTGACATGGCAACAATCATACTCATGCGATATGCTAAAGCGAGTAAACGCTCACCTAGTACTCCAAGCCAAAATAAACAAAAGAGTTAGAAAAAATGCATGATCCTAACTAATGCAATATGACTAATGCAACGCATGCGATATACAATTACTAGGCTCGGTTACTAACATGACATATGAATCAATTTGATAGCATGTGGTCTAAGCACGTATTCAAAAAGGCATTTAACTAACGATGCAAGTTAGAATGATGCGCCGAGTCTCAATGCATGTAATACAAATGGATGCAAACATAAGAGATGCTAAATGAAACATGATACTTCTAAACTAACCATCATAAGTAGGTAAATAAAAAGGAGAAAGACGTGGGGTTGGAAGATATGCACGTTATTACAACATTTGCGCCCTCACGTAGGAGGATTCGAATAAACTAACTAGTTAAGCTAATTACTACGAATTACAAACCGAATGAAATAATCAACTAAACTAGCTAATTAATTATTACAACAAATTAACTAACTAATTATTAATTACAAATCAAAACGAACTAATTAATTACATGAATACAACATGAAAGAAGTGCCAAGCTAGCTATTCTAATTACTCCGCCTTGGGAAACGAAGAATGCTCATGCATGCACGGATTTCCACCCGAAAAAGGTCACTGTCCTACTACTAGATGCCTCTGCTGCACAGTAGAACATTTTCAATGTTTTTCATCTCAGAATCAGCTCTGTTTTGCTAGAAAAGTACACTGCTTGTTTTTGCAAAGGTGGCCGGCAGGCCAAAAGTGGTGGCCGGCCGTCCACAAAGGTAGCTTGCCGTCCACAAAAAGATGGCTTGCCGGCCAGAAAAAGTGGCCGGCCGGCCAGCCACTGGAGTCCAGCCCTTCTTGCTGCAACAAAGGACAAATAGAGCAAAAACAAGGTATTTTCAAGGGATGTTTGTGTGCTTTACCCATCCTTATCATCAGACAGCTCAAAGGAGTAGTAAACTTGATTCACAAGCCATCAATCCAAGCAATTTCATTGCATGATGGCCTATGAACCAAAGGGTACACTTTCAATAAATGCTCAAATAAAGACTCTCAAACCTCCTCCCTATCATGAATGATCAAGGGAAATGGTTGACAATGACTCTTGAACTGTTTTCATCATTAATAAGTATGAAACGACTCAAAACTGAAGGGTTCAATTAACGTCCGATTAAACCCAAATCAAGTTGTTATTTTGCATCATTTTAGTCCAAGTTTTGTTATTCCATTTTAATTACCTTTCCATTTTTTAATTCATTAAGTCCAAAGGTGAAGATTAAGTCTTCTAAAAGAGGGAAGTGTCAAACCAAGGGTTAGTTTAAGGTATGAGAGCAATGTCATGCCGTTGATAATGAACCCCTAAAAGGGATTAAACCATTAAGCAAGACAACCTCTATCTCAAGCTTACAAGAACAATCGGTTTGAAACAACTCTCAAAGAAAATAAAAAGCCAAGAAATGAGGGAGGTTGCAGAGATGATTAGAGGTGATCACAAGCAAGAAAAGCAAGAAATAAATATTATCAACTCAAATAGGTTGGTGGCTAAGGCCTAAAACACCAAACCTATGAGGATAACTAAACTACAAGCATACAAAACAAAGCATAAATGCAATGAACACCTAAAAAAGTCCTAAAACAGTCTTAAAACATGCAAAAGAAGTGCTAGAATTAAGACATAAAAAGCTAAAATAGTAAGCTACAACATAGAGCTATATAAGCTAGTGAACAAGACACAAGGAGGGAAGGCTAACCCCTTCAATTTTAGACTTCAAAACATGTTTTTTGCCACTGAAATAACTCTGAAATTCAATATTTAAAAGCTAAAAAAAAGATATTGTAAAGGTGGGAAACACAAGGGTAAAGGCTAGAGAAGCAAGGTGGAAAGGAAGGTAAATCACCTCTCCACCCTTTAAGACCTTGCACCACAATTTTCAGTCAAAAAATACAGAGTTTATACAGCCCAAAAATAGTCAAAAAACACTAGGAAAAAAAGCAACCAAAGCAATGAAACAAGCTAAGCCTTATACCTCTTGAAGAAAAGAACACTTTTAAGTAATAATTCAACATATGCACCCTCTCAAGAGCTCAAAGTAGGCTCAGAAGTACCTCAGCTCAAAGATGGCAAGGTTTGGTTAAGAGTGTATAGGCAAAAGCTCAAGAAATTTCAAGAGATGGAGAGAATTGTAGAGAAAGAAAATTAATTTTGCTCTAATTTTTCTAACCCTCAAAAAGAGGTCCTCTATTTATAGAAAAATATCACACTCCCTCAGAAACATCCATCCATACACGTGTAGGTAGATGTAAACATCTGTGCAAACAGTTAGCATAGCTGGCTGAAAATATCTACAAAACACACTTATAGCCGGCAGACCACACACTTGGCTGGCAAGGCACAAGGGTGGTCGGCAGCCAAAAGGGATGGCTGGCAGCCCACAAAAATGGGGTTGTAGGTCTCAGGTTTTTCAGGTTTGAAAGGTTGGGGTTTTGGTGAAAAAACAAGGCACAAGGTTTGCAAGGTTTTGAGGCTCAGAGCTGTAGCATTCCGCTGAGGACTTTTGAGCATTTGACAAGTACATACATTCATCATTGGGTGTGCAAGTGATGGTGCCCAAGTCGCAAGGGCGGTCAAAAATGGGGTGTCTATAATCATATCCAAGGCTACCAACATAGAATTGCTAGGGTTTTTAATAAGAAAGTTAAGTCCAGAAATCTCAAGAAAAGAGATATGGTACTCAAGGACAACCGAGCTCCCATCTATGACCCAAGGGGCAAGTTCAAGCCCAATTGGACTGGTCTTTACATCATCAAATCTATCTAGTTACGGGGCGATTATCCTTATAGACCTAGATGGCCTGGAGTTTTCACAGCCAATCAATATGGACAAGTTGAAGAAATATTATCTCTAAGAGGCTCGCTAGGCCAAAAATCCGAAAGGGCGACCTAGGCAAAAGTTAGAGTATGAAAAATTAGAAATAAAAAAAAAAAAAAAACTGAGCTCACAAGGTTGAAAATCCTAAAGGGTAACTTTGGCAAAAGTTAGAGTGCAAAATGAGAGAGTTAATACTCGGTTGAACCAAAACCGAACTATGTAAGGCCTGATTCCCATCTTTGGGATATGTAGGCAACCTCATCTCGAAGTTTGGCTATAACCATCTCCAATTCAACTGTCCTATCCATTTGTTTGATCGGGCCATCATTATCCATTATTTGTGCTTGGTTGTGTTATCTGCATGTTGGTAGGCATAAGGGCCAGTTGCAATGGAGAGTAGTGATGGTGAATGTAGTTCTGAACATGTCCGATTTGAAATTGTACATCTTAAGGGCTGATTCTGTGTGTATCGGGCAGTGACCGTTTTTGAAAATGATTTTGAAAAGTTTTAATATAAGTTGATTTTTCTCAAAATTTTACCTTTTACAACTTAGACCATTTTGGGACCAAAGGAAAATTTTTAGTGCTCACAACTTTAATTCCATTGATTTCAACACAAATACATTCTCCAACTCTTTGATTTAAATCAAAGTTGTTTTTACATCCTAAAACTTGAAACGAAAAGTCAAAGCAATAAACTAGGGGCATAGATAAGTCAGGTAGTCCTGCGTCCTCTACTCGTGCTTGCCGAAGTCTCTGTGGCTAAATTTGACCCAACTTGTGTCTCATCTTCAAGCCAAGCCAAGCACTCGCCAGAAAGGGTGTGACTAAAGCTAGGGGTAGCATCCAAGAGCTCTCTCGTCCTCCAAACAAAGAGGTACCGAGGCAAGTGTGAACCACGAATGAGAAATGGAGCCGGGTATTTCATCCCCTCCTCCGAATGGGTCTGATCATGTCCAAACTAGCGTCTGAACTAGAATGGAAAATTGAACACGCAATGCGTGAGGCCAATCAGCTGTATACTCGGCTGTCGGGACATGCTATAGCTCATCTCAGTCAAGTTAAGCCAAGGGCAACGCCAAGCTATGTCAACCGTAGATCTATTGCACATCCAGTTGCACCACCACTCATCTAAGGGAAATTTCACCAGCCTCTAGTGGAAGAAATAAGCTCGGGCTAAATACTCGGGGCAAGGGTCCACCACTTTCAACTTATCCATTAGCCATACCTAGAAAGGGATGAAGAATAAGAAAGATTAAAGAATAAAAAGATGTACGTGGAGAGAAAAGAAAGGGTTTGAGATGAAAATAGAGAATAAGTGCCAAGTGATGCAAGGAATCATAAATAAGAAATGGTGGGAAACAATACCTGGAGAAGCAGTCGACTTCTTGTGAACCGGGTACTCTCTCGCCGATGAAAAGTGTCCAAACCCATCAGGGTCTCAACCAGTGCCAAACTAATGCAGCTCTTGCCTTCTTTCAAACATTGGGCCACTTCGATCAACCTAATGCTGGCTCCGCCACAACTATGGGCAAGAAAAAAAGTGCACAAGCATACGTAAATAGAGGGCATGTTGTCGATAACCTCGCTAGAGAAGTTCACCCTTGCTGCTAATGTCAGAAAATTGATGAATCAAGTTGGGTATATCTAGTTCCCCATTATGAGCTAAAGATCGGGCTTTGTGAAAAGTAAGCCCACACATCCATCCCAAAGCCTAGGCATGGCCAAAACGGGACTGGGACAGAATCTCTTCATCGTGCCGGAATTGCATCAAGGCTTGAAATTCTTCAAGAGTCAGACACATTTCTTATGTTCCAAAGTGAAATAAATGTATAATTGGGTCCCAACATTGGACCGCAGCATGAAGGAATGGGAAACAAAGTGAAGTACGGCTTAACGAAAAGAGCACATTTATGCCAAAACCTCATAAATTTACCTTTTCCGTGTCGTCCAAAGTGGCTATCCAATCTTTGAGCTTCTCGGCAAGAAATATCTCCATTTTCAGAGGAAACAGCAGCGAAAATGAGGTTCTATCAAAGAAATAGTGAAGGAAGATCTTTTGTAGAGGATAAGGTTGTGTGAGTGGATGCCAATTGTCAGCCAGTTGATGAGCCACCACACTTGGCCTGCCGACCATCTCTCCTAGTCGGTTGTCCCCTTTAGTGGCTGGCTGTCCCTTTTTGTTGGCCTGGCAGTTCGGCAGTCTAGTTCTGTTCCGGTCTTTGTACTTAAGATCTTGTTTTAAGTCTTTCATTTTTTAATAAGTGTAATAGCCGTGTTTAGGTTATTTTTATTTTGTTTTCCTCTTATCGAGTTGTATTTTGCATTTTAGTCGTTGGTTAGCTCAATACCCAGTTAAGAACATTATTCCAATGCAAGGGTTTTCAGTTTTTAAATTCCATTACATCTTCATTTTATTCAGTGTGGTGCCCATGATATAAAACAAAGCTCTTTTATAAAAATATAGGGTTTTACCCGGTCATAATTTTTACAAAAGAGAGACCACAAGTTTTTCAAAAGCAAAAGTAAAATCCTATCTGAAGCTATACAAGTGCTAAGCTACCAAAACGAAAGAAAATAAGCAAAAGAGTACAAAAATCTACACCAGTCGCATCAAGCTCGAGCGGCCCTCTTCGTCTTTTTCCTTGGAGAGGACTCAGGGGCACTGTCATTACCGCTATCATCAAAAGAGTAGGACTCTGAGCTAGAGCTAGCACTGCCATCTCCACTCCTTAACTCAGAGCCCGTCTCTACATCCTCTTCACTCCCTGACCCCGAGCCAGCATCATCATTCTCGCTCTCAGACGACTCAGAGCGTCGGCTCACTGCCTCCTTGGTGCCGTTGGTCTTAGTATAATCTCCACTCAAAATCAACTCTGAAGAGGAGGAGGTCTCCTTTGTCTGGGACTCGTTGCTCCGGCTCCGAGCACCTCTGCCTATGCCTCGACCTTAATGCTCATCTCGGCCGTACGCTGGGGCCTATCTATCTCTCATTCCCACTGCTGGAGGAGGTGCCACAGGTGCTGCCGGTGCCACTGGTGCCATCAGTGCAGGTGGGATTTGAAAAACGAGCATCAGAGTATTAGATACAAGATGAATATATTGCATAATACATGATACAGTATTAGTATAATACAGAAAACAGATTCAACATAAGTGCAGTGTGTCAGTGTAGGGTAAGGCAATATCAGAATGCATGCCAGTATACCTTACAGTATGAGTATCGTGTATCAGTGAGAGTATGGCATGTTAGTGCAGTATGGTGTGCAACAGTCTGAGTAAGCAATGAAATGCATGAGAAGAAGAAAGAAATACTTGGATACCGTGAAGAGCAAGCAACATCTCTCTTCTCTGCACCATGTGAACTAGAGAGGCAACCAGTTGAAGGAGACCATCAGTATACTCTGTAGGTGCCTGCAAATAAGGTTAAACAATCAGTATCTGAAAAGGAAAAGATGCAGAATGCAAGTTGTAATGCACGGTCTATACTTGCGACGTGCTCGAAGCCTTAACAAACATGTGCTTCGCCTCCGGTGGCTTTATCGAGATTTGATAAGCCATCCCACTCGGTCGTCAACAGGGAATCAAGGTAGAAATCATTGGCGAACTGGCTACATGCATAGTAGGAGAGGCTCCTCCAATATCAACCTCAACCTCAACCTCATGAGCAGCCTCTCCGGCCAAGGGGTCGCCTACATGAACTCCAGTCAAGGGTGGCATGAGGTGAGTCCGGATGAAGGTCACGTAATTGCCGTCCCCTATGAAGAAGTCGACATGCAGCCCCACAATAAACTGAATGATAGCCTCAACTGGAAGGCTATCGGTTGTCCTCGTAGATGCTGGGGGTGGAGCAGGAACAACTGGTGCAGGAAGGCCCATGGTTTGGCATACGAATCGCACACTCAAAAACCAAGCCCAGGAGAATGGGCCCTTTAGCAAGATTCGATACAGGGAGGTAGCCCAAGATCTAACATACTGGTCCCGTACTCCAGCCGGCATCATCGCCCATGGCTGCTATCTAATCTGCAAATGCAGAATTTTCAAGTTGTTAGCTACTGTCAGTTGTCAGAGTATGGATCAGAACAGTAGCAATGGAAATAAAGCAGAAATGACTGTGAGTCTCGGATTATCTCGCAAGCCATGACCATGTCGAAGTATCGGCGATAGTAAGTGAAGGTCATGGCATCGTAGTGCTTGCTGCGGCACCTAATATCATACCTCCGTGAGTAAGGCACAGCTGGTGCTACCTCATCTATCGGCACTAGGGTGAGGACCAAAAAATAAGCATAAACCCAAAGCTGTAAGGCATAAATAGTTATGAATCATGAATTAATTTGTGTGAACAGATATTAAACAAAAAGTGCAAAGCAGAAGGCACAGTGTGCGAATAGATATTAAAGACAGAACATGCAAAGCAGAAAGCATAATGCATGGGCAGATATAAAGCAGAAAGTGCAAAGCAGAAAGCATAAGAGGCAAACAAAAATTGAAAGTACAGTGTGTACCTCCAGGCTCTTCAATAGCCTCTGACCTTGTTTCCCTTCATACGGGAATTGAAGCTCATATATCCATAGAGCGTGGCAAGGCTAGCGCCACCCCAGTCTTAAAATCACACCCGGGGCAATGTCACGAGGGCACTCTGTAGATATAGCCCTACGGTATTCCACATGTTCGCAAACAAGGCGGTACCTAGAAGATAGATCAGAAAGCCCCACGTGTACTACTTGATCTCCTCTTGTGTCTCTGGCTAGCTCCCGTGAAAATGCTTGTAAAACCAGCTGTATCTGACCATGGCTGGCCTGTCCAACGGAAAGTGTACCTTAAGCAAATATATCCATTCTACCTTCTATTGGCCCATGTCCATGTCAAAAGGAATCGGATCACCCCCTACCCTCAACCTAGTGATCATCAAAAAATCGTAGGGGGTCATCGTCATCTCCCCGGTGGAAAAGAAGTGGAAGGAGTTAGTGGTGTCCCACCACCTCTCCACCAAAGCTTCGAGTAAGGCCCGACTGGCCAAGTGTCTTGAGAGCCCGGTGCAGAATAGGCCAAAGCCTGCCTCGTCAACCAACTCACGGAACCGAGCGGAAAGCTCTTAATACCACTCCCTAGCCATCACTGCCCCATATCCTCTCTAAGAGCAAGAGTCATCCTATGGTAAGGCAAGAGTGAATAAGATGAAAGGCAGTAATGAAAGGCAATAATGAAATGGCAAAACAAGTAAAGTGCATGCAAGCAAAGTTTGTACCTCAATAGCACCGTGAGAAAGATGGGAGGTCCGCTCTCTCAACAAAACTCCTCAGGCACGCCTCCAACAAAATCCTCAAATCACAGCATGCCTCTGGGTGCCATTGCATGGCTGTGTGGGTGGTAAAGGGCTGGATCAAATGGCCTCAGCCTTAATGGCAGCAACTCTGGCTCAAGCCCTAGAGGAAAGACCTCCTTTGCCTCAAGGTCAGTGGTGATGTTATCTGTCACCCCGTTGGCGTCATCGGCCACAGCAGCTATAGACGGAACATCGAGAGGCGCATCATCATGAGGGATATCATCTGCAATGTGGAAGTAGGTGAAAACTAGGTGAAAATGGAGAAAGCGAGGGAAAAGAGAAAAAAAACCTAAAAAAGTCAACTCTAGAAGAGAGAACATGGAAAAAAAAGTCAAAACCCAAGAAAAGTCGTGAAACCCAAGAAAAACTCGAGAGAAATGAGCCCAAAGTGATGAAAACTCGAAAAAATCAATGAAATCAAATTCTGATCGGTTCAAAATGTAGAGGGCCAAAGAGGTTTTACAAATAAAGTTTGCATGAGGCGTTGGAAAACGCGTATAAAGCACGGATCTAGAGAGAGAAAACACCTAGAGAGAGAGAGAGGATTTTTGGTCATGTGGGTGTGTGCCAAATGAAGCTTGGGTGTTGTTTGAATGATACCCGAGGCAAAAACCCCGAAATGCCTCCGATTGTGGCTGGCCGGCTCCTTTTGTGGCCTAGGGCTGGTTTCTACTATGCTCTTACCTAATCTGTGTATGAAAAGTCCTATTTTGGTCTGGGGAAGAAGAATTGAAGTATTTGAAGTTGGTGCAAATTCTGAAGATCTCAAAATCGTGTTCTGGCTGCACTGTTTCAATTCCCGTAATTTCCCCAGTGCATAAATATGTTCAAATCTCGAGACAGAGCAAGTTGTATCCTTTTTGAGCGTTTTAAGGAACCTCCAAATGGTAAGTCGGAGATCGTTATGAGGTGTCTTTAAACATCACTTTCTATCTTTCATTTTTATTCACATGTCTATTATCTTGCATAGAACATGCGTTAATTATATAACTTGTCTATTAATTATTTCTGTTATCTATTATGTTGTATGGAGCATGCATTATCATTGCACTAGCATCAATTATATCACATTGTGTCGCATTCGTGTGCGTCGTGCTTTTCGATTCTTGTATCCACCTTTATCACGTAAGTGTGATTTGGTTTTTCTCTTTTTAACCTTGCTACGCGGTAGTGTAGCTTGGTTTGTTAGTTCACCTTGCTATGTGGTATTGTAGCTTGGTTTGTTCTTGCACCTTACTACATGGTAGTGTAGTTTGGTTGTTTTTGTTATCCTCTCTACGCAGTAGTGTAGTTAAGATCACCTTGCTATGCGGTAGTATGGCTTGGTTTGTTTTGTTATCCTCTCTATGCGGTAGTGTGGCATGGTTTGTTTTGTTATCCTCTCTACGCAATAGTGTAGTTAGGATCACCTTGCTACGCAGTAGTGTGGCTTGGTTTGTTTTGTTATCCTCTCTACGCAGTAGTTTAGTTAGGATCACCTTGCTACGCGGTAGTGTGGCTTGGTTTGTTTTGTTGTCCTCTCTACGTGGAAGTGTAGTTACGATCACCTTGCTACGTGGTAGTGTGGTTATCCTCTCTACGCGGTAGTTTAGTTAGGATCATTTTGCTATGCGGTAGTGTGGCTTGGTTTGTTTTATTGTCCTCTCTACGCGGAAGTGCAGTTAGGATCACCTCGCTACGCGGTAGTGTGGCTTGGTTTGTTGTTGTTCTCTCTACATGGAAGTGTAGTTAAGATCACCTTGCTACGCGAAAATGTGGCTTGGTTCGTTCCTGTCCTCTCTAAGCGGAAGTGCAGTTAGGGTCACCTTGCTACGCGCTAGTGTAGCTTGGTTTGTTGGTTCACCTTACTGTGAGGTAGTATAGCTTGGTTTGTTGGTCCACCTTACTATGTGGTAGTGTGGTTTGTTTGTTTCCTGTTATCCTCTCTACGCGGAATTGAAGTTAGGATTACCTTTCTACACGATAGTGTAGTTTGGTCGTTCTTGTCTCCTTTCTACGTGAAAGTGTAGTTTGGTTTGTCTCTTGTTAACCTTTCCACGCGAAAGTGCGGTTTGGATTGTTTTTGATACATGGAAGCCTAGTTTTCTCGTTTATTGATTTCAATTGTTGCATTGTATTGAATCTCACTTTTGAGTGGTATGCTCATTTGTATTCTCAACTGTTGCATAGCATCATTCATTTATTATTTCGCATTTTGCCCTTGAACTACGCTGGTTTTATTCCATGCAAAGGGATACGTAGGCAACTTTCGAGTTCAACCAATTTACTTTTATGTCTTGTTTGTTTGCCCAAATCTTACGGCCTTGTCAAAATGGGTCGTCTCTGGGCTTTGACATTCACTCACATCATTTCATGACTTCGAGCTCTATCAAAGAAGGGCAACTATAGACACCCCATTTTTGACCGCCCTTAAGACTTGGGTGCCACAGATTGATCACCCAATGATGAATTTATATGCTGTACAAATGTTTGATTTCCTTAGAAGGAAGCCCCGGTTTCGAGTCTTTGAAGCCTACAAACCTTGCACCACTTTTGGACCAAAATAGTATTTTTCCAAGCCTGACCACTCGGAGGCCTGCAGACCAACTAGTGGTCGACTGGCCAGAAGTGAGTGTACGACTGTTCCTCTAGTGGTCGGCCGGCCAGTTGTGCCGGTAAAACAGATATTTTATTACCAGCTTTCTCTACAGGTGCATGCACTACACCAACTGTCTCTATATTGATATTTCCAAGATAGTAACATATTTTTCCACATATACTGGACCCCCCCTCTAGAATCTAGGTTAGAAAAATTTGGTGAAACAAAATTCTTGGAAAATATTTCTCTCTCTACCGTGCAACCTATATACACCTTACCTAGACTCCCTAAACCAAATTTTGAGGGCTTTTTGCTGAGGCTATTAAGCTTGAATTTCAGCTCTTGAGTGGGAAATTGTTGATTTATAACTCAAAGTGTTACTCCTGTTCAAGAGGTATAACTTCTAGCTTCTTTTCCTTACTTCTTTCCTATCTTTATTTGCTGTTTTTGGATTATTTTTCAATTGTTTTTATGAGCTGAAACTTGTGGTTTAAAGCTACTAAAGATAGAGGGGTTAATCACCCTTGTTTGAACATTGTCTCCTAAGCTTTTGCCCTTGTGTTTCCTATCCCTTCTCAACTTTTTTCCATCTTTTTACCACTAATTTTTAGAGGCTAAAAATGTAGTTTTGAAGTCCAAAAAATGGAGGGGTTAGCCACCCCTCCTTATGCTTGTTTACTAGCTCAATTTCTCTATTGTTTTAGCTAACTTTTTCAAGCTTTTCCATGTTATTTTCAGCACTGTTTTTAGCTATTTTAGGGCTGTTTTAGATTGTTTATTTCATTTATGCTTTGTATAACATGCTTGTAGTGTAGTTATCCTCATAGGTTTGGTGGTTTAGGTTTTAGCCACCAACCTATTTGAGTTGATAGCATTTATCTCATGCTTTTTATACATGTATTCATACATAATCACCTCTGCAACCTCCCTTCTTTCTTGGCTTTTTATTTTTTTGAGAGTTGTTTCAACCGAGTGTTGTTTAAGCTTGAGAAAAAGACCCTTCAATGCTAAATGGTTTAATCTCTTTGGAGGTTCATTACTAGGGCATTACCTCTCTCTCATGCCCAAAACAACTTCTTGTTTGACACTTCTGTCCATTAGTGGACTTAATGCTCACTTTTGGACTAAAGTGACTAATGCATGGGAAGGTAATTAAAAGAGACAATAAAATTACGACTAAAATGGAACAAGATAATAAAATGGTTTGTGTTCAATCGGACATTAGTTGAACCCATTGAGTCTTGAGTCATTTCATACTTATTAGTGATGATAATGATTCAAGATTTGATGTCAACCACTTCCCTTGATGAATATCATGATAGGGAGAGGGTTTTGTTGGTCTTTTAGCTTCATTTATTAAGCTTTTGTCCCTTGATCCATAAATCATCACACAATGAATTTGTGTCAATTGATGGTTTGCGAATCAAGCCTACCCTGCTTTGATCTGTTTGATGATAAGGAGAGGCATGGTGGACAAACATCTCTGGAAAATACTCAGCTATGGGCAGTAACAAATACTAGTGGCCGGCCAGCCACCTCATTGTACAACCGACCACTTCTTCTGGCTGGCTTGCTACCTCTTTTCAGTTAGGCAGTGTCTTTTTCCTTGAAAAATATAATAGAGGCTCGAAAAAAAACAGTTCAATTTTTTGACTGCGTAGCAGAATCATTCTGGCAGCAGAACATAGGCATTTTTGGGTGGAAATTCACATTCATGCATGAGCCATCTCTCGTTTCTCGGGGCCCGCTACAATTATATTTAAAATTAGTGTGTTGTACTTAAAGTGCGAACTAGTAATAATTAATTACTTCGTTAATTAGTTCTGTATTGTAACTAATTAGTTCGTTTAAATCTAATTTGTATTAATTAGTTAGAATAGCTAGTTAATTTTTTGTGTCGTACTTAATTAATTAACTAGAATAGTTAGTTAATTTGTGGCATTGTAATAATTAGCTTAATTAGCTAAGGCATTTATTCGGACCCTCCCGCGCGAGGGCAAAAATGTATGTCTTCTAACCTTCATTTCTTTCTCCCTTTTATTTACTTGCTTATGATGGATAGCATAGAGCATCATGTTTACTTAGCATTTTTCATGTACAAAGTATCCATTCATCTCGCATGCATAAGGTTCGGTTCATCATTCTAATGGCATTGTCATTTATTACTTCCTTGAATACGTGCGCCACTGCATGCTATTAAAATGATTTACATGATATATTAGACAATTGAACCTATTAGTTGCATCTTTTCATGTGTTGCATTAGTCATTTGCATTGTTAGGATCATGCATTTTAACTAACTGTTTTATTTCTTTTGGCTTGCCTCAGTTGAGTACTAGGTAAGCATTTATCGCTTTAGCATATTGCATTAGTGTTAGTGTTACCATGTCCAGCATGATACCATGGGGCTGTCCAGCATGATACCATGAGGCTAAGTGCTTAAGTGATATACTTGTCTGAATGCCTATAGATGAAGGCTAATTGCTTAAGTTGGGATGATTTGCTTAAATGTACATATGAGATCACTTTTTCAAGTGGTACATATTCAAAACAATTTCCAAACAAACATGAAATCAAAGTGTTCCAACTTTTGTAAATTAGTCTATACTTGTGTGCATCGCATCGTAAAATTAGCCTAATAATCGGAACACAAAGCATATAATATAAATAAAAATCACATTATGATTAGTAGAGGCCGATCCTTGATCGAGCGAGTGGGGTGCTCAATTCATGACCTTCCCCTTCTGTACCTAAGTTCCCGAGCTAAAACACTTTGATGATGAAGGATAAATGACCTTTGGCACGAGTCTTGGGTTTCCTAAATTTTTCAAAAATATTTAGGTGACGACTCTGAAATCTGGCAAAGCAGTCCATTTTTGGCATTTTGATTCAAAATTGATTTTCCAAAAGATTTGCTAGATTTGGACTCATTTGTGTTTATCTATTTCACATTGCACTTGTGAAATCAGATTTAGAACCACGGAAGTCCGAACTATAGGCTCATCGTATCCGAAAAGAGCACGAAAAGCAAGCTACACCTACTTGAGTGACCAAGTGGTGGCTCGAGCAGTCAGGCTATTTTCAGCATGTTTTGGAAAATCACACTTTATTCATTTTTTGATCTCACCTCTTCCCAAGCATTTGTAGGCATGATTTATGACTCATTGAAGATTAATAAGCTAAGAACCAACATAAGTAATTTGTTATGAAGCAAAGTAAGGGATTGGTTTATTTTCTTAAGAAAGAATAAGTGAAATGGGACTTCGATTTGCTTAGAAAGAAAAGAATGAGAGAAGT
>CM045765.1:146149684-146444684 GCA_025200525.1 Camellia lanceoleosa
GAAATTTATAATTCTGGTTCTTTTTTTTTTCCTTAAAATTATCATTATTTGGGTTTACTAAAATCAAATTGGGGTGGTTGGAGAATGGGAGCAAGAAATCAACTATATTATATGTTTTTTTTTTTTGGGAAAATCAATAATTTTTTTTTTTTTTTTAGTTTGTCATCTGCATATCTGTGTGATAATTTAAGAATCATCATTCTTGCATTTTTGTTAGATTAGCTGCCATTATTTTTGTTTATAATCAAAGTTAAGGACATCACTTTCTTGCCTTAATCAAAGTATCTGAGTGCATGACTAGTCAACACTTTCTAAATTAGAAATTTCAACTCATGATAAAACCTTGCAGTGTGATGAGCTTCTTCTTCTTCTTTTTTTTCTTTTTTTGTTTTTTTTGTTTTTTGTTTTTTTTTTTTGTTTGTTTGATTGTTTTTTTTTCTCTCTCCCAATATGCTTTTACTTGAATAAAATTTTAATTGGCAACCATAAAATTTTAAAATTTTTTTGTTTGCATTGATAATTTTTCTTTTCTTTTTTTTGTTCAAGAAAATGTAATCTATTAAGGATATTGAATCATGGTGCTAGATAGAGATTTGGAAAGATAAAAGAAAAAAAGTGAGTAAAACATGAATGAAATATTATTCAAATTTTTTCTTCTTTTTCATTTTTATTACCTTTTTCAAATACATATTCAAGTTCAAAATAATTAAATTTGTGGTGTTTAGTTTCTCGCACAAGCTCATAATGAGCAAGACATTATTTGCAATTTATCAATGCCTAGAGCAGTGTATCATAACTTTTCATAAATTGAGAAAGCAAAACCAATTTATAGAAGATTAAAATAAATTAAGTAAACCAATTTATTTTTTATCTTTTCCTCTTCTTTTTTTTTTCTTCACTTGGTAAAAATCAAATTTCAGGAATAGATTCACTTGGTAGTTATTTATCTTTCAGTGCTTGAGTTATTTATCTTTTGAGGTCCACAAAATCTACAAATTTAAAAAATAATGTGCTATGAGATAATATTCTTTTGTTCACATTTTTTGTGTGTTTATTTCACAATCATTTTAGTAACTCTTGGAAAGTCAATTCTTAGATCTTTTAAGATTAATAATTCAATTCTCATAATATTTCTTTAAGGTTAAATATTTTGTTATGTACATTGAAATATTTCTTTATCATATTTATCTTTTGTGAAAAAAAGATTAGCGTAGTTATATCTTGGAGACGTTTTAGTGGTTGACTACCTGGTGGATGAATTATTTTTTATGAAATTATTTGTTGGCTTTTTGACTTTAGTGGTTGACTTTACGAAATATGTACTTCTTTTTTTTTTTTCTTTTCTATCTATTTGTCCACTTTAGGTACATAAGTATATATTTCCACCCTTTGTTACTACATATATTTCTACTCATTTGCACCATTTGCTAAGAAAAATGGTAACATTTATTAATATTTTCTTTGTTTGTTGTTTGGAGTCAGATTGTGTTACCAATCCCTGAAAATGTCTTCATATAGACTGATTTATTATTTTTATTTAATGTTTGGAGTGAAATTATTATTTTAAAACTGTGTAGATGTGCAAAGCTTTTGTTATTTGTTAATTTTAATAAATAGATTCTTTGAAGCAAAGTACTAAGTGATTGATGTGTTTTATTGATAGTTTCCATTGGAAACACAGCTCATTTTGATAAATTGTTCAATTTTAGTAAAATATGGTGGCGGAAAATGATTAGTGTGTTATTAGTTTGACATCTACATATCCATGTGATTTTTTTTATCAATTCTTTGAATGAGCTTCATAATGTTTGTAATTACATTTGCACCTCTTTTTGTTCAATACAATTCAATAAAGCTTAAGCCATCGATATGTAATGTAAGAGCCATCGATATGTTAAGTATCTATTGATTGCTATGTATGTAATATGTATTTAGTGAAGTTAACTTTTGTATTACAGGTTTTGGCAATACTAAACTGCATCAACCTCTAAAATTTCCAGCCATTTCTTATATTTATATAGATTTACAGTCTAAATGGGATGAGATATAATGGGATTTAATTTTATGATAATGTGTTTCAAATATAATGTGTTTAATATGTGTATGATAATGGATCTCAAATATAATAAGATTTAAGTTCTTGATAATGTGTTTTATACAAACGAGTTATCCTCTACCATCTAGAACTTGCTGTTTAGTGGATGGAGCTCTCAACTTTGCTAAATAAACTTTCAATAGACTTTAATAGTCAAATATGCTGGTTTTTCGACATTTTTTTGCCATTACTTTGCTAGTTTTTGGCTTTTCTGGGTGTTTGATTATTGAAAAAAAGAAGGATAATTTCATAGCTTCTGAAATTATGAGATTCACTTTGACTTGGTTCAGTTTGACTTTACGAAATTGTGAGATTGTGAGACTTTCAATACATTATTTTTTGTTTACTTTTTTATCTATTTGTCCACTTCAGGTGCAATAGTATATATTTGCTTACTTTACTATTACATATGTTTCTACTCATTTGCACTCTTTGCCAAGTTAAGATTTATTAATTTGTAAGAAAAATGGTAAGATTCAGATTATGTTACCAATACCTGAAAATAAATACATTATTATTTTCAAACTATGGATTCATATTGTGTTGCCAATACCTGAAAATATTTGTTAATTTTAATAAATACATTCTTGGAAACACAACTCATTTTGGTGGCGAAAAATGATTATTGGGTTATCAGTTCGTCATCTGCATATCTGTGTGATTTTTTATTAATTCCTTGAATGAGATATTTTATTCATGGTATATGAATTAACTTTATAAATTTTGCACTTCTATTTAAACCTTTTTTAGATCAATTAAATTCAAGAAAGCTTAAGCCATCGATATGTTTCATTCCATTTAAGTATCTACACTTGGTGAATTAAAATAACCTATGTATTGCTACCTTTCCATGAACAAAAATAACTTTTGTCTTGCTTGGATTAATATGTATTTACTGAAGTTAACTTTTGTATTACAGGTTTTCACAATACTAAGCTACAACGACCTCTAACGTTATGGATAATGTAAGTTGTCTTTTTTTTTTAAAATTGGTACATAGATTTAAAAAAAAAAAATTATATTACAAGTTCTGATTATAAATTTTTTTCCCCTTATTTTTTACAGCTAGGTGCAGACTTACAACGAACTGTAATATTCGTTCCCTTTACTCATCATCTTACAAAATTTCATTTTGTGTACATATTAGCTACTCATTTGTTTTTGTATGTACAGGTTCAGTTTCTTCAACAAAGAAATGTCAGTGTAGTAATTCACGATGAGTATGATTTCAATGTTGTTCATATTTCTAAGGTCAGCCCAAAAATCATTTTATTATTATTATTTCTTATATTTTTGTTATTTTTTAAAGGCAATGGAAAAGGAAAATGCATGTCCCGCGATATGGTTCTTACTGGTTTAGTTTAAGCCATAAACAATTGTTTATTTTAAGCCATAATTGTAGAGTGTTTTTGAAAATGCATGTCCAATTGTTTATTTTAAGCCATAATTGTATTTTATTTTTTAAACTTTGCACTTTTTTAAGTGTTCTGTATATATGTGGAAATCTACACTGCTTTTCAATGTAAGTGCGCGAAAATTTTGAGATAAAGAGATAAATAGAGAGGAGGGAGAAAGGAATAGATTGTGACAAAATGGCAAATGCTATTTTTTTTTTTCTTCTAGGTACGTGTCCTCTTTAAATGGGATACTTTATGAAGCTCATAAGCTGGTCGAACATTTGTTTGTTTGTGTAGCAAAACCACACAATTTATTATATAAATTATACTTGGCTGTGAAAAATGTCAAAAGTGACTGATGCTTGCAAGGGCAAGCGAAAGGAAAATGCATGTTTAGCAGTATGGTTGTTATTGATTTTTGTAGAGTTTTTTTTTTATATTTTATTTTTGTATCTTCATATATTTTGAATAAGCCATAATTGTTTTTTTATTTTCGAAACTGTGCACATTTCTTAGTGTCTCCTATATATTCTTAGAGAGGAAGGAATATATAAGAGATACTTTATGAAGGAATATATTGTGAGAAAGGAATATATAGTCTCCTGTAAGTGCATGGGCCCAACAAGAAAATTGTGTATGTGTCCTGTCTAAATGGGGCTATTTTATGAAGCTCATAAGTTGGCCAAACATTTGTTCATTAGTGTTACAAAACCACACAATTTATTATTATTTTTCTCATAAGTTGGCTGAACATTTGTTCATTAGTGTAACAAAACCACACAATTTATTATGGGTAGTCATGTATAATGCATTTTTTTTTTTAAAGAGGGGATATAAAAATAGAAAATGGTATTTTGTTTGGACAGTGGAAAATGGTACTTGATAATATTTGCATTTTAGGCATCCAATGATCTAATATTCACATTTTAGGAACCCAATGGTTATGTTATATCAAGAGTTGTATTAGCTCAATGTGCACGACGAGAACGTGAAAGAAATGAAAATGCAAGCTCTGCATATCAATTGAGACAATGCTTGCGACAAGAACAAGAGAGATTAGGAGCATACGTTAAAGACTTTCCTTTATTAACATCGAGTTGTCCCAGTCACTGTAGATGCGCCCGAACGTCCCGAGAAAATCCCGTTTTGTTCATAGGGCTCACTACAGTTCGGACTCAATGTCACGGTTCTTAATCTAATCTTGCAAAGTGCAATGCAAGATTGATAAATCACCAAAGAGTCCAAATCCGGCAAATCGTTTTGAAAAACTAATTTTTAGAAAGAAGTGCCAAACATGGACTGCTTCGCCAGATACAAAGTCGTCACCTAAATATTTTATTTTTGGGAAATTTAGGAAACCCTGACTCGTGCCTAAGGCCACGTGTCCGTTATCACCAAATTTGCCTCAGCTCGGGAACTTGGGTACGAGAGGGGAAGGTCATGCAATGACCACCCCCGCTCGCCCGATCAAAGATCGGCCTTTACTAACATGATATCTTGTTTTTGAAAACACATGTGCTCTTATTCCGGTTATTAACCTAGAATTACTATGTGATGCGCACATCATACAAGTATAGACTGGATCGCCTAAGTTGGAACAAAACATCTCATGTTTGTTTTTTAAAGCGGTTTGCTACTCGCAAGTAGGCTAAAATGCGGATTTTGCCACCCTTAAGTGGGCTTAGAAAACATGGTGACTTGCCACTCTCAAGTGGGCTTAAAACTCGCAATCAATGAATTGTTCCAATTCAAGTAATCCAACCTTCACCCACAGGCATTCAGGCAATTATATCACATAAGCAGTTAACCTCATGACAAGCATGCTATTATGGCAGTCACTCACACACATGCAAGGATGTTAAAGCATAAACACTTACCGAGTACTCCGAGCCAAAACAAAAGCTATGTTAGAAATCAATGCATGATCCTAGCTATGTCAAGAATGCCTAATGCAACACATACAAAATGCAACTAAGATAGGCTCGGCTATTCTAAAATGTCATGTGAAATGCAATTTGATACATGTATTCAAATAGGAATTGAAATACAATGCAGTTAGTATGATGCGCCGAGCCCGGTGCATGCAAGACAGATGAATGGATACAAACATGCAAGCATAAGGATGCTAATTGAAACATGCTCTAAAACTAACCATCGTAAGCTGGTAAATAAAAGGGAGAAAGAAATGGGGGTTGGAAGACATGCATCACACACACGCACACTTATTTACAACAGTTGTTCCCTCTTGACGGAGGGTCCAAATGAATAATACAGAACCAACTAGCTAATCTAAGCTAATCTAATTAAACTAGTTATTACACAACAGAATGAATAACAAGCTACAGCTAATTATTACATAACTCTAACTAATTAACAAATTAACTAAGTTAGCAATTGAATAAGCATGTAAACTATATGAAATAGGCTGCCTCAAATCTGCCTTGGATGACGAAGGATGCGTGCCCGGTCACCTCGTGCGAAAATCCATCGCGATGCCCCAATTTGCCTCTATTTGCAACTAGTCTCAGAACACTGCAAAAAGCTCCGTATATCAAACTCCATCATGGGAATCAGATGAGGGTCGCACCGCTTGTTGGCATTGGAGACCACCCGACCACTTTACGTCTTTGAAAACCGTAAAAAGTGGTCACCAAACCACTTTATCCGGTCGTCCGGCCGATTCCACGCTGACTTCAGTTTGCTGCAACAGAGAGCAAGAAAGGGATATGGCAAAGTATTTGCAACACATGTATGCATAACCACCCTCCCTCTCATTACATAAGCTCAAGGGGGTGTGGTTCTCGACCCTTAGGCCACCAATCACACATCTCGATGCATGATGGCCGAGGAGCCAAATTGCACAACTCAATATGAAATGAATGCACACACGAACATATAAAGCCTAAAACTCTATCATGTATAGTCAAGAGTGTCGGCGACTGAGAATTGAGGCACGTTTCATCACTTCGAGTATGAAACGTCCGTCGTTTCCTGTGTTTGGACTAACTCCTATTCCAAACACAATGCAACAAATAACATGGCATGGTATACACAATGCGACTCAAGCATGCAAACATTCAATGCAATGAAACAAGCATATGAACACGATGCAAGGGACAAGCATGAAAACATGCAACTAACATACTAGCATACACAATGCTATGAACTGCATGGCATACACAATGTACAATGGACTTAAACCAAAATGAATAGGCCTCAGCCATGTCCAAATCAGTGGCCATACATGCTAAGATAGAAACTCAAAATGCTATACAAACATGCATGCATATCGGCCCAAACTTATGGCTCAAAACACAACTCTCCAAAAGCATTGAAAGGATGAAACATGGGGTACAATGGCATATGTTCCAGCACTGAAATGGCATGCAAAATGACTTAGAATCATGCCAACAACCCATGTAATGCATGTTGAAAGGCTCAAGCGTCAAAGCTACTGAAGTGGATTACACTAGAGGCATGCAAGATAATGCTCAAATGGCCAAACTAACCCCAAACAGATCTTATGCAAGCCAAAATAGTAGCAAAATGAGTTGAGATGATCGCTTGAAAGGCACGAAAATGAGGCTCATGCAATGGCTCAAAAATAGGGCACAAAAGCACAACCCTCAAGAGCACTTAAAGAGTGGAAAATATGGAAGTGTAACAGCCCTACATGCTCTAAAACATCATTCTCAATGATGCCAAAACATGCAAATACCTTAAGTTAAGCATGCAAGAGACCTCAAAACTCAAAGCTAGTCAAGGCTATTACACTACAAGCATGAATAACAAGCCTCATTCAACCAAGAAGCCTCAAAATAGAGCTAAGATAGACCAAAATAAGAACAAAATCATGCTAGAGCATAGCGAAAATATGCTAGGATAATGAGCCAAAACATCATGCATACAAAACTAGTAAACAAGATTCACACTACAAGCATATGGAGTATGCAAGAGGCTACCAAACCAGCCAAAAAAAGAGTCATGACATGTCAAATGATGGCCAAAAATCTACTGAAATGGAACCAATACATGCTAAAAAGACATGCTACTTTGATGAGCCACAAATGGGAATACACTATACATACAAGAAGCAAACACAAGGTGGCCAAATCGGCCATAGACAGAGCTAATGCAAGCCCTAAAAGTCGTGAAAAAGTGCTTGAACCAAGCCTTGAAAGTATAAAGATGCATGCTCCTTTGATAGGCCAAAAGTGCAAGCAAACAAAACAAGAAGAGTGGGGATCACCCCCCTCTGATTTGAGGCCTCAAAACCACATGCCTACCACTAAAAATCCACTAGATTTCAGTGGCTAGAAGGCCAAGCAAGGACTAGCTCAAAGGCCTTAAACCATGGCACAAAACAAGGCCAAACAAGGCATGCAAGAGGGTAGAAGACTCTCAACACCCAAGAGGCCTTAAACAAACATCAAAAACACTTAAATACAAAACTTTTTCCAGTTGAAGTCAAGGCCTAAATAAGCATGCAAATGAGACCAAGGGAGCAACCAAAATAAAGCTTAAAAGGGAGAAAATAGGTTACCCTTGAAGCACTGCAAAACTAACAGATTTCTCAGCCAAGAATCAGCTTTTTAACCTCCAAAAATGTCCTCCAAGAACCTTAGTTCAATGATGGGGGTGTATGGTTAAGGGTTGTGGTGCAAAAGTGAAGAATAACACACTCTTTAGGCACCAAATATAGAGATATAGAGAGATATATACTTATGCCTTTGGAAAATTTCAAAACCTCTCCCATGGAGAGGGAGAGCCTCTCTTATAGAAAAACAAAGGTTCAAGCTTCTTGGAGAAGCTAAAACTTGGATGCAATCCCTCTATACAGTGTATGGAGGATACAGTCTGTGCCCTCCAACTGGCACAGCTGGCATCCACATAGTCTGCCAAAACAGGGGGAGAGCTGCCGACCACTTAAAGTGGTCGGCCTGCTACTTGCAGTGGTCAGCCAACCACTTCGAGTGGTCTCCCAGAAAAAAAGTGGTCGGCAGTGGGAATTGGTGGTCTCCACACTGAAAGCAAGCCAATGGTGGGATGGGAGACCAGAAAATGTGGCCCAAAGACCAAGAAAACTAGTTTCCCGACCAGAAAACCGACTGGCAGGAAGGAAAGTGGTCTCCAAGGGAAAAAACTGGTCTCCCACCCTCGTACCACCTTCCAAGCAAGGAAAACAAAGTTTGTACCAAAAACAAACCAACACGAATGCAAAACGAGAGTTCGGGAGGCAAAGTGCGCAGCCAGGAGCCTCGAAACCCAGTTGTTGAGCACCAAAAGTGGTATACGACCACAAAAGTGGTCTCCCGGACCACAGTGTCCTTCTAGATAGAGGAAACAAGGTGTGGTTCAAAAACCAAGCCAAACGGTGAACGTTAAGTGGTCCTGAGACAAGGCGCACGGCCGAAGGCTCCAAAAATCGGAAACTAGTCGCCAAACGGGAAAAGTGGCCTACGACCACGAAAAGTAGTCTACGACCACAGAGAGATGGTCTACAAGACCTCTCCCTCCCTCAGGGAAAGGAAACAAGGCTTGGTCCGTAAACCGAGCCGAAGCACAAAGAGTTCGGAGACCCAGAGACAAGGCTCACAGTCAAAACTCCGAAGCTCAAAACGAGCACAACATGTACTATCACCAAGCGCTCAATCGATGACGTCTGAGTCTTAAGGTTGGTCAAAAATGGAGTGTCTACAGTCATGCTTTCTTAGAACAAGGTACAAACACAATTGAGGATACTTCGTTAGCACAAAAACGAACAATGGTTACACATGTATCCACATGTTCGTTCTCTGTGGAAAGTACATCTTTAGGTCCACCAAGGAATTGGTAAAACATGTTTCATCCTGTAAATAATACTCTTACTTTTACATGTGTATAAATTTTAATTTATGCACAACAAATATTTGTAGGCGCAATTCTACAGTCACATTCCTTCAAGAGGATCCATGTACAGATAATGAATTAGAAGATATGACTATAAGTACAATGATTAATCCTCGATCACACATGAATTCATGTTGTCATTCTCTCAGCAAGATAGATGTGTTATGTCCTTACTGTTTAGCCTTACATGTTCAATAGGAAAGACTAGGCTACCTCTGCTTATGACAACCCCTTCACCACTTCAAGCAGTATATGATGGGGATGATGATCAAGCAAGATTGTTTTGACATTATACTCGATTGTACAATGTAGGCAATGCTTTTACAAGTCTTGGTGCTACATTGGATCCAAGAGTACTAAGGAGAAGCGACCTTACATCATTTATTATCCATGGGGAATTGCGACATCGAATAGGATCATTTCTTCCACAGCCAGGGCAGGATGCGACTTATGCTCAGTTATACATTTATGATCCTGATTCAGCTTTAGAAGTTCGAAATCGTAGAAATCCTCACTTACGAAAGGATGTTCTCAAAACTATTCAAGATAGTTTGTTGCAAGTTAATGCATTTGTAGACAAATTTCACCAAGCTCATGCAATTTTGAATCAATTAGCCTTCATTGGACAAAATCTACCTGCTCATCTTCACTATAGTTTAGCAACAGACCGACGACGGTATAACCTACCAACTACTGATGAGATTGCAATTGTAATACCAGGTGATGGAACCGAGGTTACTGGAATGAGAGATGTTGTTTTACATCTACGGGGAAATAATGAACTGATGCAAATTAATGAATGTCACCCAGCATATTTGCCATTGCATTTTTATTATTCTCGTATGGTGAGCTCGGATAGGAACCTGAGTTGAAATTGTGGGACGTTAAACATGATCGGCCTTCAACTGATCGACTTACTCAAATGGATTTTTATAGTTATCGTTTGTTTGAGCGACCTACAGAGTATTCAATAATTTTAAGAGGTGGGAAACTATTCCAAGAGTTTTTGGTAGATGCTTGGGCTGCAACTGAGCAAAATCAGTTGACGTACTATAAGCTTAATCAAAGAAAAATTCGGGCTGAACTTTACCAAGATTTGAGCGATATTGATCCAGATAACTTGCGACCTAATCAAATTGGTCAAAGGTTTATTTTGCCATCTTCATTTACTGATAGTCCAAGACATATGTTTGAAATCTTTCAAGATTCAATGGCTATCATGCAATACAACCAATACCCAGATATTTTTCTCACCATGACTGCAAATCCCAATTGGCCAAAAATTACTTCAGCATTATTACCACACCAAAAAGCTATTGATCGTCCTGATTTGATTGCCCGTGTTTTTGAGCTAAAAAGAAAGTGTTTGATGAAGGAGATAGAGACAAAAAAAGTGTTCGGTAATAAAGTTGCACATGTTTTTACAATTGAATTCCAAAAATGAGGCCTACCACATATGCATGCGCTTCTCTTTCTTAAAGGTCCAGACAAAATTTGAACATGTGCTTAAGTAGACAAATTAGTTTGTGCAGAATTTCCAGATCCGAAAGATGATCCTACACTTTTTGAAACTGTCAAGTGTTGCATGGTACATGGACTATGTAGTGCTCAAAATCCCCAAGCACCATGCATGGAAAATGGTAGATGTACTAAGAAATACTCTCGAGTCTTTGCAGAATCAACAACTATGGACCAAGATGGATATCCAATGTATCATCGTCGCAATAGTGGTCAAATATATACTGTGAAAGGATAGGAAGTTGATAACAGGGATGTGGTACCATACAATGCATATCTTTCTAAGCGGTTCAACTATCATATAAATGTAGAAGTTTGTGCTGGAGTGAGATGTGTTAAGTATATACATAAGTACATTTACAAGGGTTATGATCGCACAATAATGGTTTTGGGATTGATTAATGAGATCTAACAATATCTCGATGCGAGGTATATTGGACCACCAAAAGCTACTTGGTGAATATTCGGTCATCATTTGCATGCAGAGATGCCAACAGTTGTTCGCTTGGCACTTCATCTACCTGGAATACATCGTGTTCTTTTCAGTCCTAATGACTCATTGGAAATGATTCTTTCTAGAGCTGCGCAACAAAAATCGAATCTACTGATTTTTTTGATTGTTGTGCTTCTAATGAAAATGAATGCCAATTCACTTACCAAGAATTTCCGCAATATTTTGTTTGGCTTAAGTCAGAACATAGATGGAAACCAAGAGAACATGGATATGCAATTGGTAGAATGTACTTTACTAGCCCAAACTGTGGTGAAAGATTTTATTTGCGTTTGTTGTTAACTGTTGTCAAAGGGTCAAGATCGTTTCAATGTTTACGTACAGTTAACAATGTTTTGCATGAGACGTTTAAATCAGCGTGTGTTGCAAGAGGACTCTTAAAAAATGATGAAGAATGGATGCAATGCCTGAAAGAGGCTGCAATTATGAAAATCGGATATCAATTGAGGAGATTGTTTTGTATTATTCTAACCCAATGTTTTCCACTACAACCACATGCGTTATGGAATCAATTTTCAATGCATATCTATGATGATCTTGCACATAAGCTTCGTACATTGTTTACCATTTCTAACCCAACCGAGGCTCAAATTGAAGATTATGGTTTGTTTCTTTTGAATCAAATGCTTCAAGAATCAGGAAAGACTTTAATTGACTTCCCGTCCATGCCACAACCTACAGCAAATTGGAATGCAACAGTTGGTAACCGATTGATATTCGAACATCAACAACTACAGAATGAGGCACAACAGACAGATGTGCAAATTACTATTGATCGCCTCAATAATGGACAACGAACTGCTTATAACACAAGCACTTCTTCAGTCTTTGAAAGTAAAGGGACTATTTTCTTTTTGAATGGGGGTGCCAGAATGAGAAAAATATTTTTGTATAATACGATTGCACTAAAATATCGCAGCCTTGGCCATATTGTTGTTACCGTTGCTTTATCTGGAATTGCATCATTGCTATTAGTAGAAGGTCGCACTGTACATTCAACATTTTCCATTCCATTGGATGTCTTGGAAAATTCAATTTGGGGGTTTAGTAAGCAATCATTACAGGCTGAATTGTTTAGAGAAACAAAACTTATAATTTGGGATGAAGTTCCTATGCAACGTAGACATTGTGTTGAGGTAGTTGATCGCACACTTCGAGATATTTGTGATAGTGAAAAGCCATTTGGGGGTATCACTGTTGTTCTTGGTGAAGACTTTCGACAAATCTTACCAATTATAACCAAAGAAGCTCGTGAGCAAATTGTGAATGCGTCATTAAGACACTCTATTTTGTGGAAGGATTTACATGTTTTATCTTTAGATTTCAATATGCGCTTGAATCATGCAAACCTTGGAAATACTATTTTTGCAAAATTCTTGACGGAGGTAATTCTCATTCGAACTTTTTCCTTATCAAATGGTGCTTCAAATGGAGGATACTTTGATTATATCATTTCTTTTTAATTTCTTTTATTTTATTTGTTAGATTGGGACCAATCCGCGAGAAATCATTAAAATTCCATCAACAATACACAAATGCCAGGATCTAAAGGAATTACTCTCAGCAATTTATCCACAATTAGATGTGGCAGATACATCAATCCCATCATTCTTAACTGAACGCACCATTCTTTCAGCACGGTGCTATCAATAATGTTGCATTGAATATTTTTTCAGGGAATACATATACGTATCTTGCTGTAGATAAGATGGCTAAAGATGATGAAATTGATCCTTTCATTACAAACAGATATCCTAATGAGTATTTAAATTCATTGGATCCTCCTGGGCTACCAATTTTTAAGGTAGAGTTGAAAGTGGATTGTTCTATAATGTTATTGAGAAACATTGCACTGAAAGATGGACTATGTAATGACACAAGATTAATGGTTTCAAGGTGCGACACTCGCATAATTGAAGCTCGAATCTTAACTAGAGAGAAGTTTGGAAACTTGGCATTTATACCAAGGATATCATTGACTCCGTCTTCTTCAAAAATGTCTTTCCAAATGACAAGACGTCAATTTCCAGTTCGATTGGCATACGCCTTGACTATTAATAAATCTGAAGGACAATCTGTGAAATTTGTTGGGGTTGATTTGCGTACACCTGTTTCTAGTCATGGGCAACTATATGTGGCATTATCCAGATGCACATCTTTTGATCGTATCAGTATCCTCCTCCCCAAGGATGAGCCAGATTCCACTACAAATATTGTTTACCCTGAAGTTTTGTTATAGTGATATGTTCGGAAATTGATAAGGCGTTCGTAAGAATTGTGGAAAAGAACAAATTTGAAGACATTGTCAAACACATATTTTTGTAAAGTATACACATTTTGTAAAGCAGACAATAGCACCCACTTTTTGTAAAGCTTTCCACCGATGTGGACTTTGTTGCATTTTTAATATTTTTGTAAAGCCTTTTATTCCCCAATATTTTGCATTTCCAGTATAGCTAAGTTTGGCTTAAGTATTTTTAATATAATGTTTGTTTGGATTATGTAGTGGCAAATCTTATTTTATTTTTTTACCTCCAGTTAATTTAATGGCTTTATTTTTGTCTAAAGATGCACACATTAATTTGGGATATCTCTATATGGGTGTTTTTAGGTGTGCTTGCATTTTGTTTTCATGCATAATTGTTGATTTCTCATCTAGAGCATGTTTATTTCCTATAACAGGTTTCATGCTCCTTTGTACCAATGAAACGTATCTAAGGTCAGCTACTTCTCATGCTTCTTTTGAAAATTTAGTATTGTTTGAGATTATTCTGCTTTTGAAACTCCATACCTTTTATTTTCCTTTTGTACTTATAAATGCACAATTTATAGATTGTGCTACGGCGGATTTGAGCAATATATTTTTGGTACCTATTAATAGTTGGAGCTATTTGATGTTTATTTAAATTGTTTTTTTTTTGTTTTTGTTGCAATATCTGTTTGTAGCATTTCGTTACACTATGTTAACCTATTAAAGGTATCGTAATTCTTTAATAGAGTAATTGGCTTCCATTGGGAATGAAATTGTGTAAGGTTTTTTTTTAGTTCATAAAAGTTTTTAAGATTTAATATTGTCATTTCTAAGATTTAATATTGTTATTTCCTATTGCATAACATTTGTTTAGGGTGCACTGCAATATGGAATATGGTCACTTGGTCTATTTATTACTTCCATTTTTGAATTTTTTATTTTTATTTTTATTTTTTTTAAGTTTAACAAGGGAGCTTTGTTTTTGGTTAGTTTACTTTTTTTTTTTTGGACAACTTTGTTTGGGTTTACTTGCAGTGTTTATGAAAGAGATCATGCTTTAATTACACCTGAAAGTCATGTGTTCAACCCTTTACTTGATTGGTATATTCAATTACAACTCTATGTTTTGACATGTGTCTTGGATATTATTGACTTGGTTAAATGGATTTGATGTAACATGATGATTTGGTTAAATGGATTGATATAAATACATTGATACTAACAATACTTGATGGCTATTGGATGACTTTAAAATCTTTTTAATTTGGCTATTTTGTAAAGCAACAATTTCTATTCTATAGTTGTTTATAGTTGATGTAATTGATGATTTTCACATTAATTTGAGAAACTAGATGAGTTGCAGGAATTATTTTTTTTACAAAATTAAATTTCACCATTTAAGCGGTTTTATGAAAAATGTATTGCTATATTGCTGGGATGCTATGGCATAGAGTTGATTTCTTCTTCATAATATGATGCATTTAGGATTTCAATTTATAGTTGATTACAAAATTTACTAATGTAGGATGACCATTCGTGTGTTTTGTTATATAGATTGTCTATTCTTTGTTGCAGAAAATTTAATATTGGAGCTCCCTCCGCGATGTAGAGATGTGTCAATGCTTTCTTCAGATTGATTGGAAAATTATTTCAAATATTTGTTTTCCGTATCTTAATATGTAAACAATTTCTAAAGACTACTATTTGTCTAGTTATGGTATTTATGTTGTTCGTATTATGTTATTTCAGTCAGATATTTATGGTAAGAGTGCTGACTTGATCTTTTATCAAGTGCTATAAACTCTACAAATTTTAACATGATACGTACAATTTACAGTTACATTTTGATCCCAATATTATTTACACCGTACCTTCAGACACAGGCATACACTAGTGTCTATATATATATAATCAGAGGATCAGCATTAGAGTTTGCCTCAGAGTCAACCCTTTGTCAAGCCACCTAAGATGTGCCTCCATATCGAGGCTTTAGCCACCCAAGATGTGCCTCCATATCGAGGCTTTAGTTTTGTTTTGTCAAAGTTTTGTATTTTGATTAGTCTTCAGTGTGTGAGATATGTCTTTGTAATATGTAATATGAACATTTTTAATATTTCAATTTATCACATATGCACGCCCTATGGACAATATTATTTTGTTTTTCTTACACTCAGGCCCCGATATTAATTATATCTTTGAGACCTAATTACAGACCGATCATGGCCAAAATCTCTAGGAGGAGGTTTGGAATTGTGACACTAGCACTATCAAGATGATTACATGAACAATAAACTATTAATAAAAATAAAAATGTTTGATAACCTATAAAGCATTGTAATTTGACAAAATGATGTGGCATGAAAGATGTTAATTTTTTATTTATTCTATACCCAATGATATAAAGGTCAATTCCCTTTCTATATCATTTTGAGTGCATTTATCAATCTAAATTTATAAATTTCTAGAAAAAAAAAATTTAATAATACATATCCACAAACTTCAACACCAAACAACTACTATATAATACAAGAAACATCCTTATAATTATATATATATATATATATATGAAAATAAAAATCAACGTAAGATTAATATCACCTCATCACTAATTAATAATAAAGAAAGGCATGATGTGACAGTAATAATAAAACAATAAAAATACTAGGAACCCAAAATCTTTGATGAGAAATGTACTTGAAAATTTCACTTCAAAAATCTATATATCATGAAATTTCTTTTTTTTTATTTTATAAATCGGTAGGTACTATTCATTTGCAAATATTTTCTATGGGATCCTATTTAAGAAGTTTTTGCCCTTATTGATTGTTGGGCTCATTTTTTTTATTTTTTTATTTAAGAATATGATTTTTGAAAAGTGGCATAAGGATTGATTGAATGTGAAATGTGATATGCTACATTTCGGATGGATTGAATATGGAATGTGGTTTTTGAAACGTAGCATAAAAGTTGATTTTCATAATAAGCATGTTACATTTTGGATGGATTGAATATAAAATGTGGTTTGTCCGCACTAACAATATGACTATAAAACCTTATAGTGTACTTTTTTTTTTAAATCTGACATAAATAACTAAAAGGGTAAATTATACTTACCTCTCCCAAGATTTCTGACAATTACAGGGATCTTTACTATAGTTTCAATAATTACACTAACATCGCTTACTTTTGAAACTATTATCAAGATTCTTCCATTGTTAAGTTATTTAACAGAATTTGCTGATGTCATACCAAAAATGACGAAATTGCCTATTAATTACTCTATCTATTTAAATGAGAAATTTCGCTCACCTCTCTTAAGGTTTTACATATATATTATCAAAAATTCATACATATTTTACCATTATTTAATAAAATTCTTAAATTTAATGTAATATTAAATAAAATCTTTAAATTGTTAAGTCATTATTAAATCATTTAATGCAAAAAAAAAAAAAAAAAAAAAACAAACAAACAAACAAAAAAACTTATTTTTTATTGATCAAACACTTAAAAATAAATAATCTCTAAAATTAATGTTAGATAATATCTTAATAATTTAATATAAGACTTATTTCAAACCACATAAATCCTAAAATTTATTATTTTGAGTAATGTTGTAGGCACCCCATTTTTGACCGACCTTAAGACTCAAACGTCATCGATTGAGCGCTCGGTGATTGCGCATGATGTGCTCGTTCTGAGGTTACGGAGTCTCGGCTGAGAGCCTTACCTCTGGACTTCGGGACTCTTTTGTACTTTGTCTTGGTTTGCGAACCAGGTTCTGTTTTCTCTTCCCGAAGGAAGGGAGAGGTCTCGTAGACTATCTCTCAGTGGCCATAGGCTACTTTTTGTGGTCGTAGACCACTATTCCCGTTTAGAGACCAGTTTTTAGTTTTCGGAGCCGTCGGTAGTGCGCCTCGGTTCGGGACCGCTTAACATTCTCCGTTTGCTCCGATTTTTGGCACACACCTTGTTTCCTCTATCTAGAGGGACACTGTGGCCCGGGAGACCACCTTCGTGGTCGCACGCCACTTTCGATGCTTTACAGTCAGTTTTCAGGGCACCCGGCTGCGCGTTTTGGCCTCCGAACCCTTGTTTTGCATCCGTCTGGGTTCTTTTTTGGCTTGGACCTTGTTTTCATTGTTTGGAAGGTGGTACAAGGGTGGGAGACCACCTTTTCTCCTGCCGGCCGATTTTTTTGTCAGGAAGCTAGTCTCTTTGGTCTTTGAGCCACTTTTGCAGGTCTCCCACCATACCACAAGCTTGAATTCAATATGGAGACCACCCTCGGAGGCTGCCGACCAGCTTTTGAGACTTGACCCTTTTGAACCTTGTCGGCCAGCTCTCACATTTTCTGTCTCGGTGAGTTGGTTCCAGCTATGCCAGCTAGAAGGCATAGAATGGGTCCTCCATACACGTGTATGGAGGATCTTCAAACGTGGTTTTTAGCTTCTTTGAGAAGCTAAGGGCTTGTATCTGTATAAGAGAGGCCCTATCTTTCATTTGTAAAGGTTTAGAAAATTGTTCTAAGCATAGCATACATATCTCTCTCTATCTCTATATCTTGGGTTCAAAAGGTTGAAGTTCTTGAACCCTTTGCATACCATCTCCTAGCACAACACCTCCACTATCAACCTAAGCACCTTGGAGCTTGTTTTCAGAGGCTAAGGAGTTGCTGTTTTGGTCCAGAAGCTGCTAGAGTGCTTGAGCTTCAAGGGTAACATCCTATTCCCTCTTTTGGTCTTTATTTTGCTTCATCTTTTTACTATACTTTCAAGCATTTTTGGGCTTTGTCATAAACTAAAAAATTCTTATTTTGAGGTCCTTAACATGTTTGTTTAAGATCATTTTTCTGTTGGGGGTCATCTACTCCCTTGCATGCTTCATTTTGCCTTATTTTGAGCCATGCATTAGGGCGTTTGCATTGAACTTTGTTTGGCCTTCTAGCCACTGAAATCCAATGGATTTTTAGTGGCTAGCATGCTGTTTTGAGTGCCAAAATCAGAGAGGGGTGACCCTCTCTCTCCTTGTTTTGTTTTCTAGCATCTTTGGCCTTACAAAGGAGCCCTTATTTGCATGCTTCCAAGCCATGTTTCAGGCCATTTTTGGTGGGTTTTAGGACCTGCATAGGCTCTTTCTAGAGCCCTTTTTTCTGTTTTGGGTGTCCATCTTGCATGTGTAGAACAACCCTCTTTATAGCCTATCAAAGGAGCCTATCATTCTTGCATGCATAGACCATGTTTTAGTGGGTTTTTGGGCTTTATTTGGCATGTCATACCTTTGAATTTTTCTGGTTTAGTGGCCTCTTGATTGCCTCACATGCTTGTAGTGCAAATCCTCTTTACTAGCTTACATTGCATGCTACTTTGGCCTTTGATTCCAGCACTTTTTGGCCATGCCTTAAACAGATTTTGTGCATATTTTGGACTGCCTTAGTTCTGTTTTTATGCCTCATGGTCGAATGATGCTTTCTATGTATGGTTGTAGTTCAATACCCTTGCCTAGCTTTGAGCTTTGGAGCCTATTGCATGCTTATGTTAAGGTGTTTCCATGTTTTGGGGCCGTTGTGCATCATATTTCAGAGTTTACATATATGCCATATTCCCATGTTTTTCACTCTTTAAATGCGTTCGAGAGTCGTGCTTATATGCCTCATTTTTGGACCATTGCATGAGCTTCATTTCTATGCATTTTGAGCTATCATTTTAGACCATTTTTCCACTGTCTTGGACCTACATAGGGACTGTTTGGGGCTGGTTGGGTCATTTGAGCATTGCTTTGTGTACCTCTAGTGTAATGCACTTCGCTAGTTTCGGTATCTGGGCCATCTAGCATGCATTGTGTGAGGTGTTTACATGATTCGGGACCATCTTGCATGTCATTTCAGAGCTGGAAAATGTGTGATTGTATACCATATTTCATCCCTTGCCATGCTTTGGTAAAGTTGCATTTGGTGCCTTAGGTTTGGTCCTTTGCATTTGTGCATGTTTGTATGTGTTTCTGTTGCCTAATTTCATCATGTTATGGCCACTAATTTGGACGTGGCTGAGGTCTATCCATCTTGGTTTAAGTCCATCTTGCATTGCATATGCCATATAGTCCGTGTTGTTGCATGATTGACCATTGCATTGTGTATGCCTTGATCATTTCATTGTTAGTCTCCATGTATGCATTGCGTATGCCATATAGTTTTCATGTGCATCGAGTATGCCTTTGATTATTTCACAGCATTGTGTATGCAAGTAGCATGTTTGCATATCATTATTTGCATGTTTGCATCATTTAGTGGCATTATGCTTAGGTTGCATATTAGAGTTGCATTCATGCATGCCATGTGTATTGCATTGTATTTGGAGTAGGGCTTAGTCCAAACACGGGAAACGAGGGACGTTTCGTACTCCAAGTGACAAAACGTGCCTCGATTCTCGGTGGCCAACACTCCGAATTATCCATGATGGAGTTTAGGCCTTGTTGTGTTTATATGTGCATTTATTTTACATCGAGTTATGCAATTCGACTCCTCGGCCATCATGCATCGAGATGCGTGATTGGTGGCACGAGGATTGAGGACTACACCCCCTAGAGCTCATGTAATGATGGGGAAAGTGGTCGCGCACACATATGTTGAAAATACTTTGCCATGCCCCTTTCTTGCTCTCTGCGCGAAGAAACCAAACCAAAGAAAAAATCGGTGGTAGTATCCCTACAAAGATGGTGAAGTTTCACTTCGAGCTTTGTGCGGGATTAGTTGCAAACAGAGGCAAATCAGGGCATCGCGATGGATTTCCCGACAAGGCGACTTGAGCATGCATGCATTACTTATCATTCAGGACCGAGCTGAGGCAGTCCATTTCATTTGTTTTGCATGCTAGCTTATTTATTTTAGTTAATTTGTTAATTAATTAGGGTTGTGTAATAATTAGTTGTAATTCGTTAGTCATTCGGTTATGTATTATTTATTCGGACCCTCCGAGAGAGGGCAATATTGTAATAAGTGTGCGTGTGTGTGATGTATGTCTTCCAACTCCACGTCTTTCTCCGTTTTATTTACCAGCTTATGATGGTTAGTTTTAGGGTATGTTTCATTTAGCATCTATATGTTCGCATGCTTGCATTCATTCATCTGTATTGCATGCACCGGGCTCGGCGCATCATGCTAACTGCATTGTATGCCAATTCCAAGTTGAATACATGTTATCTGTTGCATTTCATATGCCATGTTTAGAATAGCCGAGCCTATCTTAGTTGCATTTTGCATGTGTTGCATTAGCCATCTTAACATGAACTAGGATCATGCATTGATTACTAACTAGTTTCTGTTTTGGCTTGGAGTACTCGGTGAGTATTTATGCTTTAGCATCCTTGCATGCGTGTGAGTGACTGTCATGATAGCATGCTTACCATGAGGCTATTTGCTTATGTAATATAACTGCCTGAATGCCTGTGGGTGAAGGTTGGGTTATTTGAATTGGAACAATTCACCAATTGAGAGTTTTAAGCCTACTTGAGAGTGGCAAAATCATGTTTTCTAAGCCCACCCGAGGGTGGCAAAATCCATGTCTTAGCCTACCTGCGAGTAGTACCTTCAAACCGTTTTTCAAAACGAACATGAGATGTTTTGTTCCAATTCAAAGACCATTTATACTTGTATGTCAGGCGCATCACATAGTAATTCTAGGCTAATAACCGGAATAAGAACACATATGTTTTCAAAACTTGATATCATGTTTAGTAGTGGCCGATCTTTGATCGGGCGAGCGGGGGTGCTCACAAAGTGACCTTCTCCAATCGTACCCAAGTTCCCGAGCCGAGGCAACTTTGGTGATGACGGACACGTGGCCTTAGGCAACGAGTCAGGGTTTCCTAAATTCTCCCAAAATAAATATTTAGGTGGCGACTCTGTATCTAGCAAAAGCAGTCCATGTTTGGCACTTCTTTCTAAAGATCAGTTTTTTTTCAAAAACGATTTGCCGGATTTGGACTCTTTGATGATTTATCGGTCTTGCATTGCACTCTGCGAGATTAGATACAGGATCGTGACATTGAGTCTTGAACTGTAGTAAGCCCAAATGAACAAAACGGGATTTTTTCCCGGGACGTTCGGGGACATCTACAAATGTATTTATTATTCATTTTTTTTAAAGTTAAAATAAATAGATTTATTTTTTTTTCCCGTAATTTGCATTACTTATTTATTAATAAGTAAATATATATATATATATATATATGATTTTATCCTTTTTCAATCATATATTATTCTCAAATTTTAATTTTTATCTTTGAGTTATTAAACTTCTAATCGATGCATATTTTAAAAAACCCAAGTTAATATCTTTTACATAATTTAAAAAAATTAAAAAATAAAAATAGAAGTAAAAAAAATTTAATCGCTTCAAAATAAATTAAAATTAGTTAATAGGGAATGAGAGATCAAAAAATCATTTTAGAATAATAACCAATTCAAACAATTTGTCATTTCTTACACCAAAAATTAAAATTAATTTTCACTTCAATGAGAAATTATTTGAGAATAATAAAATACTCAATTAATTTGTTATGTATGGTACTTAAAACATATTTTTCCATCTTTATTTGTCTCATTTAAACTAATTTTATTAAATTAAATCTCAAAATTTATTTCTCACACATTCATTAATGGTTGAATTTTTATTTTATTTTTTGTTTATAAAAGTTCAAAAACTTGTAGTGGAAAAAAATAAAGTCAAGAAATTAAATTTACATTTTAAAAAAATTATGAAAAATAAATAATAATTTCATATATATTTAATAGGGTAAATTAAATTACATTTATATTTTTTTCTTTAAAAAGTGTTTTATTTCGTTGTGTGTTTAAATTACTATTAGAGTCTAATTTTTCAGTCTTATCAATAAAATTATACGAGTATTAGATAACCAAACCAAGCCTTAAGTTCCATCAAATAGGATTGGCTACATAAATCCTTCTTCTACATGCAGCTCTATCAAATGCTATTTTGTTAGTCAAATTAAGTAGATTCATATCTCTATTTACAACGCTAGCCAACGTTAATCTAGGCCTACCCGGTCCCCTAACACTTCCATCTATCGTCACTGTATCGCATCTCTTTATTATTGCCTCTGTTGGTTTCCATTGAATATGACCAAACCATCTCAATTGATTCTCTCTCAACTTATTTTCTATCGGTGCTACTCTTACCCATTCCCGAATACACTTATTCCTAATTTTATCTTATCTAATCTTACCACACATCCACCTTAGCATCATCATCTCAGTAACACTCATCTTATCTACATGTTTTTTCTTGGTTGCCCAATACTCCATCCCATCCAACATCGCTAGTCTAATAACCGTTCTACAGAATTTACCTTTTAATCTAGTGGATATTCGTTTATCGCACAGTACCCCAGATATACTTCTCCACTTAAGCCATCCCGCCTTAATCCTATGAGCCACATCCGCATCAATCTCCCCCGCCGTTGTGATAATCGACCCTAAATAATGAAAATATTCACTCTTAGGCAGTTCTTCGTTCTCAATCTTCACTTCTCCTCTACTTTCATTGTTACTATTACTAAATTTACACTCCATGTACTCTGTCTTAGTTGTGCTTATCTGGAATCCTTTAGGATCAAGGCCTTTTCTCTAAATCTCTGACTTTGTGTTAACTCTTTCTCTAGTCTCATCCACTAACACGATATCATCTGCAAATAGTATACACCATGGCACGTCATCCTAAATATTTCTCGTCAACTCATCCATAACTAAAGCAAAAAGATAAGAACTTAAGGTAGATCCTTGGTGTAACCCTACAATGACAGGAAATTCATTTGTCTCTCTAGCAGGCAATCTAATAATAGTCACCACCCTTTCATACATGTCTATAATCACATCAATGTAACATTTTCTCGCTCATTTCTTCTCTAACACCCACTATATTATATTCTGAGACACTCTATCATATGTTTTCTTAAGGTTAATGAACACCATATGAATGTCTCTTTTCTTTTCTCTATACTTTTCTTTACTCTCATCAAAAGATAGATTCCTACCAAGCATAAACCCGAATTGATTCTCTGACACCTCTGTTATATCTCACAATCAGCATTCCATCACCCTTTCCTACACTTTCATTGTATGACACATTAGTTTGATTCCTCTATAGTTGTTGCAATTCTAGACATCTTTTTTATTCTTATAAATTAGCACTAAAATATTCTTCCTCTACTCATCTGGCATGTTCCTAGTTAACAAAATTTTGCTAAACAACTTAGTCAACCAAGAAATCCCTTTTTTACCCAAACACTTCCAAGCTTCAATAGGGATATCATCAGGTCCTAAAGCCTTATTTGATTTCATCTTCTTAAGTGCAATCTCCACTTCCAAGTTCCTAATACTGTGATAGAACCTATAGTCTTAGTTTATCGTATTACTGTCTATTTCTTCCTCTATTGACGTACTTCCATTTTCCTCATTTAATAGTTTCTCAAAATAGTTCTTCCATCTATCCTTAATCTCTTCATCCTTCACCAATACCTTAGAATCATCACTCTTGATGCACTTAACTTGATTAAAATCTCTTGTGTTTTCTCTTGCGTATCTTAGCAAGTTTGTATACCCTTTTCTCTCCCTCCTTACTATCTAGTCTAGTTTATAGGTCATCAAAAGCTTTCAACTTAGCCTCTCTCACTACTTTCTTGACTTCCTTATTAGCCAATCTATAGCTCTTAAGGTTTTCTTCAGTTCTATCTTTCTACCACTTTTTAAAGCACTCTTTTTTTTCCTTAACTACCTCTTCAACCTCTTCCCTCCACCACTACCAAGTTTCCCTAAAGCTAGGTCCCATTTCTTTCGACTCTCTAAGCACTTCCCTTGAGATTCTCTTCATACAATTGGCCATCGAATTCCATATAGTGTTAGTATCATCTTCTAAGTCCCAAGTACCTTCCTTATCCATTCTATTCTTAAATATTTCTAGTTTATCCACTTTTAAGTCCGACTATCTTGTCCTACGATACCAACCATCCTTCCTAGCTTGGTATGGCCCTTTAAAACATAAATCTAGTACCAAAATCCTATGTTAAAAAGCTAGGCTCTCTTCAGGAATTACCTTACAATCACTGCATTTTAGGCGATCCACTTTTCTCACTAAAAAGTAATCTATTTGGCTCTTAACTGACCCACTTTTAAAGGTTATCAAATGTTCATCCCTCTTCTTATACATAGTATTGGCCACCACCAGGTTAGAAGCCAATGCAAAATCTAGGATACTTTCTCCAGCCTCATTTCTATCACCAAAACTATATCCACTATGCACCCTTTCATAACCTAGTTTATCTATGCCTACATGGCCATTGAAATCTTCACCTATAAGATCTCATTCATTCGCTCCCAAAAATCCCTCTTAGTCTGATCATCTAATCTTACTTAAGGGGCGTATGGACTAATAACGTTCATTATATTCCCTCCAATAACTAGTTTAACTAACATAATCATATCCCCTTTCCTAATGACTGCCGCTACATTTTCCACAAGACCCTTGGCAACTATGATTCCTACCTCATTCCTGCATCTATCCTTACCACTATAATACAGTTTAAAACCGATATACTCAATTTTCCTAACTTTCTCACCCATCCACTTAGTTTCTTGAACGCATGCTATACTAACTTTCTTCCTAATCATGACATCTACCAATTCCATCGTCTTATTAGTTAATGTTCCTATATTCCAAGTGACTACCCTAAACCTATAGTCTTGGATTAGCTTCTTTACCCGTGCTCATCCAAAAAAACGCAAGAACCTTTACATATTGTTCACTACACCCAGGCGTCAATGTGGCACCCCTTACTCACTTTTCGAAACACTCGGAGGCCGCACAATGCGTCACTTGAGGGGAATGACCTAGCATTTGATTCAAAGTAGGATTCATTGTCATAAGGGATCCGAGCAGCTTTTTTACGTGTTGGCTGTTGGCTACCTAACACACCACCCTCCTCCTTCACCCAAGCTTGGTACCAATAGAGTTGTTAACAACCCCAGCGGAGTTACGAATACTAGATATAAGAAACAAATAAAATTAGATAATTTAAATAATAACACTTCGCTATAAATAATAATAGAACAAAATAAATGTGAGAAATTAATTAAAGTAAAAACTTAACTATTAATAAACGTGAGAAATTAATTGTAATATTTAATTTAATAAAAATAGTTTAAATGAGAAAAATAAATATGAAGAAATATATTTTAAGTATCATATAACAAATTAATTGAGTTTTTTACTATTCTAAAATAATTTCTCCATTCAAGTAAAGATTATTAGGTGTAGGAAATGAGAAATTGTTTGAATTGTTTATTATTTTCAAATAATTTCTTAATCTTTCATTCTGTATTAACTAATTTTAATCTTTTGTGAGGCGATTAGGTTTTTTTTACTTCTATATTTTTTTTTTAATTTTTCTAATCATGTAAGAATAACCTAGGGCTTTTTTTTTTTTTTTAATTTAAAATATGCATTGATTAGAAATTTGTTGATTCAAAGATAAAAATTATTAATAATATCTTCGAAAAATTATTCATATATCCCATTTGGAGAAAAGTTGATCCATTTAATTATAGAAGTTTTCTTTCAAATCAATTAGTCTGTTTTATTTTAGGTATGTTATATTTTCTTGATTTGGGGGTTTGAGGGTTTACTTGTTTGCCCTTGTGTGTGATTTTGTTTAGATTTTTTCTTTTTCTTTTTGTCCTGATGTTAAGTGTGTGTGGGTAAGATTGGTTTTTACGTTTCTATTTTTTTGTAGGGATTTAGTAGAGTGATTTCTGGGTGAATAATGTTACCTCATTTGTGATGTTACTGGTGTGGTGTTCATCTCTATTATAATATTGACATTAGTTAATATCAAAATGACCCAAACCATTAACTAACATTACGATATCTGCAATAACCATAACAATGTCAAAAAACAAGAGCCATTTCACATGTACAAAACACATGTTAATACAAACATCACAATGACAAAATGCGGCCAACAAAAACCATAACGTTATACAACACAATCATTATTCAGCAACATAAAGTTACACCAACTTGCCAAATGACATCTAAATATACATAATACACAACAGAACAATAACCACACTACCAAAACTCCAATGTACTTCAAACCCACATTACCATTCACATACAACAACAATACGATACGAACCTATAACATTACTAACCAACATTACATATAAAAATAGACAACAATGTTGACAACATAATCAAAATATTTATCAAAGAAGTAAAATAACAACATCGAAACATATACCTGACGCCATTTCCCACTAACAAAATCACTGCGACGACTTAATGAGGAGTGTACACATTTCGGTAACGTCAACCCAACGACGAAATGATGTAGTTCTCGATCCTAATCGTTGTATTGACAAAATTAGAGATTTGTATTTCTAGGATTTGGAGGAAACCAAACGTCAAAATTAGTAACACAAAGATAGGGTTTAACGTTGCCAAAATCAAATAAACAATAAACAAAGCAATCTACACCCATTAACATTGGGAATCCACAATGTTTTCATCTTCGTCTCTTCCATTTTGATCGGGATTGAGGGAAAACGGAAAAAGACTATAGTACGCTTTTTGGGTACAAACGTAATTTCTACATTGTCGAATCCCTAATTTACCCATAACATTTGAGATAACATGCGCTAACACCATGTACAAAAACGTCATTATCACTCGAATGGGACTTATCAGTGCATAAAATAAAAGACAGAACTAAATGGTTCAACAGTTTCTAATTTGGGATTTATTAGTGCATTATCCTAATATATTAAGAATTTAGGGATAAATAATTTTCTTAGACATGAATAAATTAGTAGGACAAATTGCTAGGGAAAAAAAATTAATTCATTCGCTTCAACTTAAAAAAAGAAAAGAAAAAAGAAATTTAAATAATAAATGCATTAATTAAAATTGATAAATATTTCGTTATTTATATAATGTAAAATAAGTCATATAAGTATTGTATTAATTGTTAAAGTCTTATATTAAACTATTAGGGTGTTAAGTTATAATATATACATATATAGATCTTCAGTAATATATATGCTAACCTCAGGGAAGTTGAATGAATTTTTATTTTTTTTTAAATAGCTTGTTAGTTTAAAGGGGCAATATGGTCATTTTGAATAGAAAAGTAACGATATTTGTGTTAAATTAACGAGTTGGGAGAATCTTGATATTGTCGATAAAAGTAAGAGGAATTTTTGTAATTATTGAAACAACGGGGGAGGTTCCTATATTTGCCAAAAACCTTAAGGAAGGTAAGTGTAATTTACTCTACTTAAGGAGAGAATCTTCAAATTGACCATATCATAAAAATAGTGGTAAATTGTGTCAATTTACATAAATAAAGACTTGTGTGTTCATTAAAATAATTGTGGAACTAGTTGCTCTATAAATTCTGATTTTAAGATTTATGAGTCAATGCCCCAATGTTTTATTGGTAAAAATTTTGATAAAATATTTAAGGTTCCTAACATTACTCAAAACAAACAACTAAAAAAGACTCCGAAATAAAGAAAAAATTAAAAATTAAAAGTATAATCATCTTGTTTGGTTTCAATTTTCATAATTTAATTTTTTAGAAATTGAATTTTTTATTTTTTATTTTTAATGAATTTTTTTAATATTTTAATGAACACACAATAATTTGGATGGAAGATGGTTACCTAGGAGCATCTCCAATGGCAAATGTTATAATAGCATTACCATTGCTGTAATTTGTCAATGAATAGTAAAAAATGGTAGAATTATAGCAATGGTTTTTCAATGGTCAAATATCATTTTGGTAGAACCAAACACAAAAATTGGTGTGTTCGGACTACTAGCCGGTCATCTTGAACACACCAGTTTCTGTGTTTGGTTTTGCAAAAATGAAGATCTTATAAAAATTTATCTGTTTTGCTATGAGGGAGAAAGGGAGGGAGGAAGGGATTTTGCCTGAGTTGACACATATGACAGTTGCTATAATCAACCATTAGAGTACACTTTTCATCTCCAACAACCAAATTATGACAATAACAACCCCAATAACAAACCATTGTACATCCTCTAAGAATTGTAGTTCATCATACACCTTAATGGATATGTATAACAAATAAAGGACAAATTATAAATAAACAAAAAGTTACAAGCTTTGACCATTGTAATAGATAAATTTTAAATTTTTATTTGTTTTCAATTTAAATTATCTATGTATTTTTTATTAAGTAAAATTGATATAAAAAAATATTATTTTAATAATTAAACTCAATAAAAAAAAATATTTTTGAAAATTTATGTACACATAAATTAAGTTTAATAACAAAAATATCATTTTTCTGTCAGTTTTACTTAATAAAAATAGACTAATAGTTTAGACTGAAAACAAATTAAAAGATTACAATTTAAATTGACAAAATTTAAGATTTATTTTGTTATGAAAGCCAAACTTTATTTTATTTTATTTTATTTATTTTTTGTATTTTTCCCTTAAACAAAAAATGATTTTTTTATACAAATATTTGTATATTTTCATTTTCATTTTCTTAATCCAACCAAAAAAGATTGAACATTTTGATTTCTTTTGACTTCATTTTCTTTCCCATATTTTCTACTTTCTATTTTATTTATAAATTTAGGCCAAGTTTGGGAAGACTAAATAAGTATACTTTTTGACTTTTTATGAAATATGGATTGGATTTGGATTGAGTTTGAAGTGATGTGTTAGAGAGGTGATGTGACTTAAATAAGATAGTGACTTTTTAACTTTTTGAATTTTTTTAAAGATACCAAACTTAGTCTTAGTATCCAAATACAATGTAAAGTTAGATGTACAATAATAAAGTTTATCTAAAGAAAAATATTTAAAAATAGTGTATACAGTAAATTTAAAGATTGTGTACTATACACTACATTAGTAATTAATAAGGAATTTTGTTACCACATGTATAATTTTTTTTAATTAATGGAAAAAATCTAGATGTACATAAGAAAATGTTCACATATGTAAATTTTGAACATATTCGAAATTATAAATGCAAATATAATAATTTATTAATTATTATTTCTAAATAAAGCTTTGTCACTTTCAAAAAGATTCACGTGATATAGACCAACTCAATTTGACCAAACACTTCTTATTATTACATTGAAACAATATTATGTTATTATTATTATGGACTCTAATAATAACGTGACACGTTCTTTTGCCAATGTGTAGCACGCCACTCCAAGTCAAAGGCAATTTTATTTATTTATTTATTGTCTTTTAATTTTTTATTAGTTGGTCAAAGACAATATTACCAGCTGTCGAGGAGATGGGGACTTGGTTTTAAGGTTCGAAAAGAAGGGCAAATTACAAACACTTTTTTTGAGATTTGGTAAAAATGCAGATTTTTTTTTGAGATTTGAAAAATTACATCTCACCCCCTGAGGTTTATATTTTCATGATAAATTGTCCCCTGAGATTTTTATTTTCATACAGATTTTCTCTAATTTTTCCTCCTAATTTGTTATGAAAATTTGACTCTCAGGGGATAATTTGTAATTTCTCAAACTTTAAGGAAGAATCTGTATTTTTACCAAAGTGTTTATAATTTATCCTAAAAAGACTTATAAATATATAGGGATACTTTTTTCTATGTAAAGAAATTATAGCAAAATTTGCATTATATCTTTTCTAAATAATTTTCTTACTATAGTCTTGTAATTTTTTTCTTTATTATAAAAGAAAGTAACATAATAAATTATACCTGAAATTTAATGAAATTACGAGAATCTCCTATGAGATTTTAAAAATAACACCCACTTTTTATTTGCTTTGGTTATTGATTTTAGATTTTTCTTTTGTCAAATTTCGGTCATTGAGATTGATGGACGAAAGCATTTAATTTTTATAAGAAAAATCTCATTTTGTCTTTTTTTATACTTTTTTGTAGATTTTAATACCTTTTGACTTTCATTTGAAGTTAATCTTTATTTATCATTATCACATCATTCTATATGATTCTCTTTTAATACAATTATGTATATTTATAATTTTCAATACACAAATACAAAAATTACCGCACACTATTTTCAATTAGGGTAAATTAAATTATGCGGTGGATAAACTACCGCACAGTATTTTCAATTAGGATAAATTAAATTATGTGGTGGATGGAATTGTGAGTGAAGGATGCGGTGATATAGTAAGTGGGTTGTAGTAAAGAAAAAGTGGTCATGGTATGTTGTGGCGGTGGTACTTGCAAATGGTAGGGCGATTGCACTGTAGAGAGGGGCAGTAGTTTGAAATGGTGGTGCAAGTTGTCGGGTGGATAAACTAGCTACTAAAGTCATTGATTGGACTGAGAGTTGATGGTTTTATGTGGTGGATTGAACTATGAAAGAAGGTAGCGGTGGTTTAAGGTGATGGGTAATGGTTCAATTAGTAGAGAGGAGAGATGGGTTTTTAAATTTCAAACAGAATTTTCTTTGATCAAATTATATGTATCGAAATTATAAGTAAAAACACGTTCAAAAAAAAGAAAAAAAAAAAAGAAAGAAATTATAAGTAAAAATGGTTTGTACAAATCATTTTAATAAAGTAGATTTTTTCTTGGCAAGAGTAACATCCATATATATTGGAGTGTTTTGAAAAAGGAAAATGAGAGAGACCCCAGCACATTGGTCCAAAAAACAAATTTTTTTTTTCCTCTTCACTTTGACTCCACGTATATGTGGGGGTGGTGGGGGTCACCCCCAACTAGGCATCTGCAGCAGTGTTGTTTGAAAAAGTAGAAACAAGAATTTTTTTTGGTGTTTATTTTGTATATTTTTACTTTTTCACAAATGCATTTGGAAAGTGCTAAATAAGTAATTTTCTTGCTTTTTTAGAAAGTATTACAATATAGTGTCACATCATCTGTAAAAATTATACAATTTTGGGTAAATTACAAATAACTCCTAATGTTTGCTTAAAATACAAATTGTCCTATGTAGTTTGAAAAATTACAAATATCCCCTTATTGGAATTCTTTATTTAACAGAATTAACTAAAAAAGATGAAATTCATAATTTCTCTCATATACAATAATAAAATTACCTAAATTATTAATTAAAACATATTTTTAATATCATTAAAAACTATTAATTGACTTGATAATTTATTAATAAAATGGCGATTTGTTATGAAATTAGAAACCTCATGGGGTGAAATGTAATTTTCAAAACTACAGGGGGCAATTCGTATTTTAATCAAACCTCAGGGGGTATAGTTGTAATTTATCCTAAAATTTTCATATTACCCTCATGTATATTTTTGAAATTACTATTTTACCCTCTACTAACATTTTTCTATTGTTCAAATTGTGTAATTAAACAAAACAAATAGATCCATGATTTATTAAATAAAGCATCAAATAAAACCATACTCAATAAATTACATTCTAGAGCACGAAACACGAAACAAGATTAATAGAAATACATATTTAATTGAAATATAAAAATAAGAAATCAAACCAAATTTTGTGTAATACCATAGTATCCTTAAAACAGATTAGCCGCCTCACAGTGGGTGCTGGAGGAACATCAATTTCTGTCTCCTATGATAAGATGGTCTAGACTGGCTAATGCAAAAGTACTTTCTGTTAGTTTTAGCGAACCGACAATGGCAGCACTCTCTCACATAAGAAGAAAATTATAGATACAAGCAGGCTGACTGTATAATTCTAGAAGGCAAAAATCTGTAACCAACCAAGGAAGATGGGCCTCTTTTTATACAGCATGGGAGAGGGATGAGAAGCCTCCAGCCATGCAGGCTAGCAACTAATGGCCATTATTCCTGTAAAATTGCTGGAGTAATGGTCCAAAACTGATAAGAAAAATATCTGCAACATATTTTCTATATACGCAAGTGTGTATATCTGCAGCAGACTTGGCCAAAAAGTTTAGGTTGGTAGACCACCAATCCGACCCAGCCCAAACCTAACCCATTCCAGCAAGCCCAAGCCCAAGTCCTAAGATCCACGGATCATAGACCACAGACCCGGACTTGGACCTGGTCCGGTCCAGGCGGGTGGGTTGCGCGCTTGTGGTGATTTTGCCATAACCAACTTGGCTCATAGTCTTAGCCCAAGTCCATCCTTGAAGCATCCATACCTCCTTTTCTTCGGAGAATTTGGATGCCCCAAAAGGCTCATGCCCTTCTCATAATCTTAAGATTTAAATGCCCATCAAAATTTTCCTCTACAATCAATGTAGAATTGGTAGCTATACATAATTCCCAACTTTATGAGACAATTTCTCATTCAATTCTTAATTGTTTTTTATCATTCTTTTTATGGTGTAAAGACCTTGTTACAAAGAATCTAAACCCATTTAATTCCACCTCAACCAATGGTTGAGACCTACTTTAATTTCACATTAAAGTCACCAAAAAACCATTTTTTTTTCCAACAATCCCCCCACATGAATAAAAATTGACCGAATAAAGAAAACGGACAATGTTTACAACAAACACTCGAAGAGAGAGCACACAGACTAACCCTGCATCAGAAAAGGTAGCTGTTGGCCTTGAACCTTTTGTAATGAAAGCTTATCGAATTTACTGGTTGACTAGTGAACAAGATGTCTTGAACTATTCTACCTTTTGTATAAACCGAGACAATAGACCTCACACAGGAGTTAGTCCAACCATTGTTCTTGTTCTCACTAGTGTGTCCGGTATGGCCTTGGAACACTAGCCTGGTTCGATGAGTGGCTTTAAAGAATTCGGCCATACCAATTCTTAAAGAAGCAGCCTCACTTCGCACTTACATCGGTGACCTATATAAGGTATCTCATTATAACACGGTTGACTATTCATATCACTTAGGCCATTAAAAGCATTAGTTTAACCTTCTACCCCTATCGGGTATCACTGTACAAAGGAATGGGTAAGAGGATTTACCTCTTTAGTGACTCACCTGTTACACGAAATTAGGTTGTCCCTTTGAACCTAGATCTTGGGATTTCCAGTCAACTAGGTTGGGTTTTTCGTTTCAATAACATTACTAAAGGCCTCAACCCCATTCCTCTTAACAACATTTCTACTAACTCTCGAGTTAATCCTTTGGTTAGCGGATCTACAATATTGTCCTTAGACTTTACATAGTCTAGAGAGACAACTCCATTAGAGAGTAGTTGTCGTATGGAATTATGTCTACGATGGATATGTCTAGACTACCCATTTTACATATGATTTTGTGCCCGTCTAATCGCCGATTGGCTATCATAATGAATACAGATAGCAGGCACAGGTTTCGACCAATATGGAATATCCTCAACAAACTGGCTAAGCCATTCAGTTTCTTCAATTGCTTTATCCAAAGCAATGAACTTAGATTCCATCGTTGATCCGATACACATGTTTGTTTGGAAGACTTCCAAGACACGATTGCCCCTCCGAGGGTACACACATAACCGTTAGTGGATTTGGAGCCCTTTATATCAAATATCCAATTAGCGTCACTATATCCTTTTAGTACCGCTGGGTATCTAGTATAATGCAACCCATAATCTCGAGTGTAGTGCAAATAATCTAACACCCATGTAATGCCGCTCCAATGAGTGTCATTGGAGCGGCATTCGAATTACTCGTGTATTTACTAAGCCTGCTAACAGAGTAGGCTATATCCGGCCTTGTACAACTCATCAGATACATCAAACTTCTAATGACCCGAGAATATTCTAGCTAAGAGACACACTCACTGTAGCTCGACTTTTCACGCTCCTTTCGGAAGGCGAATAGCCCTACAGTTCAGACTCCACTTGTGATTCTGAATCTGATTTCACAAGTGCAATGTGAAACAGCGAAAACGCAAAAAGAGTCCAAATCTGGCAATTCTTTTTGAAAAATCAATGTTTGAATTGAATACCAAAAATAGACTACTTTGCCAGATACAGAATTGACACCTAAATATTTTTGAAAAATCTAGGAAACCCGAGACTCGTGCCAATGGCCATTAGTCCATCATCACCAAAGTCTCAGCTCGGGAACTTAGGTATAAGAGAGGAAGGTCATGAATTGAGCACTCCACTCACCCGATCAAAGATCGGCCTTTACTAATCATGATGTGATTTTTATCCACATTATATACTCTTGTTCCAGTTATTAGACTAATATTACTATGTGTCGCACATAAGTATAGACTAATTTGCAATAATTGGAATATTTGATTTCATGTTTATTTGAAATCATTTTGTGAATTTGCCACTTGAAAAAATGGGCTTAAAATGGACATTTAATCAAACCATTCCAGTTCAGGCTCCTAGCCTTCATTCATAGGCATTCAAACAATTTATATATCATTTAAGCAATTAGCCTCATGGAATTCATGCTTTGGACATGGCAACACAAACACTTGATGCAAGATGCTAAAACGTAAAATTAGTCACCTAGTACTCCGAGCCAAAATAAAATAAAATAATTAGAAAAATATGCATGTTCCTAATTAATGTAATATGACTAATGCAACTTGCACATTACGTATTTTATAGGGTCGGCTATGAGCATGGCATATGATTTCATTCAATACATGCGAGAGAGCACGTATTCAAGAAATGAATTTGGACATTAATATCGGGTTAGCATGATGAGCCGAACCTTATATGTATGCAAGACAAATGGATGCAAAACATGAGAATGCTAATGAAACGTGATGCCTTATACTAACCATCATAAGCAAATAAATAAAAGGAAGAAAGACATGGGGTTGGAAGACATACACATTATTACAACATTTGATCCCTCACGTAGAAGGGTACGAATCAATGTCTGAAAATCCGAATTAGACTAATTATTACAAAGCCGAATGAATAAATAAAGTAGGCTAAGCTAATTAACTAGCTAATTATGCTATCTATGCTATTACAATGAATAACCAAGATTATTACCCAAGATAAATAAACTAACTCCCTAAGCTAAGTAACTACGACAATTATAGAGGGACAATAATAATTACAACACGTTAATGATTAGATTAATTACAATAAACAATATTAAAATAATTAATTAGAATAATCAAAATATAAGCGAGGATGCGCAAGAATTGCATGCATGCACATGTATGGTGCTCGAGAACAGCTCTGTCTACCCCGAGCTTGCCCTGTTTCACCTTAGCCACTTCCTTCTGTTTTCTGCAAAACAAACACTGCTAACCAAACTTTAAGGGCAGGCCGGCCCTCAACGAAGCCCGGCCAGACATAGAGAAGGCCAGCCATGCCTCAGTTTTGTGCAAAACTCTGTTCTATGTTCTGAAGTGAAAACATGGTAAACAGAGTTGTTCAAGCTCTGTTTGTCCCTTTCTTTCTTCTCTGTCATGGGAAAGCCTCGAGAGAAGGTTAAAATCGATTCCAAAGCCATCAATGAGCCAATTGATTGCTTGATGATCTCGGATACAATTTTGGACAAAAATCAATGAAATGTAATGAATATTACCACCCCTCTCTCTTATCATGGAATGAACTCAAAAAGGGTGGTAGAGACACTTCAAAAATGATCAAAATGCCATGAATTAGCACATAATCACTCTTGACTCGATAAACTTGGCATAACGTCCAGCCAAGTCTAAGCAATTTAAACCATTTTCTTTATGTGCATTGATCTGATTTTAAACCAATTTGTTTAGTCATTGCCATTCATTAGTCCATTTGTCCATGGTGATGTTAAAGTCCACTAAACAAGAAATAACGTCAAACGAGAGGTTCTTCTAAAACATGAGAAAGAGACTATACCGTTGACAATGAATCTCCAAAAAGATTAAGCCATTAAGTAGGAGTCTCTCTTACATGTTTTGAGCAACCTCAATCGATTGAAATCATTCTCAAGGATGAAAAAGATTGATGATTAGATAATTTGTTAGAGTGAGACTCTTAGCATGAAAAGTAAGTAAAGGAAAGCTTGAAACAACATGCAGCAAGTTATGTATGCCAATTCATGAGACAACAAAGGAACTAACCAAAGCTTGAACCAATTTAAAAGGCTAGGATAGCCCTAAAATAGTCATAAACAAATGAAAAACAGTTGTAAAAATGCATGAAAAGAGCCTAAAAAAACTAACCAACAAAGAGATGAAACAAGTCTAGTAAATAAGAACAAGGAGAGGTGGCTAACCCCTCCACTTTTGAAACCTCAAAGCATGGTTTTTAGCCTTTTTTTAAACTCTAAAAATCAGTGTAGATATCAAAGAAAAAGAGTGTAAGAGTTAAGGTTTGAGCTATAGGTAAGGGTGTAGAAAGAGCAAACTCTCTCTACCCTTTTGATAGCTCTTCAAACCCAAACTTAAACACTTGAAATAGGATCAAAACAACAGAAAACAATAAGAACTATGTAGCAAATGAAAGATATGAAAGCAATAAAGAAGATAGCAAGCATATACCTCTCAAGGGAGTAAGCTTTTTGTTTGTGATCAAACTAAGCTCCAACACACTCTCAAGCTTGAATTATGCTTCTCAAGGATCAACTATGGCTCTAAGATGGTGAGACAAGGTTGTGTATGGTGCATAAAGGTTGCTTGCCATGGAAGAAGGAAGGAAGAGCTCTCAAGGTGTATATAAGCTTTCTAAAATTTTTGTCAACCTCCAAAACAAAAGCTGGACCTCGTTTTTATAAAATTTGAGCTCAAAAGGTGATAAATATCTTCAAAAATGGACAACTGGTGGGCTCCCGCCCAAAACAATATTTCTCACCACCAAGGCTTGGCCGGCCATTCATAGCCACGGCCGGCCTTCACTGAGGCCCGGCCGGGCATTCATGCCATCCCCTATTTTTTTTGGTTCAACCTTAGCTCAGGGTAGAAAAAGGTCCAAAGATAAGACTCAAAGATTCAAAAAAGGTAAATATTGACGATTTGAGGTTATTTCGAGAGCCTGACTGAATCCAAATTGCTATGAATTCAAAGCACACAATTCAACTTCCATTATCGAGTGTATCGAACCAAGCACCTAAGTCTTACGGGCGGTCAAAATGAGGTGGTCTACAGTTGCCCCTCTTTGACAGAGCTTAAGTAGTCATGAAATGACGTGAGTGAATATCAAAGCCCAGAAACGACCTATTTGATGAGGCCGCAAGACTAGGGCAAGAAAGCAAGACATAAATTAGCTTAGTTAAGCTCGCAAGCTACCTACGTATCCCTTTTCAAGGAATCAAACCAGCAAAGTTCAAGGGAAAAATGCAAACCTAAGATGCAAGAACATAACTTATGATTATGTAATGAGGCCATATAATGAAACACTTGAATGCAAATGCAATGCAAAGAAAATGACACATTTAAACAAACCGAGACAAGGTACAGCAATTCCAACCATGAAAAGAAGTAGATAAATAAATACGCCTCGCATGGGAAACACGAGCCAGACTACATTTCATGTAGAAAGGATGCAAGAAAATTATGCAAGCCTAACTACGCATTGCGCAGGAAAGGTGAATGGCGATGTAATCATCGAGCACATCCGAGGTCTTAACCGAGATCCTAACGCATTGCACGCGAGAGAAGGAAAGATGGTGTGAACATCGGCTACACTCAATGTTTTTAACCGAAGGTATAATCCTAACGCGTCACACACAAGAGGAGGAAAGATGGTGTGAACATCGGGCACACTCGATGTTTTTAACCGAAGGTACAATCCTAACGCATCACACGCAAGAGGAGGAAAGATGGTGTGAACATTGGGCGCACCCGAATGTTTTTAACTGATTTGCAATCCTAACGTGTCACACGTGAGAGGAGGAAAGGTAGTGTGAATATCGGGCGCACCCTAATGTTTTTAACCGAAGGAATAATCCTAATGCGTCACACGCGAAAGGAGGAAAGGTTGTGTGAACATCGGGCACACCCGAATATTTTTAACCAATTTGCAATCCTAACGCATCACACGCGAAAGGAGGAAAGACGATGTGACCATCGGGCGTACCCGATGTTTTTAACCGATTTGCAATCCTAACGCATCACATGCGAGAGGAAAAAAGATGGTGTGAACATTGGGCGCACCCGATGTTTTTGACTAATTTACAATTCTAACGCATCACATGCCAGAGGAGGATAAATGGTGTGAACATCGGGCGCACTCGGATGTTTTTAACCGATTTACAATCCTAACGCGTCACACATGAGATGAGAGAATATAGTGTGAACATCGGGTGCACCCGATGTTTTTAACCGATTTGCAATCCTAATGCATCATACGTGAGAGGAGAAAAGATGGTGTGAACATTAGGCGCACCCGATGTTTTTAATTGATTTGCAATCCTAACACGTCACACATGAGAGGAGGAAAGATGGTGTGAACATCGAACACACCCGATGTTTTTAACCGATTTGCTATCCTAACATGTCATACGCGAGAGGAGGAAAGGTGGTGTGAACATCGGCAAACCCGAATGTTGTAACCGATTTGCAATCCTAACGCGTCACACACGAGAGGAGGAAGGGTGGTGTGAACATCGAACGCACCCGATGTTTTTAACCGATTTGCAATCCTAACGCGTCACACGTGAGAGGATGAAGGGTGGTGTGAACATCGGGCACACCCGATGTTTTTAACCGATTTACAATCCTAACGCGTCGCACACGAGAGGAGGAAAGGTGGTGTGAATATCAGGCACACCTGAATGTTTTTAACCAATTTGCAATCCTGACGCGTCACACGTGAGAGGAGGAAAGATGGTGTGAACATCGGGTGCACCTGAATGTTTTTAACCAATTTGCAATCCTAACGCGTCACATGCAAGAGAAGGAAAGGTGGTGTGAACATCGGGTGCACCCAAATGTTTTTAGTCGATTTGCAATCCTAACGCGTCACATGCAAGAGGAGGAAAAGTGGTGTGAACATCGGGCGCACTCAATGTTTTTAGCCGATTTGCAATCCTAACGTGTCACACGCAAGAGGAGGAAAGATGACAAAAAAGCAAGCAAGACTTAGAACTCAATACAAAGAGAAATCCAATTACAAAGTGTACACCTAAGTTAACATATATCAAAATGATGCACAAAAAGTGATATCCAAATAGTAATTTTGAAAATCAAGTTGTTTGATTTATTTTTATTTTTTTGTTTTTGTTTTTGTTTTTGAAAATTGATTTTATCCAAAAAGCAACATGCCACATTTATAGAACAAATTACAATTTACCGAAACAACTAATGAAATATATATAAACTAACGAAATGATTCACACAACACAAGTTGTGAGTTTAATTGAAACAGACGAGTTATGAATTTAACCAAAATGAACCAAACAAAACACATTAATTAACAAAACAAACCTTTTTTCTTTTTCTTTTTTTCTTTTTCTTCCTTCAACTCTTTTTTTTTTTTTTTTAGATCAAGGCCCCAGAATCCCAAATAGAAAACAGAGTAAAAATAAATAAATAAAAAAAATTGGGTTACATCGAGGGCCGGCTGGGCCTCGGTGAAGCACGGCCGGGCATCAACACAGCCGGTCGGGCTTCGACAGCGGGGCAGGAGTAGATTCGGAAAAACACACACCACGGCTTTATATTACACAAACTCATCCCTATTTTGCACACACCCAAACTCGAAAATCACACACTTTCTCTCTAGGACTCCTCTCTCTCTAGTTTTCTCTTCTCCTCACAAAAACCCAACAAACCTCATGAAATTTTTCTAAAAAGACTTGTTCTCTTCTACATTTTGAACCGATTGAAACTTGATTTGGTGAAGCCTTGAGTTTTCTCTATGTTTTTCTTAGATTCTCACACATTTTCCCTTTCCCTCTTTGAGCTCTCTCCTCTCTCTTGGTTTTCTCTCTCCTAGGGTTTGAGATTTTGAGGTTTTCACTCCAAAATCACTTATCCACTCACTTTTTTTTTCAGCTTTCCATCTCCTCTCTATGGCTAGTGATGAAGTACCCATTCCAGACCCCACCGTAGGTATTGGTGTTGTCCTTGGTGCGGATATAGAGGCGGAAGAGGCTGCTACATTACTTCCCCTACTACGAGAGCCCACAGAGCACGTATCTGCCGACACCTCACGGTACGCAACTTTTTCCCTTATTTTACTTTACACATATGATGAACAAACCACTCATCTTTGCTGTACATATATTGATAAAACTCCCAATTGATAGATGATAGCCAGGAGGATAGGTGGCTATAGTTCCATATCTGGCCCCCAGCGCTGGTACGAGCGGCTTCCCATAGAGGTTCGTACTTTAGTTGATGTTGCTGGCTTTGGGCCCTTCTGCTCCAAGCTTATACAGATGAGGGTCGAGTCATGGCTCTATGGTGCCTTGGTAGAGAGATGGTAGGATACCACCGACTCATTCCACTTCTCCTCGAACAGGAAGATAACGCTGATCCTATACAATGTCTCAATGCTGACTAGTTTGTGGGTTGGGGTTGGCGGCCTGGTCCCCTTCGATCCGGATATAACCTAGTGGAGGGCTGCACAGCTATAGCTCCTCAAGGAGATCCCAGACACCACTAGCCATGGCATGGTGTGCTACAGCTGGTTATTGGAGCACTTTTTTGGCACTCAGGCAGCTACTGTAGATAAGGTTGCCCAGTACACTCGTGGCTTCCTCATATATCTTCTCGGTACTTACAAACAGGAAAAATACCGTGGGGTTATACCTTTTAGGGGAACTGGTGGACCTTTCTCGGGTGTGGAGTACGACTAAGGTGGTGCCAGCCTAGCCACCTTATACTGCTACATGACCTCCGTCTCCCGCCGTAAGTTGGATTCACTCGGCAGCTACTGAAGGGTTTGGGAGGTATACCCTACACTCACTTTTCTGACACGCTTTACATTCTCTTCACTGTTGCATTTTTTGTTCATCTGATCTATTTTTCTATGTCTTCTGCTTGCAGCTTTGGGTCTACACATATTTCACTTCCCTGGCTCCAGTTCCAGTGAGGCTGATCGAGTTATCAGTACCCCGCTCCCGGTACTACAACTCACGGTTTGAGTGACGCCGCCTTATAGACCGAACATTCCTGTATTTCCGTCTCTTCTTTGACATGATCACGGCAGACCAGGTAGCAAAATATCATTCTTTAGATGTTACCTACTATAAGCATATTACACTGTTTCCCACACTACACGGTCACTCTCATGCTGTTACATTTGTACCATATTCCCATTCTCATACTATACTGACTTTTGACATTGCACTAATTTCTGACACCGCACTGCCATTCTCATATTGCACTGATCTAACACTGCACTGATTTCTAACACAACACTGATTTCCTCATACTGCATTGATATCTGACACTGCACTGATATTGGACACTGTACTAATTTCCTCAGGTTGACTGGCACCCTTGGGTGGGCATTTCCTAGGTGTCGAGGATGACCTACGTTGCTGCATGGCATGCCTCTACGATGAGGATTCTGTTCGAGGGCCCCTTTGGCCGGGTGTACTACCTGGGAGAGAGGATCATCTGCCAGACGCGGGGCGTCACTGCCCCTAACATTCCACATCCTCCTCCTCCTCCTAGCATGGAAGTAGTAGTTAATCTGCAAGACGATCCTCAGATCGACCTCTTGATGATAGGCAAGGATAGCGATCATTATCATGAGCTTGGCGACTTCACTACCTTCTTACACACCCAGGTGATGGCTTTTCTTACCCTAGGGGTGGCTTAATTTGTGCCGAAGGTTGTTGCTGCTACTGCCGCTGGCGATGCGCCTGCTGGAGGTGCCCCTGCCGTTGCTCTCATTCCTGGATTTCTTGTGATCCGTACTGAGATCGTGTACATGCATCCGGATGGAGTGATCGAGCAGATCCCACTTGAGCACATCGATAAGAGAAACCGCAGGCTAGTGTTTTCTCCTGGCGTCGAGCAGGTACACATTCCTTTATGCTAGTCTATGCTACACTTTAGCTTGTTTTCTGTCATTTCTATTCATTGTTTGCTATTACTTCTGCCTGCCTGTCTCAGATTCTGTTCTTTTTATAGATCTCTCGAGACATACGGTGATAACCTTCTTCATACGATCGATCGACTGCTTCTCATGATACAGATGAGACAGACAACCTTAGTCATCCATGGGATCGAGGTACATTTTATCTGCGGTTTACTATTGTTGCTATATTGTACACTCTATTAATTTATACTGATATCTGTCCTCTTTTTAGCTTGAGCCGGTGCCAGTAGTGCTTACAGGACTTTTTGCAGCTATGAGGAGAAAGAGACAAGGCCCAATGAGAGGCCGAAGAAGAGCTAATCGGGAGAGAGGCCGAGCAAAGGAGCGCTTGCCTTCTGAGGAGGCTTTTGATGGATCCACGACCCCCGAGGATGAGCAAGAGGAGATTGACTTACCGCCCCGTTGCCCCAACGATGATAGTGAGGCATCTCCTCTGCAGTTGAGGAGGAAAAGAGCTAGGATGGCTACTGATGATGATGATGATTTGCTATTTTGTTTGTTTATTTTTTTTTCTTGTTATTGTTTCGTATCATTTTGCTTTGTAGTTAAAGACTAGCTTCAAATAGACCTTTTTGTTTTTGAAGACTTTTCTTTGTTTTGCTTTGTTTTGTAAAACAATGATCGGGGCTAGACCCGCTAGTTTATAAAAGACAAATTTTTGTTGAATAATCTCTTTGCACAAATGTTATGAATGGGCATTTGCATGTGATGATTGGCATAACCCTTGCATTGAATTGATTCAGGAACCGAATAATGACTTACAACCGATCAAAATGTAAAATACAACTCGATAGCAGAAAAACGAAATGAAAACAACTCAAAAATACTAAATAACACCTGGTACAAACAAAACAAGACTCAAAAGTACAGTCGTGGTCCACCCGAACAAAGGCCAGCTTTTGTTGTAATCAAGATGAACTGACCAAAGACTAAGACCCTAGGGCTTCAATGATGCACGGTAAAATCAAGATGATGTGGGTCAAGGTCTGCCGAGTCATCATACACAGCTTCTTCTCAAACTCTATAAATAGTGCTCCCATGTTGTTTTTTTGGTGGAACAACAAATCTTTGATATTTTGCTCTCAAGATGGAAGCATTATGCAACAATAGGCTCCGAGACTACATAGCCACTTGGGACGGCTCGAAAAAGGTGAATTTTCGTTGTTTCGACAAATATGCCCTTTTTCCTCTAAGCCGCACTTCCTTTTGCTTTCCATTCCTCCATGCTGCAGTTCGATGTTGGAACATGGTCACACATGTATTTCAATTTTGATCTCAAGAAATGTGTCCAACACTCGAAGAATTTCGAGCATTAATGGAGTCCTGGCGTGATGAAGAAATCATACCGAAACCTCATTTTGGCCATGCCCAAGCTTTGGAACGGATGTGTAGATTATCATTGCACGAGGCTCAGTCTTTGGCTCATGACGGGGAACTGGACATCCCTGATTTAGTTCATCGGTTTTCTGCTATTGGAGATAGGATCGACCTTCTTTGGCACAGCCACCAACAACATGCTCTCTGTTTATGCCTACTTGCACAATTCCTTCTTGCCCCTAGTTTTGGCAGAGCTAGTATCTGGTTGATCAAAGTGACCCAAGGCTCGAAAGAAGGCAAGAGCTACATAGGTTTAGCACTGGCTGAAACTTTGATGGGTTTGGATGCTTTTCGTCGGGGAGAGACTACCTGTTTTATAAGGAGCCCACTACTTCTCCAAGCATTATTTTCCACCCTTCTAATTTATAATTCTTACATCACTCATCACTCATTCTCTATTTTTCTCTCTCAAAACCCTTTCCCTACTATTCCCTCAACGCACACCTCTTTATTCTTTAGTCTCTCTTATTTTTCATCCCTCTCCAGGTATGGTTGATGGATAAACTGCAAGTAGTGGGCCCTTGCCCCGAATACTCGTCCAAGGCTTATTTCTTTCACCAACGGCTAATAGATTTCCCTTCAAAAGGTTTATGGTGTGATTGGATGTGCAGCCGGTCTGCAGCTGATATATCTTGGCCTTGCCCTTGGTTTAATTTAGCCGAGATGAGCTACAGTATGTCCCAACAGTCAGGTGTAGAGCTAATTGGCCATACACATTACGTGTTCTATTTTCCTCTCTAGTTCTAACCCCAGTTCGGGCATGATCAAATACGTCCAGATGAGGGAGTGGAATACACAACTTTATTTCTAGTTTGCGCCTCACATCTGCCTCGGTATCTCGCAGCTTGGAGGACGAGAGAGATTCTGGCCGCTGCCATTAGTTTCAGTTACACCCTATCCGAGGAGTGTTTTGTTTGGCTTGAAGATGAGGCAAAAGTTGGACCATCTTTGGCATAGAGCCATCTGACTCAACTGTGCCCCTAGTTTTACTGTTTTGATCTTTTCTTTTCAAGTTTAAGATGTAAAAAGCAGCTTTGATCTAAATCAAAGAGTTTGGAGAATGTACTTTTATTAAAATCAATAAAATTAAAGTTGCAAGTACTGAAAATTTTCCTTTCGGTCCCAAAAAATGGTCTAAGTTGTAAAAGGGTAAAATTTTGAACAAAATCAACTTTTATTAAAACTTTCCAAAACAATTTTTGGAAACGTTCACCACCTGACACGCATAGAATTGATCCTCAAGATGTACAATCCCGAGTCAAAAGAAATCATAACTACCGCTGGCTGCATATCATTATTGTTGTTCTGTACTCAACTTTTCTGCCCGAAACATGGAGCACAACGAACAAATAGATGATGAACAATGATGACTTGAGAACGGATAGGACAATTGAATTGGAGATAGTTATGGCCGAACTTTAGGATGAAGTTGCCTACGTATCCCAAAAATGGAAATTAGGCCTTATGTAGTTCGGTTCAAGTTCACTCGAGTATTAACTCTATCCTTTTACGCTCTAACTTTTCCCAAAACCGCCCTTTCGGGTTTTCAACCTTGCGAGCTCAGTTTTTCTTTATTTCTAATTTTTCATGCTCTAAATTTTGCCTAGGTCGCCCTTTCGGGTTTTTGACCTAGTGAGCCTCTTAGGGATAATATTTCTTCAAATTGTCCATGTTGATTGGTTGTGAGAACTCCAGACGATCCAAGTCCATAAGAATAACTGCCCCTCCTAGGGGTGGGCGCGAGTCGATTGCGGCCACAAAACCTCCAATCCGCCATCCGTCCGCCAGATTGGCGGATTGGAGAAAATCAATCCGCATCTGTCTGCCAATCTGGCGGATGTGGATTGAGCGGATTGGCGATTTGATGGATGGATGTGAATCGGTTTGGCAGTTTAAAATTTTACAAATTTTCAACATAGTTCAACTTATTAAAAAAAAAATATTACAGTCAATGACTTAAAAAAGTATTACAATCACTGTATGTCTCATCTAAAGAAAGAAAGTTTGAAACTTTAGAATATCACAATTGCTGCATGCCTCATCCACATATTACAATCACAGCATGATTCATCTACATAAAGTATTACAATCTGTGGTTCTTAAAATATAAAAATAATTCAAACCACCAAAACCATGAACAGAGCAGTAGCAGTAGTTGAGATTGTATGTCTCTGTATTGTTACATCTATATATAGTTAGATTTAAAAACCAAAAAATATAAATAAATAATATGTTTATTTTTTTCAATTCAAAAAATATATTCAAGTTGAAATTTTTTTTTCAACAGAATATTTAAACTCTTTTTTAATTGAAAACACAAACAAAATATTTAAACAAATTGAAAACATGAAGTCTTATAAATTACTAGGGTGCTTGATGTTTGGTGGTTCGGTTGTGGCCAAAGGAATCTCAAATCTGCTATCCGTCCGCCAAATTGGCGAATTGGAGAAAATCAATCCACAATCATCCGCTCGTCATCACACATCCGTCCAAAATGCGGCAGATCGGATCGGATCGGTTCGATCGGTTTTGGCAGATCGGTATATCCACTACTCACCCCTAGCCCCTCCTAACCAGATTGACTTGATGATGTAAAGGCCAATCCAGTTAGGTTTGAACTTGCCCCTAGGGTCATGAATGGGAGCTCGATTGTCTTTCATCACCATATCCTCTTCCTTAGGATTCCGGGACTTAACCTTCTTATTAAAAGCCCTAGCAATTCGACGTTGGTAGCCCTGGACATGATACAATGCTCTTAGTCTTCTCTCATCAAACAGCATCAATTCCTCAAACCTACTTTGCTGCCAATCTGCCTCTGTTATCTAACACTCAGCCATAATTCATAGCGAGGGCACTTCAATTTCGATCAGCAAAACAGCCTCCATCCCGTAGACAAGAGAATAGGGGGTCCCCCCTGTAGATGTTTGGATTAAGGTTATATAGCCCCAGAGCGCAAATGGCAATTTATCTGGCCAATCTCTATAGGTTTCCACCATCTTCTGCAGAATTCTCTTGATATTCTTGTTAGCGGCTTCAACAACCCCATTAGTCTACGGCCTATAGGTTGATGACTTATGGAAAGCCACGTTATATTTTCCGAGCAAATCTATCACCTCTTTCTTGAAGTGCATTCCATTATTGGAGATAATTTCGTTGGGCACCTGTCATGACCTGAACCTGCCCCTATAGATTAAGGTCATAACCGGCCAGTAATCATGAGATTACCTACGGCCTCAAATCAGATACGAATATACTCCATCAGAGTTAAGGGGCCAAACGGAAGCAGACTTAAAAATTTTGTCCAATGAGCTATGCTTACATGGCATAACAAAACATTTCATATGTACTTAATAATAACTCACACCACATATCAGTAGTCAACATCTTGTATACCCAGGATCATTCAAACACATAGTTAGCTAAACCAAAAACTTATACACATAAACGGTCTATCACGACCAATAGAAATAGCAAAAAGGAATATGAAAGTTCATAACCAAAGCCTCTTGCGTGAGGCACTTGGGCTAACTTCACAAAACTCAGGTTCCTTTCTTAAACTCCACTAAGGCTGGGGTTGAACGTCCCTTTGCTCACCTACATACATATAAACGAGAGTGAGCTAACGCCCAGTGAATAATATCAAAATAAGGAGGTTAATGAATGAGATTCGTTCATACTTATAATGTACATACTAGCCTATCACCCGTGCTATGCACGGGATAATTATAGATATTTATATTTGTTTTAATTTTTTTTAATATATAAATTATGTTTTTTAAGATTTTTTATAAAAATAATCTAACAATCTTATCACTAACCATAGTGTACAGGAGAAATTAAAAAAGATACTGCAGTAACTATGTACGAGCTGAATTTATAATTATTTGTATGAGGGGATTTTAAATGCTAATCAGGAATTTGGACTAAATCAATAAATGTAGGCATGTGAATTGAAAATCCTTAATAAACACTAATCAGAGAATTTTGACCAAATCAATAAATGCTGAGGTTTTTTTTTTTTTTAAATCAAAAATTTAGAAAATTAAGATTGAGAGATTGGAACTCCCATAAGGCTTGGGGTTTAGAAACCCCATTTTTCTTAATATATTCACAATTATCTATATATGTGAATTGCGATTTTTAAATGTCTTTTCTTTTTTTTTTTTTAAATGTCTTCTTTTTTTCCTTTTTTATATTATATTACAGTTTAATATTTTGATAATAATCATATGTGTTGGACTTTTCAATGAATTAAATGTCTTCTTTTTTTTATTATATTATATTAAAGTTTAATATTTTGATAATAGTCATATGTGTTAGACTTTTCAAGAAATTTTTTTTATACTTGTTCTTAATGCATTAAAGTGTTATTATGAGGGATAATAATCATATGTGTTGGGACTTTTCAAGAAATTCATGTGTTGGATTTCAAAAAAAAAATTTATACTTGTTCTTAATGCATTAAAGTGTTATTATGAGGGTAAGACTTGGGGATTGGGAGAAGTTAATAAATGCTGAGTTTTTTTTTATTTTTTTAAATCAAAAAATCAGAAAATTTAGATTAGGAGATTGGAGCTCCCACAAGGCTTGGGATTAAAAACCCCCTTTTGCTTAATATATAGTATAGATTTGAACCACTATTCTCATTCACACCAGATTTACAAATCTCAACAAAGCAAAACGACCTTAGGTCCAACACATCATGTCCATATGCAAAACAACCTTAGGTCCAATTCTTATATAAAACAATACGACCTCAGGTCCATCTATACAAAACGACCTTTGGTCCAACCAACTCTCTATTCAAACGACCTTTGGTCCAATTTGAACACGTCAAACGGCCTCGGGCCCAATTCAAACATATCAAGCGTATCAAACGGCCTCGGGCCCATTCTCTTTATATTCATAGCCATGCGTGTTTCATATTCATGATCATGATCCCTTTCATTCAAATGGCCTTTGGCCCATCAAGGTATTCCAACATATCAAATGACATATTCAAACGGCCTTTGGCCCATCTTTGCATTCATGTCTGACGGCCTTTGGCCCAATCATTCATGTCCGACGGCCTTTGGCCCAATCATTCATGTTCGACGGCCTTTGGCCCGGTCATTCATGTCTGACGGCCTTTGGCCCACTCATTCATGTCCGACAGCCTTCAGCCTAATCATTCATGTTTGACGGCCTTTGACTCACTCATTCATGTCCGACGGCCTTTGGCCCAATTCAGGTATATCAAACACATCAACAGCAAACGGCGAACGGCAAATGGTAAATGACAAACGGCCTCAGGCCTAATTCAAATACATCAAACGTATCAAATAGCCCTATACAAAATTAGGCATATCGAATATTCATTCATATTTTAAATCAACAAATCCATGAAGCTTATACAGAAGTAGCATTTGGAAAGCAACATACTTGAAAATATCTTTACTAAGATATTATTCACAGTGTTCTGCCGATGGATTTGTCCTTGAGCTCGACCCTATACATTGTAGACACCCCATTTTTTACCGCCCTTAAGACTTGGGCGTTACTGATGGTTTATTTGGTGTTGAAAGTTGTGCAGTGCAAAGGTTCGGTTTCTTTAGCAAGGAGAGAGAGTCAAATCTCAACCTTACACCTCATTTTGAATGGTTTTTAGACCTTAAAACCCTCTATTCAAAATATTTTTGAAAAATTCTTCTGCAATGTCCCGACGCTCACATTTTGTTAAATGTCACGTTTTTCGGTAAATCGAGCAAGTATAAAGTGGAAATGAATGAAAGAGAGATGAAATCATTGAAAAATCTTTCAAAACACCTTGTTTAGGGGTTAGGAGTTGAAGAAAAGAGGAAAGGAGAGAAGAAAACTAGTTTGGGAGAAGTTCAGCATAAATCTGGGAAGGATCAAAATTAAGCGGCTTTACCAAAATAGGCATAACTTTTTTCACAGTTGGAATTTTGATGCAAGGGTCCCACCATTGGAAAGCTTACTCCCGGGACTTCAATTTGGACACAAGAATGACCTGAAAAGGAGTCTAGATAAAGGAGTTATGGCCATTTGAAGTTGGACCTAGAAAGCAGAATTTTGCCTGCCGACCAGGAAAACTGGCTGGCCGACCAGAACAGTGGTCGGCCGACTAGAAAAGTGGTCTGCAGGTCCCAAACTCAGATTTTTTGAAGATATTTTCTCTCCACCTATCTTTCCCAACCTCCAGCTGTTCCATAAACAGATATTTCGAACCAACTCTTGCTTTTCGCTATATATGAGCCATATCTCCCATTTTTGCAAGAAAGAACATTGAAGCAATTTTGGGAGCCTCTCTCTCTAAAAAATTTCTCTCTCTCTCTCTAGAAATTCCAGAGCTAAATTTTATCTTGTCTCTCTAGTTGGCTCTCTCTCTTGACCTTGTATACATGCAAGAGATATACTTGGAGATATACCTCTCATTTGCCAAGGCATCCTTGATCAAACTTGTTCACCATTGGGATGAGATTCCTTGGAGCCTCCTTTGAGTCCTAGAAGGTGGTTTTAGCTCAGAGTTTGGACCTATTTTGCAGCTGTGCTTCAAGGGTAAGCATCTCCCTTTTTTAAGCTCATTTTTGTACACTATCTTGGCTACCTTTGCATGCTTGTTTTTCCGCCCTTTCAAACTATTTTTGGCTTGGTTTTGAACTGAAGAAAACTCTGTTTTTTAGTCCTAAAAATGATGGTTTAAGCCTTGTTTGGCTAGGGGGTGTTTCCTCCATTTTGCTCCTTGGCTTGTAAGGCCTTTTGAGCTAACTCCCAAGCTTTTCAAACAACTTCTTTTTGAACTTAAAACCACTGAATTCCAAAGGAATTTCAGTGGTAGAAAACTTGTTTTGAGGGCCAAAATGGAAGGGGGTTGTCCCCCCTCCTCTTCTCTTGTTTACTTGTGTTGATGGCCCATCAAAAGAGCATGCATTTCTCTTTTTTTTAAGCTTAGTTCAAGCATTTTTTTGTGACTTTTAGGACTTGCCATAACTCTATTTTAGGCTGGTTTGGTCACCTCTTGCATGCTTTATACACTTGTAGTGCATTCTAGCTCACTAGCTTTGAGTTTCCAAGTCACTAGCATGCATTGCTTGGGCTATTTGAATGATTTGGCATCATTTGGAATGTGATTTCAGTGCATGTAGTGTGGTCATGCCCTCACATCTTTCACTCTTTCAATGCTTTGGAGGGTTGGTGCTTCATGCCTTAAATATGTGCTCATGTGTATGCCATCTTGCCTAGGCTTTTGGGCTACCATTTCAGTGTGTTTTTGGTGATGTTTTGCCATGATACAACTCTGTTTTTGGTTGTTTAGAGCATCCCGCATTTGCTTCTTACACTTGTAGTGTAAGTCCTCTTTGCTAGCCTTACATGCCTACTGAGTGAGCTTATTATTCTAGCATGTGTTGACTTGGTATTAGCCCATTTTTGGTGTTATTTTAGCATTCCATAACTATGATTTTTGTTGGTGAAGCCATCTCATGCTTGGTTTTGGTAGGTGTAGTGTAATCCTCCTTATTGGCCTTGCATACTTCATACTTCATGCCCTTCATGCTAGCTTGTTTTGGCTTTGCTCCATGCATGTTTTAGCATTATTTTGGCATGCTCTAGGACTATTTTGGGTTGTCTTGGCCATATGCTTCATGTATTGCATAGCTATAGTGCAAGTGTCTATGCTAGTTTCAAGCTTTGAGCCTCCTAGCATGCTTCATTTGTAACATGTGCATGATTTGGCATCATCTACCATGTTATTTCAGAGCATATAGCATTGCATGTTCTCACTTATTTCACTCTTTGAGTGCTTTTAAGAGTTGTGCATTATTGCCTTGTTTGTGGCCTAGCTTGTATGCATGCATGCCTAGACTTTTGAGCTCCCATTTCAGCATATTTTGGTCTTTGTTTTGACCTATTTGAGCTCTATCTATGGCTAGTTCATTCATTTGTACCATATATTGCATGCCTCTTATGTAGTCCTCCTTGGTAGCTTTGTGCCTTAAGGACCCTAGCATGCAATGCTTATGTTGTTTGGATGATTTGGCATCATTTCACATGATATTTCAGAGCATTTAGTGTTGTCACACTTCCATGTTTGTCACTCCTTGAGCACTTTGGAGAGTTGTGCTCTTATGCTTAATTGGTGAGTCAATGCATGAGCATGCATTTTATAGCCTTTCATGCCATCTTTTAAAAGTGTTTTGGCCATTGTCTTGGCATGCATGAATTCTATTTGGGGCTGGTTTAGTCCATTGTGCATTGTATTGTATAGCCTTAGTGTTGTGTGCCTCAATGCTTAAAGACTTTATTTGCCTGCTTGTTGTTTGCATTGTATTTGGCATGCTCATGTTGCATTGCATTGTATTTCCATGTTGTTGCTTTGCATTGTGTTTGGATAGGGTGTTAGTCCAAACACGAGAAACGAGGGACGTTTCATACTTGAAGTGATGAAACGTGCCTCATTTCTCGGTCGCTGACCCTCTTGATCATACATGATAGAGGTTAAGGCCTTTATGTGTTATTTGTGCATTCATTTACATTGATTCGTGCAATCTTGGCTTCTCGGCCACCGTGCATTGCGATGCATGGTTGGTGGCCCGAGAGTTGAGAACTACACTCCTTTGAGCTTGAGAAATGATAGGGAGAGTGGTTGTGCACACATATCTTACAAATACACTGTCGTGCCCATTCTTGTTCTCTGTTGCAACAAACTGGAGAAGTGCAGAATTTTCTGGTCGGCAAACTAGTAAAAGTGGCTGGCCGACCACTTTTTCTGGCCTGCAACAAAGGTAAGTGGTCGGCAGGTGGTTGGCAACACCAATAAGTGGTCAGCAATGCTCCTGGAGGTCTCCATGATGAAGCAGAAGCTATCTGGGGGTTTGTACAGTGTTCTGAGATCAAATGCAAACAGAGGCAAGTTGGGGCATCGTGATGGATTTCCGAACGAGGGGACCGAGCATGCATGCACCCCTCGCCCCAAGGACCTTTTCTTACTACTTTACTTAGCTGCTTTGCTTAGTTAGCTAGTTTGATGTTTTGTACTTAAGTAGTTAATGCACTTAGCTATTCATTTGCATTGTAATAACTAATTAGTTAACTTGTTAGTTAATTAGCTTCGTTTTGTAATAATTAGTTTAATTAGCTTAGATTAGCTAGTTAGCTTATTATTCAGACCCTCCGTCGAGAGGGCACAACTGTTGTAATAAGTGTGCGTGTGTGTGATGCATGTATTCCAATCCCATTTCTTTCTCCATTTTATTTATCAGCTTTCGATGGTTAGTTTTAGAGTCATTTTCAATTAGCATCCTTATGCTTTGCATGTTTGCATTCATTCATCTGTCTTGCATACACCGAGCTCGGCGCATCATACAAACTGCATTGTATTTCAATTCCAATTTGAATACATGTATCAATTATTGCATTTCACATGACATCTTAGAATAGCCGAGCCTATTTTAGCTGTATTTTTGCATGTGTTGCATTAGGCATTGTTGATATAACTAGGATCATACATTGATTACTAACTAGCTTCTGTTTTGGCTCGGAGTACACTGTGAGTGTTTACGCTTTAGCATCCTTGTATGCGTGTAAGTGACTGCCATGATTAGCATGCTTGCCATGAGGCTAACTGCTTAAGTGTTTAACTGCATGAATGCCTGTGGATGAAGGCTTCATTGCTTGAATTGGAACAATTCATTGAAATGTGCATTTTAAACCCACTTGAGAGTGGCAAATCATGTTTTCTAAGCCCACTTGAGGGTGGCAAAATTTGCGTCTTAGCCTACTTACGAGTAGCAACTTCAAACCATTTTCGAAAAACAAACATGAGATGTTTTGTTCCAACTCGAGTGATTTAGTCTATACTTGTATGCTGTGCACATCACATATTAATTCTAGATTAATAACTGGAATAAGAACACATGTGTTTTCAAAAACAACATATCATGTTACTAGAGACCGATCTTTGATCGGGCGAGCGGGGGTACTCATTTAAGGACCTTCCCCTCTCGTACCCAAGTTCCTAAGCCGAGACAACTTTGGTGATGATGGACATGTGGCCTTAGGCATGAGTCAAGGTTTCCTAAATTTTCCAAAACAAAATATTTAGGTGGCAACTCTGAAATCTAGCAAAGCAGTCCATGTTTGGCACTTTTTGCTTCAAAATTGATTTTTCAAAACCAATTGTCGGATTTAGACTCTTTGGTGATTTATCAGTCTTACATTGCACTTTGTGAGATTAGATTCAGAACCGTGACATGAGTCCGAACTGTAGTAGCTAAAACTACAATTCGCACCCTCGCGCGAGGAGCGGAGTTCGGGCTGTCTACACACATTACATAACATATATGGGTCACAAACTATTCAATCCTTTCTTAATTCATACATTCCTCTTAGGCTCCTTTCTTATCATTTTAACTCATTCACAATGCTCAATGCATGCCTAAGAGTGCTTAGAAATAAAAGAGAACGGAAAACAAATCACAAAACCACTTTACAAACTTTCTGAAACACGGCTCCCCGCTTGAGTGTAGGTTTCCCTGCTCGAGCAGACCCGTTTAGTTTACAAAAGTACTGGTTGTCTCAAATTTACGCTCGAGTTGAAATTCAAACTACATGGCTTGGCGCTCAAGCGTGAATCTCCCCGCTCAAGCGGACATCATGTCTGCAAAACTTCTAGGAACCAACATTTCACGCTCGAGCAGCCCTTCCCCCGCTCGAGCAGACATGCGAAATTCTGGAATTTCCAGAACTGTTCTTGAAGTTCAAACTTGATATTCAAAGGATCAAAACTCATGTTTTTGACACAAAAGCATGGAAAACATTTCATAACATGAGGACAATAACAATATAAGACCAATTCTTCAAAATCATGATTTTAATTCTCAAGTTTACCAACAAAACACATTGCTTCATTATTAAACTTCAATGTACATATAACCAAACTCCATAACTTCATGGATCATTAAGGCATGTGTATTATAGATCTCAATATCATTTCAAATGGCACAAATGATGCCCATTCTCATGAAACTCAACAAAACCATGCTTGCATGTATGATTCAACACTCAATTTCTCATATTCAACTTCTTACATGCTTGATTATGCAATTTCATGGCAATTCTATGCATGCATGCTCAATCTAACTTCATATATAACTTAATTCACACTTTTGTTTACAATCTAGCTTCAAATTCTCAAAATTACAATTACAATTTGTGAATCAATGCTCAAATACTCACCTTGGAGTTCCAAGCTTCCCATTTCTAGCTAATTCTTGGAGTTAAGCTTCCAAATTCACAACTTTGAGCCAAGATACACAATTCTCCCTCTTCCTCTCTCTAGAACCGGCCTCTCTCTCTCTCTAGAGTGTATAACTAGATTTGAGCTCATCAAAATGAAGAGTTAAGTGTAATAAGGCCCTTATATAGTCCTTCTCTTGATCCAATTTGATTATAGCTAATTAATAGCACTTAATTAATTGTTCTGAATTAATTTTCAATTAAATTTCACCGTAGGTTCTAAAAATTACACTAATCACAATGGCGTAATCAATTTCGGGTTCTGTGGCCGATAAGGCCTTCAATTTAAATTCTAAAGCAGATAATCAAACAGATTTTCCTACAGTGAACAGATAGAAATTCAAAACCACATATATTCATATAAATGTCACTCAAAATCATATCAAACACATAATCACAATCATAATCAGGATCAATCAGCATAACATGGGCCAGGGTGTAAACACCCCACTTTTGACCGCCCTTAAGACTTGGGCGTTACTGATGGTTTACTTGGTATTGAAAGTTGTGCAATGCAAAAGTTTGGTTTCTTTGGCAAGGAGAGTCAAATCCCAACCTTACACCTCATTTTGGACCAAAGCTATTTTGAATGGTTTTTAGACCTTACAACCCTCTCTTTCAAAATATTTTTGAAATAAAGTTCCTACGATGTTCCGATGCTCACATTTTGTTGAATGTTGCGCTTTTTGGTAAACCGAGCAAGAACAAAGTGGAAATGAATGAAAGAAAGATTAAATCTTTCAAAAATCTTTCAAAATACCATGTTTAGGGATTTGGAGTTGAAGAAAATGATAGAGGAGAGAAGAAAACTAGTTTGGGAGAAGTTCGGCATGAATCCGGGAAGGATCAAAACTGAGCAGCTTCACCAAAACAGGCATAAGTTTTTGTACAGTTGGAATTTTGATGCAAGGCTTCCACCATTGGAAATCTTACTTCCAGGGCTTCAATTTGGACACAAGAATGACCTGAAAAGGAGTCCAGACAAAGGAGTTATGCCCATTTGTAGTTAGACCTGGAAAGCAGAATTTTCCTGCCGACCAGAAAAATGGGCTGCCGACTAGAAAAGTATCCAATCGACCCAAAAAGGTGGTCGGTCGACCAGAAAAGTGGTCTGTAGGTCCCAAACTCAAATTTTTTGAAGATCTTTTCCCTCAACTGTCTTCTACAACCTCCAGCTGTTCCATAAACAGATATTTCGAACCAACTTTTGCTTTTTACTATATATGAGCCATATCTCCCATTTTTCAAAAAAAGAACATTGAAGCAATTTTGGGAGCCTCTCTCTCTAGAAATTCCAGAGCTAAAATTCAACTTTTCTTTCTAGTTGGCTCTCCCTCTTGACCTTGTGTGCATACAAGAGATATACTTGGAGATATACCTCTCATTTGCCTAAACATCCTTGATCAAACTTGTTCACCATTGGGCTGAGTGTCACGACCCAAACCCGCCCCTATGGGTTTAGCACCGTAACCGGCCAATAATCCGAGATTACCGAAGGCTTGCTTAACAGTGAGACAGTATAACATAGTATAGGGGCATGGCGGAAGCCAATACAGTAAATAAACAATGTCCAATGAGCTGTGACAGTCTGTATGCAAAAAGATTTTTCATACATATAAACATTCAGTACAGAACAGTTATGCACAATATTTACAATTATTTAGTAAACAGGGACTTAATCCCTACTAACAGTACAGTACACTCTATACAGTATACAAAATGGTACAGAAACAGACGGGGTAATAAAAACACCCCTAAGCCATAGCTTGGCAGGCTCGGAACCTCGCAATGAGGCACGGTGGTTGGCTTGACAAAACTGGAGTTTACCCCGACGCCTCTAGCTTTGATCCGGTGCCTGTACACCTACATATATATATGAGTAGTGAGCTAAAGCCCAGTGAATAACATAATACGTAAAGAGGTTTAGAATGAATGTCTTCTGATAATAACAGTTCATTAAATCGATATTTGATCTTCGATCAATCGGTCATATGTGGTACATCCATTAGCGTAACGATGTGATGGGTCTTAAAAGGCGAACGATAATGATGGCCATCAATCAAGAATGAGTGGTTCCACGAGGGAACCGACAAAGATCTCTATGTGATAACGATGAATGAGGTGCTAAGGATGCCCTGTCTGATTCGAAATAAAGGACATACATTCATTCAATAATCAATATCGATTCGATGCTTGATTCGATTCGGCATTGAAGATAATCATTTTGAACATATCTTTACACAATTATTACTCACGAGTTACGGGCTCTGATGAACTAGAGCGTCTCCTCAGAATGCCAACCCTATACAGTTAACAGATTGAACACACACTAAGTTTCACAGTTGGGGAAGATAATAACTTAATCCCTAAATGCCTCGGTGTGTTCTACATCTATATCCTCATTAAGATATCTTAAACTAGGCCTAAGAATGCCTAGGATGGGATGAGGATGCAAAGATGTATCCAGAAAACATTTTCAGAATTTTCAGAAAAATAGAGTCCCGCTCGAGCGCAGATCTCCCCGCTCGAGCGGACATGCAATAAAGGTCCCCGCTCGAGCATAAACTTTCCTGCTTGAGCGGACCCAAAAAGTACTGGATACTCAAAAATCACGCTCGATTGGGCGCTCGATAGCCGTTCGAGCGCCAAAAACCCCGCTCGAGCGGACTGTAATGCAGTGCAAAGTACTGGGAGCTCGATTATCCCGCTCGAGCATAACTTCCCCCGCTCGAGCGGAGGACCAAAATCTGGAAATCCCAGATTTGAGTCTCAAACTCAAAATCAAGTTTAGATGCATAAAATTAGATCCTCTTAGGCCAATTTTTTGGAAAACATAAGTAAACTCGTAGAACAACCTGTTACAAAGGTCAATTTGAGGAATCAAGGCCCAAGGGTATCTCAATTAAACTCATTTTCAAACCCATTTTCAAGAACATGATCTCTAATAAACATGCATGAACTTTGAACAACTTCCAAGCTTCAAAACATGCTCTAATGAGCCAATTCTTTTCAAAACAAGATGAACACATGGTCTATAACATAAACATGAACATGCATGCAACATTTTCCATGAAATCAACCTAAAACTCTTTAATGCACCCATGCATGCAACAATTAAGCTTTCTATCAACACTATTGAACCAATTCATGTCCTAACTCTACAATTTGACATGAATCATGCAAGAACAATCTTAACTACAACAATGAGAGGTTCAATTACCTTACCTAGGTCTTGTAATTCAAGTGTAGAAGCCTAAATATGAAATCTATACTTCAATTTCTTCAAGACCACCAAGCAATACACAAGATGATGCCAAAATCTCCCTCAACTCTCTCTCTCTCTCTAACTTGGTCGGTTGTGGGTAACAAAAATGGCTGATAAAATGTGTGTGTCTAAGTGTATCAAGGCTCCTATAGATGTTAGATAATGGCCCACTCAAAATGGCAAGGGTGTAATTAAAACGAACTTACAATTTACCAACATTTAATCTAATTTAGTCATCCCTAATCACTTTTTAGATAAATACACCCTTAAATCACATAAATCCTACTGATCATGAAACACTAATCGATTTCCGATTCGGCCACCAATAAGGCCTTCAATTTACAGTTTAAACATATAAACATGAACAGATGATTAAATAGTCCAATAGATAAAATGCAATTCAAACATATACAGGCAATCAATTGATTTGATTTGATCGATCGATTCGATAATTGATCGATTCAATCACTTTTCATATTCGATCTCAATTTAGCAGTAATCGGTAATCAATCAGTCATTAATCGGTAAACAGTATGAGAGTTGTTACACTGAGATTCCTTGGAGCCTCCTTTGAATCCTAGAAGTTGGTTTAAGCTCAGAATTTTGGCTATTTTGCAGTTGTGCTTCAAGGGTAAGCATCTCCCTCTTTTAAGCTCATTTTTGTACACTATCTTGGCTAACTTTGCATGCTTGTTTTGCCACCATTTCAAACTATTTTTGGCTTGGTTTTGAACTGAAAAAAACTCTGTTTTTCAATCCTCAAAGTGGTGGTTTAAGCCTTGTTTGGCTAGGGGGTGTTTCCTCCCTTTTGCTCCTTGGCTTGTAAAGCCTTTTGAGCCATCTTTCACCACCTTTCAAACCAAATTTTTTGGGTCTTTAAACCACTGAATTCCAGAGGAATTCCAGTGGTGAAAAGGTGGTTTTGAGGCCCCAAATAGGAGGGGTTGTCCCCCCTCCTCTTTTCTTGTTTGCATGTATTGATGGCCAACCAAATGAGCATGTGTTTCTACTTCTTGGAGGATTTTTTTAGGCTTAATTTTGTGACTTTCCAGACCTTCCATGACTCTGTTTTGGGCTGTCTTGGTCACCTCTTGCATGCTTCTTATACTTGTAGTGTAAACCTACTTGTAGCCTTGCAAAGTAACATGCCTTTCTAGCATGTATTGGCTCTATTTCAGCAGGTTTTTGGCCATCATTTGACATGTCATAACTCTAATTTGGGTTGGTTTGGTTTCCTCTTGCATGCTTCTTGCACTTGTAGTGCAATTTTGGTTCACTAGCCTAGCATATCTGTTGTTTTAGCCTTTTGATCTAGCATGTGTATGCTCTACTCCAGTACATTTTTGGCTTTGATTTAACATGCTTGAGGTCTAATTTAAGTGGTTTTGGTCATGCATGTTTGGTTTTGCATACTATAGTGTATTTGGCTTTGCTAGCCTTGCACTATGAGACCCCTAGCATGTCATATTTGAGCCTTTTGCATGGCATGGAATCATTTGGTAGGTAATTTCAAACCATAAACTTTTGCCATGCTCTCATGTTTATCACTCTTTCATTGTGTTTAACAGTTATGCCCGTATGCCTTGTTTGTGAGCTAATTCGGGAGCCTATCTTTCTTGCCATCTTTGTTGCGAGTCTAGCATGTTTTTGCTACCATTTTGACCTACCTTAGGTCTGTTTTGAGTATTTTAGGTCATTTGAGCATTGCTTGGTATGGTTGTAGTGTAAAGCCCTTGGTTAACTTTGTATTTCAAGTCTCTTGGCATGTCATATTTGAGCCTTTTGCATGGCATGGCATGGCATCATTTGGTAGGTAATTTCAAAGCATGTTTCACTGTCATGCCCTCACATCTTTCACTCTTTCAATGCTTTTGGAAGGTTGTGCTTTATGCCTTAAATATGAGCCATTATGTATGCCATCTTGCCTAAGCTTTTGGGCTACCATTTCAGTGTGTTTTTGGTGTTATCTTGCCATAATACAACTCTATTTTTGGTTGGTTAGAGCATCCCTCATTCGCTTCTTACACTTGTAGTGTAACCATGCTCATTGGCCTAGCTTACTTGATGTTTTGGCCCTTTATGCTAGCTTGTCTTGGCTATACTCCATATATGTTTTAGCATTATTTTGACATGCTCTAGGACTATTTTGGATTGTCTTAGCCATATGGTTCACGTATTGCATAGTTGTCGCGCAATGGGCTTGACTAGCCTTGTGTTTTGATGCCTCTAGCATGCCTTGTTTGAGATGTTTGCTTGCCATGAAATCATTTAACATGTTATTTCAGAGCATATAGCATTGACATGTTCTCACTTATTTCACTCTTTGAGTGCTTTTAAGGGTTATGTCTTTATGCCTCACTTATGGCCAATGTGTATGCATGCATGCATGCCTAGACTTTTGAGCTCCCATTTCAGCATGTTTTAGTCTTTGTTTTGACCTATTTAAGCTCTATCTATAGCTGGTTCAATCATTTGAGCATTGTATTGCATGCCTCTTGTGAGATGTTCTTTCCTAGCTTTGATGCCTTAAGCTTCCAAACTTGTCATGCATGCATTGTTCGTATGTTGGAATCTTGTGCATGCCATTAGCATTGATAGGTTGATCATGTTGTATGCATTGTATTGCATTGCATTGTGTTTGGATCGCACATTAATCCAAACACGAGAAACGAGGGACGTTTCATACTTGAAGTGATGAAACGTGCCTCATTTCTCGGTCGCCAACCCTCTTGATCATGCATGATAGAGGTTAAGGCCCTTATGTGTTAATTGTGCGTTCATTGACATTGAATTGTGCAAACTTGGCTTCTCGGCCATCGTGCATTGCGATGCTCGGTTGGTGGCCCAAGAGTCGAGTACCGCATTCCCTTGAGCTTAAGAAATGATAGGGAGGGTGGTTGTGCACGTATACCTTGCAAATACACTGCTGTGCCCCTTCTTGTCCTCTGTTGCAGCAAAATGGAGCTTGCTGGCATTTTTTGGTCGGCAGACCAGAAAAAGTAGCTGGCCGACCACTTTTTCTAGTCTGCAGCATACTTGAGTGGTCTACAAGTGGTCTACAACACCAATAAGTGGTCGACAGCCTTCCTGGAGGTCTCCACGAGTAGAAGCTATCTAGAGCTTTGTGCAATGTCCTGAGAACAAATGCAAACAGAGGCAAGTTGGGGCATAGCGATGGATTTCTGAGCGAGGAACTAAATGCATGCATAGTTCAACTTTCCAAAGCAGAGCTGAGTAGTGTAGTTTAATACTTATTTGTCTAGCTTGAATTTGTAACTTAATTAATTTGTCGATTAGTTAAGGTACTGTAATAACTAGTTGTAGCTAGTCATTCATCTTATTGTGTAATAACTAGTCTAATTAGCTTTATTAGATTAGTTAGCTAGCTCAGCTTAGATGTAGCTAGTTAGCTTATCATTCGGACCCTCCGTCGAGAGGGCAAATGTTGTAATAAGTGTGCGTGTGTGTGTGAATGTCTTCCAACCCCACGTCTTTCTCCATTTTATTTACCAGCTTTTGATGGTTAGTTTTAGGGCATGTTTCAATTAGCATACTTATGTTTGCATACGTGCATCATTCATTTTGTCTTGCATGCACCGGGCTCGGCGCATCATTCAAACTGTATTGTATTTCAATACACTTTACTTGAATACGTGTTTAACAGCATGTTATCAAGTGTTACATTCACATGACATCTTAGAATAGTCGAGCCTATCTTAGTTGCATTTTGCATGTGCTGCATTAGGCATTGTTGACATAGCTAGGATCATGCATTGATTACTAACTAGCTTCTTTTTTGGCTCAGAGTACACTGTAAGTGTTTATGGTTTGGCATCCTTGCATGTATGTAAGTGACTGCCATGATAGCATGCTTGCCATGACGCTATGTGCTTATTTGTTTAACTGCATGAACACCTGTGGGTGAAGGCTCGATTGCCTGAATTGGAACAACTCAATGATTGTGAGTTTTACGCCCACTTGGAGTGGCAAAATCATGTTTTAAGACCACTCAAGGGTGGCAAATCCACGACTTAGCCTACTTGCGAGTAGCATTTTCAAACCACTTTCAAAAACAAACATGAGTTGTTTTGTTTCAATCTGCGTGATTGAGTCTATACTTGTATGCTGTGCGCATCACATAGTAAGGTTAGCTAATAAATCGGAATAAGAACACGTGTGTTTTCAAAAACAACATATCATGTTAGTAGAGGCCGATCCTTGGATCGGGCGAGCGGGGGTGCTCATTTCAAGACCTTCCCCTCTCGTACCCAAGTTTCCGAGCCGAGGCAACTTTGGTAATGACGGACACGTGGCCTTAGGCACGAGTCAGGATTTCCTAAATTTTTCAAAATAAAATATTTAGGTGGCGACTCTGAAATCTGGCAAAACAATCCATGTTTGGCGCTTTTTGATTAAAATCAGTTTTCCAAAAACAATTTGCCGGATTTGGACTCTTTGGTGATTTATCAGTCTTACATTGTACTTTGTGAGATTAGATTCAGAACCGTGATAGGAGTCCAAACTGTAGTAGCTAAGAACCACAATTCGCGCCCTCGCCTCGGAGGCGAGTTCAGGCGGTCTACGAGGTTATCATAGTCTTCCCTCCTTTAGGAAGTTTGGTCCTCCAAACTTATTTTACCTTTAGTCAAAAACAATTCGGAATACTTCTGATTCAACGGTTCCAATCCTTTTGATAGTTATTTGCTTAGTCTCAAAATCAAGCAACACTCTGTTCTCAATCAATCAGAGACTTACCTTTTCCTCCATACAAGGCTTGTACGGTGCCATACCAAACTAGAGTGTAAGCTGTTGTCGTAAGCAAAGTCTGCCAATGATGGATAGATTTTTCCAACTTCCTTAAAAAATCTAATGCATATATTTGGAGCATTTCTTCCAAAATCTAAAACGTTCCTTCTGATTATACATCAATTTGCGGATAGAAAGCAGCGTTGAATCACAATTCAGTTCCCATTGCCTCTTGAAGGCTTGTTAGAATTCAAACGCATTTTAGGATTCCTGTCTAAAACAATAAATACTGGGACCCCATGCAAACAAGCAATCTTATTGATGTAAACAGTGGCTAGTCTATAAGCATTATACGAAAATTTCACGGGGAGGAAATGAGCAAACTTAGTAATTCTACATACAATAACCCAAATGGGACTTATACCTTGGGTGTCCGAGGTAGCCCCACAATGAAATTCGTAGTCACATATTCCTATTTCCATTCCGAAATAGAGAGAGTTTGAAGTAGTTCTGTCTATATCTGATGTTCAACTTCGACTCGTTGACACCAAAAACATTTGGACACAAATTCACCAATTGCCCTCTTCATGGTAGGTCACCAACACATTTATTTCAGATGTCAGCTAACTTTACCATAGAAGTTCGATCTGTTCCCTTGTCACAAAAGTTTAATTCATTCTTCAATAATTTCGCAATCCCCAATCCAATTCGGTATTTAGTTCCGTGACTTATCACAATTATCCAAGGTCAATCAAAAGTCTCCAGAAATTTAAAGTGGATCCAGACACTGATTCCCGAATCAACAAAAGTAACAACAAGGCAATTGACCATACAATATACATAGTTCACATATCCCTATAGCATTGATTGCAAAGTGCAATAATACTAGAGCAGTTAATTTCTAACATAACACATGTTTTCTCAATCATTCAATAGTTTACAATTTAGTTCAGTATTCCATTCCCTATTCCATCGAGTCTCTCCAGATTATCTGATAGTTGTCAAGAGCATAAGGCAATTCATGTATAAATTCCCATGACATCAAAGATAATATCAAAGGAGTCAATCACATGTTAAGCACAATTTACACATCCTCAGAGCCCTAATTACAGAATACAATGGCACTGAGCAGTTATTTACAAGGTTCTCTAAATTCACACATTTTCGGATAATCGAGGTTTTCTAATCCCAATAGTATTCACAATCAAGGCTATTCGTGGTTAACAATTACCGTAACATAAATTCCCAACATCCGATAACACTGAAGCAACTATTCTCCCATTCAAAACAAAACATATTTCGACTAGTCAAAGATAAATGTTCAGTATTGTTTACAATCAAATCAATTTGCCGCCATCGATTCCCATAGCGTTAAATAGATAAGAATTCGGTAACACAGAAGCAGTCATTTCTTAAACATCCAATCACTAGATTTGCACAATTCAGTTCATTTATAACACATATGTCCCCAATAGTTGAAGGTTGGTTCTCAATGGTGTTCATGGTTAGATCAATTTGTTGATAGCCCACATTCGGTCTTTCAAATAAGTCAAGTATCCCAAATGGATTCAAGTTTTGGGTCTATCAGTTTCCTTGCCAAGAATAATTTGGTTATTCATTCATAATCAATTCGTAATCCCTCTTAACAAATCAAATCAGATAGAGAGTCTTATCAGATCAATCCAAGCAAAGGTCTTGTCAAATTAAATCAAACAAGGGTCCCATCAAATTATATCAAACGAGGGTTCTATCAGGCCAAATCAAACAAAAGTTCTATCAGATCGAATCAGATAAAAGTTTTCTCAAATAGGGTACATCTGGTTCTGTAAGGTATACTTCGTTTGCTTAGGTACATAGTCAATAGTTCCACAATTGTCCTAAGTTCACCAGTTCTCAAAGTCATATCAGAGTCATTCATCACAAATGTTCATATCGAAGTGTTTTAGGTCATGTGCAATATGACATTGTCCACATAAGTTCACATGTAAGTGCATAGGCATGCAATTGTTCATATCAGGAGGTATGTATCGTAATCAATATAGCAGTTCCCAAATAAATCTTATATGCAAGTACATAGTGCATAGTAACACATTAAACAAGGTTCCTCGGTTACACATAATATAGGATTTGTCACGCAAAGGTTCCAAATCAGTCACAAAAGCATAGGTTCACGAGTCAAGCCTAGTATAGTCACATAGTCCAGTCAATTTTCTATCAATCAAAATACATGATCTCACAATTTATAGAGTTCATTATTGGGGTGCGCAACCCAGTCTCACAATCACAGTGTCATAAATCCAATGGTTTAGTCGTTGAAGGCATGATATAACCAATCACCCTGAGCATAGGTTTAGATGTATATGTGCATGTGTAAAGTTAATCGATATCCCAATACGTATTTTACAAATTTCCCAATTGGAGCCTATACATTCAATGAATACGGTCTCGATCTTGTGGGTCTAACCAATCTAGATACACATGCAGCAAATATGAAGGTATATGTCAATCCGAATCAAATAATATCCCAAGCAAAGACGTACACATGCACTAATTCAGAATCAATCAACACATAAGCATTCATTTATAAACAGTATAGATACCTGGGATAACGGTCGTAGTATCTTGAGTGCTTTGTGGGATGAGTGTAATTACTCTATCCTAATTAGCAATTCCTACCATTGGTACGAATCTAGCTGAGGTAGAAGATATATTCACATTTTGTCCAGTTCGTGGACAATTCCTTAGCGTGTGGTCCATTCCACCACACCTATAACAAGCCCCAGAAATTCGTTAGCAAACTCCTCAGTGTTTCTTACCACATTCATTACATGTCGGTGCTGTATTCCTTTTGAAGTTTGAAGTGCGCGATGATCCCGTATTTTGCTTTTTAAATGACCTCTTCTTTGAGGAAAAGCCTTGTCTCTTGCTTTTCCATTCAGATGGTTGATTCATGTTAGCTTCGATTATCAGTGTTCGGTCTAGCACCTCAACATATTTTGTGACTCTCAACACATTCACTTGGTGCTCTTGCGCTGGTGGTGGCAAAGGTTCTTGCCGTAGCGGCAACTGATGTTGTTGTCTTAAGATCTCTGCCATTTCTTGTACTATCCTTTCCAGTCTATCAAGTCGGGCTGTGAAAGAGTCTGCCAACTCGTATGCCCTTATTTTATCCATGTTCTACACAAACTCTTATTAAGCCATGCCAAATACAAGAATGCCCAATACAGAAATAAGCACAGATACATGTAGGTACATTCGCCCATTGGCACATCGTTATATTCTCATTTTACGTATCGTCAAGACACAATTAATCACATACATAGCAGATGGTTGGATACTTATCAGATATCGCGTGCTGAACACTTACTAAGTAATTATACACTTAAACCATATTCATATTCCACATAGACACCCATTTGCATAATCGAATGCACATAAGCAACTTTTCATGATTCATATGTTCATGTATGTGCATTATGGCAAACAAAACTTATTGTACACATTAGTGCAACAATTCATATCTCATATAATCACAAGTTCTCAATGCGTACATCATGTACTTATCAAATGGATGCATCTTAAGTCTTTTCTAGACACCTTATGGCTCATTTGGATAATTGTGTGAGTCATTAACTCGTGCTCTGATACCACTCTGTCATGACCCGAACCCGTCCCTATAGATTAAAGTCATAACCAGCTAGTAATCATGAGATTACCTACGGCCTCAAATCAGATACGAATATACTCCATCAGAGTTAAGGGGCCAAACGGAAGCAGACTTAAAAATTTTGTCCAATGAGCTATGCTTACATAGCATGTCAAAACATTTCACATGTACTTAATAATAACTCACACCACATATCAGTAGTCAACATCATGTATACCCAGGATCATTCAAATACATAGTCAGCTAAACCAAAAGCTTATACACATAAACAGTCTATCACGACCAATAAAAATAGTAAAAAAGAATACAAAAGTTCATAACCAAAGCCTCTTGCGTGAGGCACCTGGGCTGACTTCACAAAACTCAGGTTCCTTTTTTAAACTCCACTAAGGTTATGGTTGAATATCCCTTTGCTCACCTACATACATATAAATGAGAGTGAGCTAACGTCCGGTGAATAATATCAAAATAAAGAGGTTAATAAATAAGATTCGTTCATAAATGAATCATACTTATAATGTAAATATTTGAACCACTATTCTCATTCACACCAGATTCACAAATCTTAACAAAGCAAAACGACCTTAGGTCCAACATATTATGTCCATATGCAAAACGACCTCAGGTCCAATTCTTATATAAAACAATACGACCTCAGGTCCATCTATACAAAACGACCTTTGGTCCAACCAACTCTCTATTCAAACGACCTTTGGTCCAATTCGAACACGTCAAACGGCCTCGGGCCCATTCTCTTTATATTTATAACCATGTGTGTTTCATATTCATGATCATGATCCCTTTCATTCAAACGGCCTTTGGCCCATCAAGGTATTCCAACATATCAAATGACATATTCAAACGGCCTTTGGCCCATCTTTGCATTCATGTCTGACGGCCTTTGGCCCAATCGTTCATATCTGACGGCCTTTGGCCCGGTCATTCATGTCCGACGGCCTTTGGCCTACTCATTCATGTCCGATGGCCTTCAGCCCAATCATTCATGTCCGACGGCCTTTGGCCCACTCATTCATGTCTGACGGCCTTTGGCCCAATTCAGGTATATCAAACACATCAACAGCAAACGGCAAACGGTAAATGGCAAACAGTAAATGGCAAACGGTAAACAACAAACGGCCTTAGGCCCAATTCAAATACATCAAACGTATCAAACGGCTTTATACAAAATTAGGCATATAGAATACTCATTCATATTTCAAATCAACAAATCCATGAAGCTTATACAGAAGTAGTATTTGGAAAGCAACATACTTGAAAATATCTTTACTAAGATATTACTCACAGTGTTCTGCCGATGGATTTGTCCTTGAGCTCGACCCTACACATTACATAACACATATGGGTCACAAACTATTCAATCCGTTCTTAATTCATACATTCCTCTTAGGCTCCTTTCTTATCATTTTAACTCATTCACAATGCTCAATGCATGCCTAAGAGTGCTTAGAAATGAAAGAGAACGGAAAACAAATCACAAAACCATTTTACGAACTTTCTGAAACAGAGCTCCCCGCTTAAGCGTAGGTTTCCCCGCTCAAGCGGACCCCTTTGGTCTGCAAAAGTACTAGTTGCCTCAAATTTACACATGAGCGTGACTTCGAACGCTCAAGCTGAAATTCAAACTACATGGCTTGGCACTCGAGCGTGAATCTCCCCGCTCAAGTGGACATCATGTCTGCAAAACTTCTGGGAACCAGCATTTCACACTCGAGCGGCCCTTCCCGCTCGGCGGACATCTATGAAATTTCTAGAATCGTCTTGAAGTTCAAACTTGATATTCAAAGGATCAAAACTCATGTTTTTGACACAAAAGCATGGAAAACATTACATAACATGAGGACAATAGCAATATAAGATCAATTCTTCAAAATCATGATTTTAATTCTCAAATTTACCAACAAAACACATTGTTTCATGATTAAACTTCAATGTACATATAACCAAACTCCATAACTTCATGGATCATTAATGCATGTGTATTATAGATCTCAATATCATTTCAAATGGCACAAATGATGCCCATACTCATGAAACTCAACAAAACCATGCTTGCATGTATGATTCAACACTCAATTTCTCATATTCAACTTCTTACATGCTTGATTATGCAATTTCATGGCAATTCTATGCATGCATGCTCAATCTAACTTCATATATAACTTAATTCACACTTTTGTTTACAATCTAGCTTCAAATTCTCAAAATTACAACTACAATTTGTGAATCAATGCTCAAATACTCACCTTGGAGTTCCAAGCTTCCCATTTCTAGCTAATTCTTGGAGTTAAGCTTCCAAATTCACAACTTTGAGCCAAGATACACAATTCTCCCTCTTCTTCTCTCTAGAACCGGCCTCTCTCTCTCTCTAGAGTGTATAACCGGATTTGAGCTCATCAAAATGAAGAGTTAAGTGTAATAAGGCCCTTATATAGTCCTTCTTTTGATCCAATTTGATTATAGCTAATTAATAGCACTTAATTAATCGTTCTGAATTTAATTATTTTGATCCGAATCAATTTTCAATTAAATTTCACCGTAGGTTCTAAAAATTATGCTAATCACAATGGCGTAATCAATTTCGGGTTTTGTGGCCGATAGGGCCTTCAATTTAAATTCTAAAGCAGATAATCAAACAGATTTTCCTACGATGAACAGATAGAAATTCAAAACCACATATATTCATATAAATGGCACTCAAAATCATATCAAACACATAATCACAATCATAATCAGGATCAATTAGCATAACACGGACCAGGGTTATCACAACACCCCATACCGGCATATGATGATATTTTTGATGAACTTAGCCACATGCGATGCTTTCAATACAGAGTAAAAATAGGCTTCTAGCAATTTTGTGAAGTAATCAATTGCTACCAAAATGAAGTTATGCCCATTTGACCCTTTTGGCATAACTGCGCCGATAACGTCTATCTCTCAAACAAAAAATGGCCATAGTGAAGTCATGTTGTAGAGCTTCGATGGCGGAATATTTACACGATTAGCATAAATTTGGCATTTGTGACAGCGCCGAACAAAACCAATACAATCCTCTTCCATGGTTGACCAGTAGTAACCTTGTCTAAAGATTTTTCAAGCGAGCATCACACCATTCATGTGGGCTCCACACTCTCCTCCGTAAATAGCCTCCATAAGGCACTTTGATTCTTCTTCCTTGATACATAGCTTATGCATTCCCAGATGGCCTCTTTTGTATAGTTTACCTCCACATATGATAAATTAAATGGCCAGACACTGTATTCCCCTTTTGTCCTTGGCATTCGCTCCTAGTGGATACATCTCCTTTTCCAAGAAATTCCAGATATCATAATACTAGAGATTCTTATCTGAAGCCTCATCTATCATGGCAATGGTTTCGTAAGCCGGCGTGTACCTCTGTTCAATAATGATTGGACGCATCCTAACTCCCAGTAGAATGTCTACCATGGAAGATAGAGTTGCTAGTGCATTAGCGAATCGATTATTCTCTCTTAGTAAGTGGGTAAATGTTAACTTCTCAAACCTCGGAATTAGCATATCCAAGACCTAATAGTAAACTTTCATTTTCTCTTCTTTAACTCGCCAATCTCCATTGGCCTGAGACACAACCAAATTCGAATCCTCGATAATGTCCAACCTTTTTGCCCCTAGTTCCAGGGCGGCTTCTAAACCAGCGATATACGCCTCATACTCTACTTCGTTGTTGGATACTTTGAACCGGAGTTTGAAGGCTAAGGGTATATGGGAGTCATTAAGTGCTATTAGCAACACACCGATCCCATAACTATATTGATTGGCTGCTCCGTCAAAGTACATCGTCCAGGTTTTATCTTCTATTGCAGAATATCTTCATCTGGGAAAAGGTACTCCACTACTTCATCCCTTTCTACTAAGTGATCTGCCAGAAATTCCGCTACAGCTCTCCCTTTAATGGACTTACGTGTAACATATGTAAGATCAAATTCGGAGAGAAAAAGCAACCAACGGGCTAGCCTACCCATAGGCACTGGTTTCTCAAAGAGATATTTGATAGGATCTAATCTCAAAACCAGGATTACGGAGTGAGCTAATAGGTAGTGCCTCAACTTCCGGGTAGCCCATACCAAGGCTAGACAAGATTTCTCAAGGGGAGAGTAACGGGTCTCGTAGTCCAACATTTTCTTGCTCAAGTAGTAAAGGCTTTCTCCACTTTAGCCCTTGACTCTTGAGCTAACATACACCCCATGGTTGAGTTTGTCACTGACAGGTACAAGATCAGCGGTTTTCCCAGTTCTGGTGGTAATAACACAAGTGGATTCTGCAGGTACTGCTTGACCTGTTCAAAAGCGAACTGACAGCGATTGTCCCATTGGAACTTCTTTCCTTTCTTCAGGAGACCAAATAGTGGTTCATAAGTCAAGGTTAGTTTTGAAATAAATCGCCTTATGAATTGTACTTTACCTAGAAAGCCGTGCACCTCCTTTTCAGTCCTTGGTGGTGGCATTTCTAAGATGGTCTTGATTTTGGAAGGATGTACCTTAATTCCTCTCTACATGATTAAGAATCCCAACATTTTTCCTGTTGTTACACCGAAAGTGCATTTTTGCGGGTTCAACCTCAATCTATACTCTCTGATCCGTTGAAAGAATTTTTCCAAGGCGATGTAGTGGCCCTCTCGATCTTTGGACTTGACAATCATATCGTCCATATACACCTCAACCTCTTTATGGATCATGTCATGCAAAATGGTAGTTGCAACCCTCTGATAAGTGGCCCCAGCATTCTTCAACCCAAACAGCATGACTTGGTAACAATAGGTGCCCCACGTAGTGGTGAAAGTGGTCTTCTCCCTATCCTCGGGTGCCATCAAAATCTGGTTATATCTAGAAAATCAATCCATGAATGAGAGCAATGCATAGCCCGCGGTGAAGTCTACCAACTCATCAATATATGGCAGTGGAAAATCATTCTTTGGACTAGCCTTATTCAGATCCCTGAAGTCGACACAGACTCTGATTCTGTCATCCTTCTTTGGGACTAGAACAATACTGGCCAACCACATCGGATATTCAAATATAAGCAAGAACCCTGCCTCAATCTGTTTGGTAATTTCTTCCTTAATCTTCAAATCCCAATCTGGGCGAACTCTACACAACTTTTGCTTAACTGGCCAGGCCTTGGGATCGAGAGGGATCCGGTGCTGTACAATCTCAGGATCGATTCTAGGCATGTTTTCATAGGACCACACGAAACATCTTTGAAATTTTTTAATAATGCGATTACACACTCGCATTCCTCCGAAGATAGTGTGGACCCGATCTAGACCAAATGAGGATCTTCGTCAGTACCCACGTTAATTGATATGATTTCATCTATACAGGGCTTAACATGTCTCTCCTCCTCATGATCAACCAAAATTTTCAAAACCCAAGGAATTTCTTCCTCTTCGTTTATGTCAAAATTTTGAAAATTAAGATCAGTACAACAAACCAAAGGCATAGAGAAGTAGGCAACATTCATAGCATTCCCATTCAAAAAGTCTGGATCTTCGGTTACAATGGACTCAAAGGAAAAGCTAAAAAACGACACAGACAGGACTTTGGCATCTGGGTTACCACTCCGAGAAGTACCAGACTTAGAGGAACTTGAATCTGACCCCAACTCCACAAACTCAGTGGAATCAGATCCAAACTCACTATCTGATTCAGAATTGTTGATAACGCCTTGCTTGAATTTCCAGACCAAGCGTGGAGCCTCAGATGCATCCATGATAAGATTGGAGAAATTCGCTGCTGGGGTATGCCTAATCATTGAGATAGTAAAACTATCCCTCAAGTTGGTGGTCTCAGCTCCAGCAGTGGAACTTATCAGTAAGTCAGCTAGTGTTTTTCCCAACAACTCCTCCTCTTCTGGTAACTAGTGCCCAAAAAAGATCTCGAACCCCAGACATCTTGTTTTTGTTTCCCAGTCATACCAAGGTTCTGGGAATCTACAGAATAGGAAATCTTCCCCTTGGCAAACAAAGCGTCCATTTAAGGTTCCCCGTATATGTTTGTGGACTAACTCATATTGCTTCCCGGTCCTCTTTGCCTTCTTTCTCTCTCTCTCTTTCAACTCTTGTCCTTTCCTCTGCCAATCTACAGTGGTAGGTTTGTATCCCAACCCGAAAGCATGAGGGTTATGACTCAGCTTCTTAGCAACAGTACCTCCATGTCTGCCACTTCGGCCTAGTCCTGACCAAGGCATATGCCCCTGTTTGTTCATCATGTATATGGATTGCACACTCACATAATCTCCATCGCCCTCTGCCATGATGGTTTAGACCAACTAGGCTTCTGCTAGAGAGAAGCCGAAAAGGAACACGTCCTCTTCCCCATGTATGATCTCCAGTAGTGGTGCAGTAGTTCCTTGGAGAGGATGGATCGCAGAGTTACCATACACAGTGGCAATCTCACCTTTAAAGGGGTACTTTACTAACTGATGGACTGTTGATGACACAGCCTTCATCTGATGAAGCCAGGGCCTTCCCAGTAGTAGGTTGAATGTGGCCAGAACATCCATGACATGGAATTCTATCTCATGTTCGGACAGGCCGATCAAGATATTGCTCTTGAATGTTCCCATGACATCACGGCTTGTATTATCATAAGCTTGAACAGCTTGGGTCATAGGTGTAAAGTCAATCGGCCTCAAACCAATGCCATAGGTAGTTCTGACTGGGCACACGTTGATCGCTAACCCGGTATCTACTAATACCACGGGAATCTACTTTTTTTGACTCTCCAAGGTTACATACAAAGGCCTGTTGTGGTTGGCGCCCTCGGGAGGCAATTCTTTATCTATGAAGGATATTACTGGCCTAACGTCCCCAGAGGTGACCAATGATACCAATTGGTCAACGGTGGTGTCAATGGACAGTTTGGTTTGGTTCATTGCTTCGAGAAGGGCTTGCCTATGCTCCCGAGACGCCATTATCAGTCCCCAAATGGATATGTCAACCTGAATCTTCTTAAGCTATTTCAAGACCATGTTCTCCTCCACGTCCCTCTCTTTAGCTTTCTCGGTCTCCTTTCCAAAGGTCTCTGGCTGGTCTAACGCTATAGGTTTGAAGTACCGACCATTCCGGGTCATATGATTGATCTCATCAGTATACCAGGTGTCATTTGGGGTATCAGTTTTCCAACCTTCATTAGTGTATGCGTAACTCAGGTCGCTGTCTTCCCACCACTCTCCTATAATCATGGCTAGACTTGTATTCGGTTCTATCTGGAGCATATTCACATCACATGCTCTATCATCATGCCATTCTTCTTCCACCACAACTCGAGTTTCAACATCCCGGTACTTTCTGAGTTTTCTCAACATCCTCTTTCGATCCTTAGGATCCCATTTTGTTTTCTTAGTGTTTTGAACACTGCCAATTGTGGACTCAGCTTCTTCTTTCCTTTGTCATTTGCCTTGTTCCAGAGCTATCTTCACTTGGATTTCCTCTATCTTTTCCTTTTGAAACTATTCCGGTGCCTTTTCCTTCTCAGTAAGAGGTACAGCCTCAGCCTTACCCTTAACAGTAATTTCATCTTCTCCCTTAGTCTCTCATGTCTATTCCTCCACATCGAACTCTTCCTCACTCAACCACCCATTGCTAGTTTCTGGCTAGCTCGGGTCCTACCATCCCATCTGTACACAACTTGTATCTTCTTCCTCGAAGAAGTAAAGATCCTCCAGATCCTCTTCTAATTCTGTCAATCCTCCTCCAGGTTTGCTAAGTCATGCAGGCCTTGCTCGGGCCACTCATTCCGATTCTGTGCCATTTGGTCTTCCTCAATAGCATTAATGCTGAGAAAATCCAATAGTATGACCGCTGGCTTTGGCTGATCGATGGCCACAATGTATAAGCTGGGATTGTACTCCTCTGTGAGCGAGACCCCCTTCTCTATGACACAGGTATCATGCGACCCTATCTTCAGTGCATTCTTCTCTTTCTCCATATCTCTTGCCCGGCCAGTGGGGTTTGTGGTGTTAAATCCATCATTCACGCGTCTGTGCCTTCTGGAATGACCACCTCCGATTTTGGTAGGTGGGATGAGGTAATGTATATGCTAGGGTTGAAGGTGGGCAGTAGTGTATAGATGTGGTTAACGTTGCTGGGCAAGGGGACTTGGTTATGTGCAAGAAGCGGGTTGGTTGTTACATTTGGTTTTGCAGGTGAGGCAATAACTTTGTTGTCGATGAGATCCTGAATCTCATGACGTAGGCGGTAACACATGTCTGTGGGATGTCCATATTATTAATGGAAGATACAGTACTGGGGAGGGTCATGTTTGGGTGGCAATGGGTCTAGAAGTGGACGAGGATCAAGAGGCTTGAGATGCTTCTTTCGCATTAATAACTTGAGGGCTTGAGTTGGGCTCACATGGAGGGAGGTAAAGACTCTACGGTTTCAGGGTGGACCGATATTTTGTGAAGGTTGTGAGGTTGTGGCAGTAGCAAAAGGATCAGTCATTTTGGCCGTTGTGATGACCTTGCTAACATCTACAGGCCGCAGAATAGTGCTACTGCTAGCATTGGTATTCCGGGAGAACGGCCTTCTTGTGGGTTCGCTTGTTTGTGGATGATACCCTTTTTGAATACACTCTCGATCTGAACCCCCAGCTCATGTAAGGAAGCAAATGTGGACAACGGTGCCACTATCATTCTCTGCAGCATGTCTGGCTCGAGGTTTTGGACCACTAGTCGGACTTGTTCTCTTTCAGCAGGCCTATTTGTCATTCAGGCTACATTGGCTCTCCATCGGGCGACAAAATCGATGAATGATTCTTTGGGGTTCTGGGTAGTAGCCTCCAGCTCACTAATGGTTACTTCTATCTGAGTGTTATATGAGTACTAATTGACAAATGCCTCAGATAGCTCCTCCCAATTCCATTTTGTAGAATCCTCCAATTTAGCGTACCAGATGGCCGCCACATCAGACAGGGTCCTTCCAAACAACGAAAGCTTTTGCACCCAAAACAAACCCATGGGCCTCAATACATCTAAAAATAATCGGACATGCACGATTAGATCCTCACTCATATCGAATCTGTTGATATTAGGCATCTTAAATTTCTCCGATAATCTAACCGAAGCCTCAATGTACCCATCTTCGATATTTGGAATAGAGTTGAAGCCTTGGGATTTCTCTAATGATTTCTCCAATCTGGAAATTTTGATCAAGGCTGGATCAATTTCATTGATATCGAAAGGAAAAATCCGTGCAGGAGGTTAAACCGGAGGACGATAAGCTGAAGCTGGGGGGAACATGTCCTAAGGATCTGGGACTGGTAGATTTTCTACTGGCGGGGGTAGATCCGGGTTTGGCTAAGCAGTAGGGACCAGATGCACGGTTGATGTTAATGCCCCAGATGTACGCCACAGATCAGCAATGACTTCATCTTGTGTGGCCATTCTTTGGTTTACAGTATCCATAGTTGTTTGGACGACAATCATCATAACAGCGAATTCCTCTGCGTTTGGTGCTGTGTTCTATGCCATTGCTAACCCAAGTGAACTAAATGCTGGTGAATTGATTGACTGAGAGCGGGTGGGTGTTTGTGGAGTGCTTTGTACTGAATCTACTGATTATTTGTTCCTTGTTTGTCGAGTGACTGGAAGAAGCGAGACTAGCACGGGCTGACCACCAATAAGGTATCAAGCTTTGCACAACCTGCCAAAACAAGACCACACAACTTGGGGAATATTGGGTCTTTCTGAAGCTATGATGATAAACTACCTAGCAAAAAAGAAGAAAGAAAAACAAAATCAAAATTGGACAGCACTTTGGCCCCAATTCACAACAAGCAAGACACATAGTTGAACTGTAATCCCCACTAAACTCTGCTTTCAAACCTCACAAATATGAACTATCCTGTACAGTCTCATTGTAAAAGCACATATTAAGTAAAAGAACCAAAACACCTCTATGAAGGGGTAGGGTTACCCTGTCCTAGATTTTCGACATGATCTAGGCTGCACTATTTCACACAATGAGTTTCACAACATCCTACAAATGGGTGGCACCCTGTCCTAGATTGGAATAGTCACTATAGCTTCACTATATGTAACTAGGTCGAATGGTCAAAAGGGTACCTTGGCAAGATTACCTAATATACATCTCACACCTAACACCGAGAAATAAAAGGTGGATCGAGCGGTACAGTGGTGATCCAAATCCAAGGGTTGTGTTCCCAACATGGCAGAGCCCATGACCGGTCAGCCTTTTGGCAAGCCTTTTGGGTGAGCCTCCGGCAAACAGTCCGGGAATAACAGTCCGCAAACATAGTGACTTTAAGCACACCAATGCAAATGCAAATGCAAAAAAGTCACATCATGAGTTTTAAGTCAAGTTCTCTAAAGTCCCCAACAAAGTCACAAAAAACTGTAGCTTGACTTTCCGCGCCCTTTTCGGAAGGCGAATAGCCCTACAGTTCAGACTCCACTTGTGATTCTGATTCTGATTTCACAGTGCAATGTAAAACAGCGAAAACACAAAAAAAGTCCAAATCTGGCGGTTCTTTTTGAAAAATCAATGTTTGAATTGAATGTCAAAAATGGACTACTTTGCCAAATACAGAGTCACCACCTAAATATCTATAGAAAATTTAGAAAACTCGAGTCTCGTGCCAAAGGCCATTAGTCCATCATCACCAAAGTGTCTCGGCTCAAGAACTTAAGTACGAGAGGGGAATGTCATGAATTGAGCACCTCACTCGCCTGATCAAAGATCGGCCTTTACTAATCATAATGTGATTTTTATCCATATTATATGCTCTTGTTCCAGTTATTAGACTAATATTACTATGTGTCGCACATAAGTATAGACTAATTTGCAATAATTGGAACATTTGATTTCATGTTTGTTTGAAATCGTTTTGTGAATTTGCCACTTGAAAAAGTGGGCTTAAAATGGACATTTAATCAAACCATTCCAGTTCAAGCACCTGGCCTTCATCCACAGGCATTCAAACAGTTTATATATCATTTAAGTAATTAGCCTCATGAAATTCATGCTTTGGACATGGCAACATAAACACTCGATGCAAGATGCTAAAACATAAAATTACTCATCTAGTACTTCGAGCCAAAACAAAACAAAATAATTAGAAAAATATGCATGTTCCTAATTAATGTAATATGACTAATGCAACTCGCACATTATGTATTTTATAGGGTCGGCTATGAGCATGGTAGATGATTTCATTCAAGACATGCAAGAGAGCACGTATTCAAGAAATGAATTTGAACATTAACATCGAGTTAGCATGATAAGCAGAACCTTATATGCATGCAGGACAAATGGATGCAAAACATGATAATGTTAATGAAACGTGATGCCTTATACTAACCATTGTAAGTGAATAAATAAAATGGATAAAGACATGGGGTTGGAAGATATACACATTATTACAACATTTGATCCCTCACACAGGAAAGTACGAATCAATGTCCAAAAATCTGAATTAAACTAATTATTACAAAACAGACTGAATAAATAAATGAGGCTAAGCTAATTAACTAGCTAATTATGCTATCTATGCTATTACAATGAATAAACAATGAATAACCAAGATTATTACCCAAGATAAATAAACTAACTCCCTAAGCTAAGTAACAACGACAATTATAAAGGGACAATAATAATTACAACACGTTAATGATTAGATTAATTACAATAAACAATATTAAAAAAATTAATTACAATAATCAAAATGTAAGCAAGGATGCACAAGAATTGCATGCATGCACATGCATGGTGCTTGAGAACAGCTTTATCTGCTCCAAGTTTGCCCTATTTCACCTCAGCCACTTCTCGCTGTTTTCTGTAAAATAAAAATAAATAAAAAAAAAAACACTGCTGACCAAACTTTGAGGCCCTCAATAAAGCCCGGCCGGGCATAGAGAAGGCCAGTCGTGCCTCAGTTCTGGGCAAAACTTTGTTTTGTGTTCTGAAGTGAAAACAAGGTCAACAGAGTTGTTCAAGCTCTGTTTGTCCCTTTCTTCCTTCTTTGTCATGGGAAAGCCTCGAGAGAAGGTCGAAATTGATTCCAAAGTCATCAATGAGCAAATTGATTGCTTGATGATCTCGGATACAATTTTGGACAAAAATCAATAAAATGTAATGAATATGACCACCCCTCCCTCTTATCATGGAATGAACTCAAAGAGGGTGATAGAGACGCTTCAAGAATGATCATAAATTAGCGCATAATTACTCTTGACTCGATAAACTTGGCATAACGTCCGGCCAAGTCTAAGCAATTTAAACCATTTTCTTTATGTGTATTGATCCGATTTTAAACCAATTTGTTTAGTCATTGCCATTCATTAGTCCATTTGTCCATGGTGATATTAAAGTCCACTAAACAAGAAATAACATCAAACGAGAGGTTCTTCTAAAACATGAGAGAGACTATACCATTGACAATGAATCTCCAAAAAGATTAAACCATTAAGTAGGAGTCTCTCTTACATGTTTTGAGCAACCTTAATCGGTTGAAATCATTCTCAAGGATGAAAAAGATAGATGATTAGATGATTTGTTAGAGTGAGACTCTTAGCATGAAAAGTAAGTAAAGGAAAGCTTGGAACAACATGCAACAAGTTATGTATGCCAATTCATGAGACAACAAAGGAACTAACCAAAGCTTGAACCAATTTAAAAGGCTAGGACAGCCCTAAAACAGCCCTAAACAAATGAAAAACAATGGCTAAAAATGCATGAAAAGAGCCTAAAAAACTAAACAACAAAGAGATTAAACAAGGCTAGTAAATAAGAACAAGGAGATGTAGCTAACCCCTCCACTTTTGAAACCTCAAAGCATGGTTTTTAGCCTTTTTTAAACTTTGAAAATCTGTGTAGATATCAAAGAAAAAGAGTGTAAGAGTTAAGGTTTAAGCTATAGGTAAGGGTGTAGAAAAAGCAAACTCTCTCTACCCTTTTGGTAGCTCTTCAAACCCAAACTTAACCACTTAAAATAGGATCAAAACAATAAAAACTATGTAGCAATTGAAAGATATAAAAGCAATAGATAAAATAGCAAGCTTATACCTCTCAAGGGAGTAAGCTTTTTGTTTGTGATCAAACTAAGCTGCAACACACTCTCAAGCTTGAATTATGCTTCTCAAAGATCAACTATGGCTCTAAGATAGTGAGACAAGGTTGTATATAGTGTATGGAGATGACACAAGGGAGGTAGGTTAACTTAAAGGTTGCTTGCCATGAAAGAATGAGGAAGGATGAGCTCTCAAGGTGTATATAAGCTTTCTAGAATTTTTGTCAACATCTAAAGCAGAGGCTGGACCTCGTTTTTTATAGAATTTAAACTCAAAAGGTGATAAATATCTTCAAAAATGGACAGCTGGCAGGCTTCCGCGTAGAATAGTGTTTCTTACCTCCAAGGCCGACCGGCCATTTATAGCCACAGCCGGCCTTCATTGAGGCACGGCCAGGCATTCATGCCCTCCTCTATTTTTTTTGGTTCAACCTCAACTCAGGGTGGTAAAAGGTCCAAAAATGAGACTCAGAGATTCAAACAAGGTAAATGTTAACGATTTGAGGTTATTTCGAGAGCCTGACTGAATCCGAATCACTGTGAATTCAAAGCACACAATTCAACTTTCATCATCAAGTGTATTGAACCAAGTGCCTAAGTCTTACGGACAGTCAAAATGGGGTGTCTACACTCACCATTATTCTTGGCCAAAGGCAAACTCACGTTTACCAGTGTCCTAGACACACTTGTATCTGATAACTAAATTTCTCAAGTATCTTCTCAACATAGTGAGATTGAGAAAGTACAATACTACTAGATGTTCTGGTAATCTTAATACCTAGAATGACATCTACAAGGCCCATATCTTTCATGTCGAACTTAGAATTTAACAATCTCTTGGTAGTTTGAATCATTTCATCATTACTACCAACAATGAGTATGTCATCTACGTATAGACACAAAATGACATAACCTCTATCGGTGTCTTGAATATATACTCACTTGTCACACTCATTGATTCTAAACCCATTCGACAACATAGCGTTATCAAACTTTTCATGCCATTGCTTAGGTGCTTGTTTCAAACCATATAATGATTTGACAAGCTTACAGACTTTTTTATTTTTCCTTGGAGCTGAAAACCCCTCAAGTTGTTCCATGTAGATTTCTTCATCTAAATCTCCATTTAAGAAAGTTGTTTTTACATCCATTTGATGTATCTCTAGACCACATAAAGCGACTATCGCAATTACCATACAAACGGATGTAATCCTTGTCATAGGTGAATACATATCAAAGTAATCCAGGCCTTCTCACTACCTGTATCCTTTGATAACTAGCCTAGCTTTATACTTATCAATTGACCCATCCGTTTTCATCCTTCTTCTAAAGATCCATATACTACCCAAGGTTTTACTGCTTGGGAGTAGATCAACCAACTCCCAAGTATGGTTCTGTAAGATGGAATAAATCTCACTCTTAATTGCTTCTTTCCACAAAGGACTTTCAGGTGAAGTCATAACTTCATAAAAAGTTCAAGGTTCTTTCTCTAACATATAAGTCAAGAAGTCCAGGCCAATGGACTTGGCAGTCCTAGCCCTCTTACTCCTTCTTGGCTCATCTATTTCTTCATCTTGATCATATACTTGATCATTATCTTGATCAGCTTCAAGTTTCTTCTCAGAACTTTGATCTCCTCGGGTTCGACAAGGAAATACGTCTTCAAAGAAGAACATATTCCCTGACTTCACTATGATATTCTTGTAGATATTTGAAATATCAAACTTGTGCACAAGAAACCCATATGCACTACTATTATGTGCATAACCAATGAATATATAATCCACGATTTTCGGACGTATCCTAACCCTATTAGGTGTAGGTATCGCCACTTTTGCAAAACACCACCACATTTGTAGGAAATTATAAGAAGGCTTACGGCCTTTCCATAATTCATATGGAGTCTTGTCTTCTTTATTCTGATGTATTCTATTTAGAATGTAATTCACGGAGAGAATTGCTTCTCTCCACAAGTTCTGTGGCAATCCCGAACTTATCAACATTGCATTCATCATCTCCTTTATCATCCTATTCTTCCACTCAGCAATCCCATTTGACTGGGGAGAATAAGGCACCATGGTTTGGTAGATAATCCCGAACTGAGCACAAATCTCAATAAACAATGATTCATACTTACCACGATAATCACTTCTTAAAGCCTAAATCCTGCGGCCTAATTGATTATCAACTTCATTCTTATAAAGAAAAAACTTGTCAATAGCCTCCTCTTTGCCTTTGAGCTAATACACAGAACAATACTTAGTGCAATCATCAACAAAAGTGATAAAGTACTTATTGCCACCTAGTGATTGTATAAACTTTAAGTCACACACATCACTATGCACTCAGTCCAACGGCTCTAAACTTCTTTCAATAGAATGAAATGAAGATCTTGTCAACTTCGCTTCAACACAAGTTTCACACCTGTGTTTCGAATTAATCTTAAAACATAGTATGTGATCTAACTTGATTAATCTATTTAAATATTCAAAGTTCACATATCCTAGTCTACCATGTCACAAATTGGAAAACTCAAGCATGTAAGCAGAAGAAGATGCATCTTAATTTATTTGGGATAACAGTCATTACATTGAGCTTAAAATACCCCCTAACATATATCCCTTACCCACATACACTTCGCTCTTGGTCAGAACGACCTTGTCAGACTCGAAGACCATGCGAAAACCATGTTTGCTAAGAAAAGACCCTGAGACAAGATTCTTACGAATGTCCGAAACATACAGGACTTCGTTCAAGGTCAGCTCCTCTCCTAAGGTCAACTTCAGGACCACCTTTCTTTTTCCCTCAACAATTAAGGTAGCAGAATTCCCCATAAAAAACTTCTCGCCATGTGTAACCGGCTCGAAAGTTGTAAACATCTTCTTTTTGGAGTAGATGTGATGTGTAGCCCCAGTATAAATCCACCATTCTCTTGGGTTTGAACCCACCATATTCACCTCAGAGACAACGGCAGACAAGTGCATGTCATCCTCATCATGGGAGTGCTCTTGCATATCTGCCATGTGAGCACGAAGTTTGGTTTTGTATGGCTTCTTCTACTTGCAACAGTCACTAGCCCGATGTCCTTCGCTACCACAGTTGTAGCACTTTCCTAAGAACCGATAAACAGGTTCCTGCGGCTTGTATTCCGGCTTCTTTGCAATACCACCCCTTGGCCCTAGCTTTGAGCCATTGTTCACAAGGGACTTCTTCCTCACCCAAGAAGATTTTCCATGCTCAATAACATTGGCCTTCACAGAGGAGGTACTCCTTCCTTTCTTTCTATTATCCTCCTCAATTCGAATCGGACAATCAATTCTTCAACTGACATTTCCTTATGCTTATGCTTCAAGTAATTCTTAAAATCCTTCCAACAATTGGGAAGTTTCTCAATAATCACAGTAACTTGGAATAACTCGTTCAAAGGCATTCCCTCAACATGAATTTCATGCAAGATCACTTCGAACTCCTAGACTTGGCTCATCACAGTTTTTGAATCTATCATTTTAAAGTCCAGGAATCGGCCAGCGAAAAATTTCTTTACCCTGCATCCTCAGTCCTGTATTTCTTGTCCAGAGATTTCCATAACTCCTTTGCTAAGCTCTTGGCACAAAACACAATGTAGAGTGAGTCTACCAAGCTATTGAACGTATAGTTCCGGCAAAGATAGTATGTCTGCTTCCATGTGTCAAGCTCCATGACCTTCTACCTATCTGGCTTATTCTTTGTCACGACTGGAGGATCATCGCTCAAAACCTTTGCAAGGTTTAGCGTGGTCAAGTAGAACAACATCTTTTGCTGTCATCTCTTAAAGTTCACCCCAGCAAATTTCTCTAGGCGCTCATGGTGACTGAGCAGTCCTCCCGGAACAGCCGAAGTAGCACTAGGGTTGACCGTAGAGGTCACAGTTAGGGTTGGCAAGCGAGTTGCCCTAGGTTTAGATCCCCACCAACATTAGTAATAGCAGCAGCATTGATGACAATTACCAGTTCTAAAAAATACAACAAAATATCACTTTCTGTATTTCTAGAAATTAAAATTAACACTAGAAAATCCCACAATTGAAAAGTTAATTCAAAATTAGTCTCACCACTAAACCTATAATTGAACATGGTCAAGAATGTTCTCAGGGAGACTAGAGGGGTCGCATCAGCCTCACTTAAAACTCAGTTAACCTTTTGACAAAACTTTCAAGAGCATGTTAACTCTTAGTCCGTGAGAAACAATTTTTAGAATTACGTTTTCCAATGGATGAACTAAATTAAAACAAACCAAGGTCTAACACTTACAAGCAATTTAAAAATTGCTAACCAAATTATAAGTAATGAAAAAAAAAAATTGGTACAATGATTACAAGCAAATAAAACTTGCTTTTACAAATTGGTAAACAAACTAAATAAATCTCAAGCAAAAATTGCTTCAAATATAATACGAGTAAACCAATCCAAATTGAGGATTGTAGGTAGTCCAAAAAATTTCGTTCCACACTTAGGTATTCCTATAAAGAAAGTTAGCAAAAAAAATATAAGAAAATACAAACCAGATAATCTAAACAAAATGTAGAAATATATTAATTGAAATCATCTAGCCAACTATTGAATAATCAAATTAACCAATGAATTAAAATGTTAGATGAGTTACAAAAACCACAAAAAAATTTGTAACTTCACAATTAAATTAAAACTTTAAAAGAAAATTTGTAAGTCCAAAATTAAATTAAAATTTGTAACTCCACAATTAAACCTTTAAATGGAAAATTTTGTAACTCCACAATTAAATTAAAACTTAATAGCCATGAGTAATATATATCAAATTATTACACAATAATTATGCAAATAAATCCAAACAAGTTACAAAAATTTGATAACTCCAAAACCTTAAACTACAAAATTAATGGGCTAGAGGTGCATTACAATAAACATGTAAACTTATGATTCCAAATAAATAAATTAAATTAATATGCAAGAGTTACATAAATTAAATTTATATGTAGGAGTAACATATGAATTTAAATCACAAGAACCATGTAATACACATGTAAATGTTTCTAGCAATCAACATGTAAATAAAGATCATACTTATAATCTTAGAAACAATAAGCATGTAACAAAAAATTAAAATCTAGAAAATTTTTGACATACAAATTATGTCATGAAACTATAACACAAAGAGCCATACAAATCATGGCAGGAAATTAACTTAGACTCACAAAATTAAACTACACAAGGAAGCACTACTAGGAGACAAAATCAGAATACAAGCCTTGGTTTTATGTTGGGTTTTGTTTTGAATTACAAAAAAAAATTAAAAAATAAATAAATAAATAAATAAATAATAACCGTGGCATCATATGATTAAAACATATAGAAACCAACATAAATGGCATGGCATGTATGATTAAACATATAGAAACCAACACAGCACCAATACTGGAACATCATATATATTGAATTCGAGAACTCGAAACAATAGCATTCCGATATTTATATTTGATTACTATTCTAATGAAGACTAATATGGATCACAAAAATTGGGCACATATTTATTATGAACAGTGTACAGCTTCTAATTTAATCTATCATAGGAATCTATTTGGCCACTTTCATGAGAAAAGATATATAATCTATTTTAAGATTGTTATTCGAATTATGTGATTAAACAAAACAAATAGATCCATGATTTATTAAATTAAATAATAGAGTATCAAATAAAATCATACTCAATAAATTATATTCTAGAGCATAAAACATAATACAAGATTAATAGAAATACATATTTAATTGAAATATGAAAACAAGAAATCAAATCAAATTCTGTGTGATACCACAGTGTCCTTAAAATAGATTAGCCACCTCACCATGGGTGTTGGAGGAATGTCGACTTATGTCTCTCAGGATAAGATGGTCTAGACCGAGTAACGCAGAAGTACTTTCTGTTAGCTTTGGCGAACCAACAATGGCAGCACTCTCTCACACAAGAAAAAAATTATAGACACAAGCAAACTAACTGTATAATTCTAGAAAGCAAAAATCTGTAACCAACCAAGAAAGATGGGCCTCTTTTTATACACCATGGTAAAGAGAGAAGAAGCCTCCAGCCATGAAAGCTAACAACTAATGCCCATGAAGGCTGGCAACTAATGGCCATTACTCTTGAAAAAATGCTAGAGTAATGGTCCAAAACTGATGGGAAAAAATATCTGCAATATATTTTTTGTATACACAAATGTGTATATCTGCAGCAAACTTGGCCTAAAAAGTTTAGGTTAGTGGACCACCAATCCGGTCCAGCCCAAACCTAACACATTCCAGCATGTCTCAAGATCCACGATCCACGGATCACGGACCCAGACCCAGCCCAATCCGAACAAGCGGGCGACACACGTGTGGTAATTTTTCCATAACCAACTTGGACCATAGTCTTGGCCCAAGTCTATCCTTAAAGCATTCATACCTCCCTTCCTTCAAAAAATTTGAATGCCCTAAAAAACCCATGCCCTTCTCATAATCTTGAGGTTTAAATACCCATCAAAGTTTTCCTCTACAATCAATGTAGGATTGGTAGCTACACACAATTCTTAATATCTCATTTATGAGGTCAACTTTATGAGACAATTGCTCATTTAATTCTTAATGGTTTTTTGTTATTCTTTTTGGAGAAATGCTATATATCCCAAATATTCTATCAAACCTCTCATATGGGATGAGATTCATACAAATCCACATGTATATGGGTCTCACACCCATGTGAGAGGTTTGGTAGAATATTTAGAGTCCCTAGCATAACTCTTCTTTTTGTGATATAAAGACTTTGTTACAAAAAATCTAAACTCATGTAATCCCACCTCAACCAAAAGTTGGGACCTACTTTAATTGTACATTAAAGTCACCAAAAAATCATTTTTTTTCCAACATTTTCAAATGTAAAGAGGAGAACGTATTTCAATAATTTCAATGGTTGGCTTATTTCTATCTTTCCAAATGTAATTTTGTTGAAAAAAACTTACTTTTTACTTTTTTGAAATAAGTAAAAAGTTAACTTACTTCTAACTTTTCAAAATGCCCCATAGTGTGCTATAACTTACAATTTTTAAAAGACTAATGATTAGAAACCTCAAGAGTGATTCTATAATTTGAGTAAATATTAAGGGAAGTTTATGTAATTTATGAAAGATTATTAATTGGTTCAGGGCACCACGAAGCCATGTCACCATCAATCACAATTTATCTTATTTCTTCATATTTTCCAATATCGTTAAAACACCAATTGGCAATGTCTAAGACCAAGCTAATGGGTGTGTTTGGTTTGTGTTTTGAGATAAATTTTAAAAAAAAAAAAATTTGAGGAGAGAGTTTAGAAATTTTTTTAATTTGTTTGATTATATATTTTGAAAATAGTTTGGGAATTTAGAATTATTTGATATTTTGTTGCAATTGAGTAAATGTGTGTGAGAGAAAAAAACGATTGAAAATGAGAAAGGAGAGAAAAAATGATTGATTGAAGTGTGATAGAGAGAACAATTTTGAAATTTTTTTAAAAAAATTTGTAACCAAATGTAGACACCCCATTTTTTACCGTCCTCAAGACTTGGACGTCACCGCTTGAATACTTGGTGATTACCCATGTTTGTGTTTGTTTGGAGTTCCCGGAGTTCTCGGCTACGCGCCTTGCCTCAGGACCTCCGAACTTGACCGTTTTGTGTCTGGTTTTGTACCAAACACTTGTGTTTTGCCTTGGAGGGGCAGGGAATGCTTTGTGAGGCATCCCCACACACCACCGGCAGTGGCTAGAGGCCACCGGCTGGTTGGTGTTGCCATCGGCACTATATTGTGCCGGTCGGCACTATTTTGTGCCGGTCGGCACTCCTTTTGGCAAAATGACCATTTTGCCCTGCCGACCACTTTACAGCTGTGTTTGGAGATATTTTCAGACAGCTTTCTTGCACTTGTTTCCCCTCCATACACGTGTATGGAGGGATGACCCTTTGTTTTGCCTTAACTTGTAAGTTTTGGTTGCCTATAAGGAGAGGCCTCTTCTCTTGGCTCAAGGGTTAGAAGATTTGGAGAGTTAGACATTTTAGGAGAGGGAGAAGCTCTGGTTTTAGGTTAGATTTTGTGTATCTATCCTATCTCTCTCTTTCTTTCTTGTTTTGTACACTAGGTGTTTGTGCCTTACTATTGCTCACCAACACCTAGTGTTTCACCTTCCTCTTGGAACTGAGGTGCTAAGGGCTTGTTCTTGAAGTTCTTGACTGGTTTGGAGCTCAAGGAACCCACAACTCCAACCTTTGTGAAGGTGGTCTTCAAGGGTAACAAAACTTACTTTATTTACCCCATTCTTGCACTCCATTTTTGCCTAGTTTAAAACAGTTTTTGTGCTTAGTCTATAACACATAAAAGTTCTGTTTTTTAAGCCTCTTTATTGTTTATTAAGAGTTCTTGGTGGTTTGGGTAGGTTTGACCACCCTTAGGCCTTGAAAAGGCCTCATTTTGTGCTATTTATTGAGGGATCCGAGACTTTGGTGTTAGGATCTCTTCACCACTGAAATCTTGAGGGATTTTAGTGGTGAAGATGATGCCTTAAAGTCTCAAAAAGGGGAGGGCCACCCCCTCTCCTTGATGTCCTTGAAAAGGGCAAGAATTGGCCTCTTAAGGGAGCATAGTTTTAAATGTTTGAAGAGCATGTCTTGGCTGCATTTTATGTTTATTATGCCCTAATATGACATTGCTAAGTGTTGGTTTTAGTACTCCTTGCATGTTTTGCATGGTTGCTTTGTAATGCCTCTTTGGTCCCTTAACATGCCTAGGTTGTTAGCCCTAGTTTGAGCATGTTTTAAGCTTAGATTCATGAATGTTTTATGCTTATTTTGACATGTTTTAGCTTTGTCCATAGTCATTTGGGTTGATCTTGGCATGCATCATATAGCCCCTTTGCATTTTAGGCTTGCTAGCCTTTGAGTATGCATGTGTAGCATGTGTTGCTTACCTCGTTTTGATGGTTTGGAACCATTTAGCATGTTATTTCAGACCTTTTGGTGTGCTTGTATGCTCACCTTAGTTGCCTCCTTAATGCTTTAAAAGCATGTGTTGAACGCTCCATGTATTGGTCATGTCGCATGCCTTTGTGCTTAAGCCTCTTAGATGCCATCTAAGTAGCCATTTGGTTTTGTTTTAACATGCTAAAACTCTATTTTAGGTTGTTCAATGCATGCCATATTTGTTTTGCATAAGTGTAGTTCAATGCTTCCATGACTTGCCTCAAGTGTTGAACCTACGTGTGCATGCTTTGTGTACTTTGTTGCTTGGTTTGGCACCATGTTTAGCATGATTTTCAGAGCTTTATATGCATGCTAGTAGTCCATTATTGTACCCCTTTAAGTGTGCTTAAGGGTTGTTTGTTATGCTTAAGTGTTGGTGCCTTAACTTGTGCATGTGTGCATGTGTGTTTAGTCCTCATGATTTAGCATTTTGGCCACTGATTTTAGGACTATTTGAGTTGCCTAATTCATGTATAAGACCATCCTTCCATTGGTTTGCATGCTTACCTTGCATGCTTGCTTGAACCCTTTGCATGAACATATTGCATAGTCCATGTTGCATGCCTAGTTGACATGTTTAAGGTTGCATTTGTATTGTGCATGTTTGGCCTCTTGAAGTGAAGTATGATGGAGGTTGAGCACCTTTGTTTGCTTGTTTGCATTGCATGCATTTGAAATCAAAGTTGCATTATTGGTTCTTAGGGCCATCATGCATGGAAATGCGCGATTGGTGGTCCGGGAATCGAGGCACATGCCCTTTTGAGTCAATAACATGATAAGGGGTGTGTATAGTGCATAAATACCTTGAATCACATTGTCATGCATGTTGTTGTCCTCTGCTGTTGTGGGTTGCAGGTTCTGCAGGTGTTAAGTGCCGGCCGGCACTATTTAGTGCTTAACCGTGATAAATTTCGATCGATAACTTCATCTAGTGCCGGTGGCCTCCTTCTTCAGCCGGTGGTGCTCTACCCCAGCCGGTGGTACTCCCCAGTGCCCTGAGAGGCGCTCCTGAAGCTTTGGTAATTTTCTGAGGAGGATAACAGAGGAAACAGAGGCAAATCATGCATGGCAGCGCGATTCCGAGCGAGTCCCGGGCACGCGATGCATCTGGCCCTCATCCCAAGGCGATTTACTGTTTAATTAGATTAATTATTTTATTTAATTCATTTAGTTGATTTGCAATATTTTAATTAGCTTGCGTAGTTAATTAATTTGTATATTCTTTCGGCCCCTCCGAGCGAGGGCAAAATTGTAATAAGGGTGTGTGAGTGGGTGTATGTCTTCCAATCCCCATTTCTTCCTATCCCTTTTATTTACCTACTTATGTTGGCGGATTAGGGCATTTCTATCTTAGCATACCTTATGCAATGCATGCGTGCATTCATGCATTCGTTTACATGCATCGGGCTCGGCACATCATGCAAACTGCATCGTACTTTCAATTCCAAATTGAATACGTGATAGTTGTTGCATCTCATGTGCCATGTTTAGGTTAGCCGAACTGTTTAGATTACACCGTATGCGATGCATTAGCTATTTAACATGAACTAGGACATGCATGTTTGCTAACTAGTTTTTGTTTTGGTAGCGAGTCTGATGTAAGTATTTTACGCTTTAGCATACCACATACGTGTGAATGTTGCCATGACGGTATGCTTACCATGCGGCTAAGTGCTTATGTGAGATAAACTATTGAATGCTGTGGGTGGAGGTTGGATTGCTTGAGTTGGAATAACTCGTTGAAATCCGTATTTTAGCCTACTTATAGTAGCAATTTCAAAGCTGTTTTCAAAACAAGCGGATATGCAATGTTTATTTCGAATTAGGCAATCTAGTCTATATTTGTTTTCTTGGCGTATAACATAGTAATTCTAGGCTAATAATGAATAAGAGCATGTAATGTTTTCAAAAGCGGATATCACGGTTAGTAGAGGCGGTCTTGAATGAGGCGAAAGGGGGTGCTCATAGCTGACCTTCCCCGATCGTACCCAAGCTCCCGAGCCAAGACCACTTTGGTGATGACGGACATGTGGCCTTCGGCACCGAGTCAGGGTTTCCTAAATTTTCCATTTTAAAATATTTAGGTGGCGACTCTGTAATCTGGCAAAGCAGTCCATGTTTGGCACTACTTTTCAAAAAATCTGTTTTTCTTCAAAACGATTTGCCGGATTTGGACTCTTTAGTTCAGATTTAGAACCGACACGAATTGAGTCCGAACTGTAGCGCGTGAGGTCCCTCGCGGACGTGTTACACCAAACATATTTTTAGAAATTTTCTTCCAAAAACATATTTCAAAACACAAACCAAACACACCCAATAACTTCTCATAAGGCAAAAGGTCAAAAAATTAAAAAATCACTGTAAGTTATCACATCATTTTCTTTATTTTTTTATATAGCTTTTTTTGTAAAATATTAAAAAATTACTAAAATAGCATACTCCTAATGAAGTCACTGTATTTTAGTTAAAAATCCAAAAAGTTACTATAAGTTATCACATTACTCTCTCTACTTTGTTTTTTTTTGGTATATTTTTTATAAAAAATTAAAAAATTATTAAAATGACTTATTTCAAAACAAAACTTAGGGGTGGTTTGTGATGATCTAAATAAGTGTACTTTTTGACTTTTTATGAAATATGGGTTGGGTATAGATTGGGTTTGAAGTGATGTGGTAGAGAGGTGATGTGACTTAAATAAAATAAATAGTGACTTTTTGACTATTTAGGTTAGAGCTGTGATTGGGGGCTCGAAACCGAGCGCCCCAAATGCCCCTAATTTTGTTTTGTTTTTTTTTTTTGGAGGCGGAGGGAGGAGGAAGAGGAGGTGGGAGGGTGGGAGGAGGAGGAGGAGGCGGAGGAGGGCCTAAAAATGGGGTGGAGGCAGTGGGCGATCGGGATGGCAGAGGCGATGGCGGAGGACAGCCCGTGGCGGCAGTGAGGAGACGACGATCGGCGACCTCTTCTCTCCCTCTCCCTCTCCCTCTCTTTCTCTTTCTCTCCCTCTTCCTCTGAGTTGCAGAGGTCCAAAAATGGAGGGAAAAAAAAAAAAAAAAAAAAAAAAAACCTAAAGCCCAAAACGACGTCGTTTTGGGCTTTAGGGGCATTCGGGGCCGAAATTTTCGAGCTAAAAAACATTTTCCTTTAGGTTATACCAAACCTAACCTTGAAGTAGAAGGTGAAGTGTTTTTAAGAGCAAGGATTCTGTTTTTGGTGTCTCTACTAGCCTTCCTTCTTGCGATGATCACGATTTATTTTAAGAGAATTTAACAGTCCAGATCACTTTATTAAAAAAAGAAAAATACTGAGTTCTAATTGAGTTCTAAAATCAGCTCTAATGAATTGGCAATGGGCCTCACTCATTGTGATGTGATATTTGGTCTTGATTTTTTTTTTTTTTTTTCTCCTTGTTATGCCATTAGTGTTCTATTAGAATACTAAAATTAGTACTCTGAATCATTACTATTAAAAAAATTAAAAAGTAAAACTTTTTAATTTTTTTAATAAAATTATTTGAGCTGTTAGAATTCTCTTAAGATAAATCTTAGGTCTTGTTTATCATAATTTTAAAAAGTTAAAAAGTCATTATTTTATTTAAATTATATTATTTTATTTAAGTTACATTATATTTTTATCATATCACTTTAAACTTAATTTATATTTTATAAAAAATTAAAAAATATATTTATTTAAATCAAGTGAAACAATCTTTTAATCGTTATAAAAAATGGACCAAACAAAAATGCTTTAGAGCTCTAATATAGGAGCTCTAATAGCTCTAATGAGAAGGTGGGATCCACCCTGATGTGATGTTTGTGTCTTGTTTTTTTTTTTTTTTTTTTTTTATATTTTGACACATCACTAGAGCTCAAATTAGAGCTCTAGATTTAGAGCTCTCTAGCATTTTCCATGGACCAAATAGAGAAGGTAAAGAAAGGATCACGTTGTGCTTTTCAGGGCATGAGCCTGATTTCTTTGACAGAAGAGTAGGCTGACATGTTTGACAGTGACATAAGAGGATAGTGTGTCATTTCAGAAATTATGGTTGAGATTTCTGTAACTTCATTATTGATGTAATTTACTCAAAATAATATGTTCACAGAATGATGGGCTATTGAAATAAATGTATCACAAGTCATATCATTTTATCTAAAAATATATTTATATATTATTGCTTATATATTATTACTTTTATTATAATTACTTCTCTCCTGGATTTTTTTTTTTTTATTATTATAGGAAAGTCAATCCTCTTTTATGGAGTAAACTATCACAACACTTTTGAGAGGGGGGGGGTGTTATATTTTTTATTTTTTAAGAAAAAAATATAAAACATAAATTGAATTTAAAGTGATATAGTAAAGAGGTAATGTGATATAAATAAAATAATTGTAATCTAAATATTATAATATACTAAAATAATATATACCATTTTAACACATGTCAAACACGTCCTAATTTTAATATGCTTTTTATTACACAACAAAATACATAATTTAATGATTTAAATTTAAATGTAGACTCTCGAATTATAAAAAGAAAACTTTTGCAAAAGTTTTTTTTTTTTTTTTTTGAGGCTAATTTTGGCATAAGTTATTTTGACTATTTTAGTCACAAAAAAACAAAGTAGATTAAAAAGTCAATAAGACAAAATGTCACATCTAAACTAAAATTATTTCATTTTTACTCTTACAAAAGTCAAAAAACTAAAAAGTTCATCACAAACGAGACTTTTTAACCTCAACTAAAATAACCAAAAAGTTAAAAAATCAAAAATTCAACGCACATCCCAAACGAAAGCTCAGTATCATGATCCTTGAATCCTTAGAGCATTTTCACTCAAACCTTCAAAATTTAACATGTCAATTTTTTTTGAATGTTTAGATGATATATATTAATTTGACATAAAAATTCTCTACTTGATATGTCAAATCTATTACTATATTATTTTTAAAATTTAAATTCTTTTATGTATTTTAGTCTTCTTTTATTTGAAAAAAAAGAAAAAAGAAAAAAGACATGTAGTAGTCTTCATGTCAAAATTGATACGAAGGGGTGTGATGCAAAAAGCCATGTCAACTTTTGGCAAAACTGGTGGAGGTCATTTGGTATGTCAAAATAAATTTGTTGGACTGCCACATTAAATTTGACAAATGTAGTGGAGGTACTCTTAACAATTACTAGCCTTATTTGGAAAGTTGGCTATTTTAATTAGTTATTTGATTTAAGAGGGGGGGTGTTTTGGAGATGATTATATTTTTGATTTTTTAAGAAAAAAATATAAAATATGAATTGAATTTAAAGTGATGTAGTAAAGAGGCAATGTGATATAAATAAAATGATTGTAATCCAAATACAATAATATACTAAAATAACATATACTATTTTAACACATGCCAAACACGTCCTAATTTTAATATGCTTTTTATTACGCAACAAAATACATAATTTAATGATTTAAATTTAAATGTAGACTCTCCAATTATAAAAAAAAAAAAACTTTTGCAAAAAAATTTTTTTTTTTTTTTTTTTTTTGAGGCTATGTTTGCATAAGTTATTTTGACTATTTTAGTCACAAAAAGACAAAGTAGATTAAAAAGTCAATAAAACAAAATGTCACATCTATACTAAAATTATTTCATTTTTACTCTTACAAAAGTCAAAAAGCTAAAAAGTTCATCTCAAACGAGACTTTTTAACCTCAACTAAAATAACCAAAAAGTTAAAAAATCAAAAATTCAACGCACATCCCAAACGAAAGCTCAGTATCATGATCCTTGAATCCTTAGAGCATTTTCACTCAAACCTTCAAAATTTAACATGTCAATTTTTTTTGAATGTTTAGATGATATATATTAATTTGACATAAAAATTCTCTACTTGATATGTCAAATCTATTACTATATTATTTTTAAAATTTAAATTCTTTTATGTATTTTAGTCTTCTTTTATTTGAAAAAAAGAAAAAAGAAAAAAGACATGTAGTAGTCTTCATGTCAAAATTGATACAAAGGGGTGTGATGCAAAAAGCCATGTCAACTTTTGGCAAAACTGATGGAGGTCATTTGGTATGTCAAAATAAATTTGTTGGACTGCCACATTAAATTTGACAGATGTAGTGGAGGTACTCTTAAAAATTACTAGCCTTATTTGGAATGTTGGCTATTTTAATTAGTTATTTGATTTAAGAAAAGGGGGGAGGGGGGGGCGGTGTTTTGGAGATGATTTTATTTTTGATTTTTTAAGGAAAAAATATAAAATATGAATTGAATTTAAAGTGATGTAGTAAAGAGGTAATGTGACATAAATAAAATGATTGTAATCCAAATACAATAATATACTAAAATAACATATACTATTTTAACACATGCCAAACACGTCCTAATTTTAATATGCTTTTTATTAGGCAACAAAATACATAATTTAATGATTTAAATTTAAATGTAGACTCTCCAATTATAAAAAGAAAACTTTTGCAAAAAGTTTTTTTTTTTTTTTTTTTTTTGAGAGTATGTTTGGCATAAGTTATTTTGACTATTTTAGTCACAAAAAAACAAAGTAAATTAAAAAATCAATAAGACAAAATGTCGCATCTAAACTAAAATTATTTCATTTTTACTCTTACAAAAGTTAAAAAGCTAAAAAGTTCATACCAAACGAGACTTTTTAACCTCAACTAAAACAACCAAAAAGTTAAAAAATCAAAAATTCAACGCACATTCCAAACGAAAGCTAAGTATCATGATCCTTGAATCCTTAGAGCATTTTCACTTAAACCTTCAAAATTTAACATGTCAATTTTTTTTGAATGTTTAGATGATATATATTAATTTGACATAAAAATTCTCTACTTGATATGTCAAATCTATTACTATATTATTTTTAAAATTTAAATTCTTTTATGTATTTTAGTCTTCTTTTATTTGAAAAAAAAAAGAAAAAAGACGTGTAGTAGTCTTCATGTCAAAATTGATATAAAGGGGTGTGCTGCAAAAAGCCATGTCAACTTTTGGCAAAACAGGTGGATGTCATTTGGTATGTCAAAATAAATTTGTTGGACTGCTACATTAAATTTGACAGATGTAGTGGAGGTACTCTTAACAATTACTAGCTTTATTTGGAAAGTTGGTTATTTTAATTAGTTATTTGATTTTTTGACTATATTATTCTAACTAAAAAAATTGTGTTTAAAAAGTTAGTTGATTTTTTTTTTTTTAGTAATTGATTTGATGGTTATGAAAAAAATTAAAATAATTATAATATTTTATCTTATTAATTATTTTAACTTATTTTATCTTTTGATAAACTATTTTAATCAAACTCTCTTCCTGAACAAAGCCAGTTAGATCATGTACTACAAGAACATCGAAAATTGGATCAACCCCAAAATTATACCTAATAAAAGAAGATTTCCTATGTTTTGTTTAGTTCAATTGAATGAAGTAAAATCAAATAATTAATTCTATCATAATGTCTATTTTTGTGTTTAATTCATTAAAAAAAATTGTATTATAAATAAAATTATTATTTAGGCTAAGTTTCGCATCTTCAAAAAAAAGTTAAAAATTTAAAAAGTCATTATCCTATTTAAGTCACATCATCTTATTTAAGTCACATCACCTCTCTATCACATCACTTCAAATCCAACCCATATTTCATAAAAAGTCAAAAAATACATTTATTTAGAACATCCCAAACAACCCCTTATTATTATAAAAAGTTAATTATTAGTATAAAAAAAATTTGAAAAATGACCTTTCCATATTATTCGAGAATTGTTTGAAATAATCTAAATAAATATAATTTTTAAATTTTTATAAAAAGATATAAAAATAACAAAAAATAATATAACTTAAATAAGTGCACTTATAGTTGATGCCAAATAGTGCTAATTTCATTTGTAACTCAAAATGATGTAACCAATTTCATTTCATAAGATCATTCACTTTGTTTAGTTTCTATTTTCAGAATTTACTTTTTAAAAAATTTTACTTTGTTATTTTTCATATGTTTTTTTTTTCAATGAATTTTTTTAATATTTTAAGCAAATTTTTAAAATTTTAGACACATCTAATATAAATACACTTAAAAAGTATAATATTTGTGAATTTTTAAAAAAAAAATTCACTAAATACCAAAAATATAAAAAAATAAAAATAAAAATTTAGTTTATTTTTCGTATTGTTGTGTATTTATTAATTTTTTAAAATGTTTTTTCACAAATATTTTACTATTTAGATAAATTTAGGTGCACATAAAAAAGTAAAAAAAAAATTACTTTAAATTTTAAAAATATTCACTAAAAAAATACAAAATATAAAAAAATTAATTTTAAAAAATTAAATACAAAAAATTAAAACTAATTCACCCTAAAGTGAACAAAGTTGATGATCGATCATTTTAGGGGACTCGTTCAAAAAAAAAAAAAAAAATCATTTTAGGGGACAGTTTTGCTGCAGTCGTCACTCATGTTGTATGATCAAACAATACTTTTTGATTATGTAAATTAATATTTAAAAAAAAAAAAAAACTAGTTAAAAATATTATTATACCAAAAATTAACTATCATTAAGTTCATGTTTATTTAGTTTTATAAGATAAAAGAAATTACAAGTACATTGTAATTGAGTAAACTGATTATTAATATGATAGTACTAGATTAAAAATATAAGATAAAGAGTATTTATTTATACACCATCGAATTAGTAATACAAATATTTTAGTATATAAAATTAATATTTTTTAATATTATAATTATTTTTTTGTTCTAAAAAATATAAATTTACTTAAAAATAATTTAAAAAATCACTAATTCCTTTACTCAATTTGTAATCTAAACTATTAATCCAAGACAATAGTTAATTCTTTTATTCATATCCCTAACTAAATTCTACCAACTATTACTCCAATTCCTCTTCTCCATATTTGGAATGACTTCAATTGTGTTAGTGTCGGTGAATCATTGCATTGTGAGTTTAATCTTTTAGGGTGTTTCAATGCCTCTGACAATTTAAAGTTGTGTTAACTCTCAAAATCGTATTTTTATGTTGTTATAATATTTATTTATTTTTATTTGTATAAAACTAATCACATACTTTCTAAAAATAAATTGTAGTAGCCTAGTAAGCTTGTAGCACATACCAGGCTTGTTTGATGTAATCCTTTGTTTTGGATCTGAATTGATTTTTTGGCCATTTAATTTTTTTTGACTATTTTAGTCTGAAATTAAAAGGTTTCATTTGAAATGAACTTTGTAACTTTTTTGACTTTCGTGAGAAAAAATAAAAATGATTATGATTTAAATATGACATTTTGTTTTACTGACTTTTTAACTTATTTTATTTTTTTTTGACTATTTTAACTCAAAAAGTTCATGCCAAACATAGCCTTAAAACAAATTGTTTAAAGGAAGATGATACTATTCATTTTCTAAATTTATTTTTTAGATTCAATGATATGTAAATGACATGATTAGTTGATGATTAGGTAAGATATGAGAGAGAGTGTCATCATAGATATCATAATTGATTGTCACATCATTGAACTTGAAAAGTTAGTCTAATTTTTATACCTGAATAGTAATGCTCATGTTTAAAATGTTGGAACAATCTTCTGTGTAAATAAAATAATATGAAATAATTCATACAAAATAAAATAAAACTTACAGTATTTATTTTGTAGAACCGAATAAATAATTCAAAGATCAAGTCGAGTGTGTGACACTCTGTCCTTAAGACAGATTCGCTCCGCCACGGTGCTTACGGTTGAGTGGCGTCTATCTCCCAAGATACAATGATCTTAGCCAATTTGTAACACTCCAAAACAAATTGTTCGGCGAACCAAACCTGTGTTCTAACTCTCTAATTATATAATCTAAAACTAATATATGAATAATAAATGCACTAGAGCAAAATCTGGACGGCAAAGGTATAAAAGCATAATCATTTTAGGATCCTCGACTGCTGGAATTTATGGTTGTATTTATAGGCATAAAATGCTAACCAAAAATCTGTCTGAACAGGTGTAAACATTGCCGAACAGATACAACCTATTTTTGAACTCAAATAGGTTCTGACCGTTAACACTTTGAATACTTATATTCAAACAATTTTGAAAAGTTGTCCGTTGGTGGACAAACATAAAAAACTGTTGAAATATATTTTTTTATTTAAACTATTTAAATAATAGTTTAATAAATAAAGGAAGAGGTACAAACTTTAAGAAACCACTTAGGAACTCAAAATTTGAATTTAGAATTAAATTAAATTCCCACAATAATTTTTTATTGAAAAAATTCAAATGAATTTTATCTAAAAAATTAATGTTAAACCCGAAAACGACGTCAACTTCCCATTTACTCATAAATAGTTTTGACGTTCCGTCTTCACCGTGTGACTTACCACGCGACAAGAAACACTTCACCTCTTCGGATTCATCCCAAAAGACGTTTGGAGTCCACTCAAATTTGGACTAAAAAATATGCCTATATTAAATCATTTTTCCCACATAAAACCTTTTTATTGTGGAATTATACGTTTGTTTTGAATATGACTTCTTTTTTTTTTTTACTTTTTTACTTGTTACAACAAGACGTTTAAAAAATAAAGAAATAATATGACCTAAATTAGCCAATAAATTAATTTTTTTAGTTCCACAAAACAACCCTTCTAAAAACATTTTGTAGTAGCCAAAAAAATTATATGTATCAGGTCATTTGTCCTTCAAACTTATGTAGTAAAATAGACAAATTAATTTTTTTAAAAAAATATTCAAATATTAAATGAGAATACTTTTAAATTATAGTTACAAATTAATAATTTTCAAATAATTTATATGAATAAATTATACTTTCACCTTCTGAAATGTGATCATTCTTTCACTTTAATCCTTATAGAAAAGGTTCTCTCATTTTTAGTCTCTAACTATCAAACTCTTTCCACTTTAATTCAAATTCCACTTCGATTCAAATATTGTTATACTTTTGTGACAGAAATATAATAAATTACACTTTGATCATTGAAAGTGGAAAACAAAAAAAAAAGGGTTCATAATTTGGTTCCTAACCTCCCAAAAATAAAATTGTTTAACTCCAAAAAAGGAAAGGAAAAATAGTTTCTCCCATGACAACTTCTCACATTATTCATTAAATATCATCTCACAATAATAAGGGAAATCATTTAATATTTTTGAGAATATCACGTGTCTATACTTTTTAATCAACTATCATTCACTATGTCTTATTGTATTGATTCCTAATCACTCAATATAATACATTATTTATTCACTTTCTCCATCAATTATAATATTATAAAATATCACATATCCATGAGATTACATTACTCCAGTAACAGAAATGCTAGGTATCATGAAAAATCTTTCATGAAAGCTTTGTGACCCTTAGATTACACTTAAAATAAGGGGTACTTACGTGTAGCTCCTATTAACTAGACTTATTTATCTATAGGTCCTAACTAATAAATTTAAGGGGTACTTACCAATTAGTCATATTAACTAGACTTATTTACCTACAGGTCCTAACTAATAAATTTAACACTATAAAAATAAGAGAGTGATAAATTTATCACTAAAAATTTATTCATAAAAACAAAGAGACTGATAAATTTATCCATAAAAATAAAAGACTGATAAATTTATCTTTATCACTTAATAAATTTATCAACAGAACTTAATGGGTAATAAGTCTCCAAAGTAAGACATATTTGGTAATAAGTCTTCAAAGTAAGACCTATTAGTAGTTTACCATTTAAAATAAAACACCATACATTAATCAAAATAATTCAATAATCATAACTCTTTCATAATCATTTTCACAAAAAAAATTTCATGACTCCTAACTTTTCTCCTCCAGTAATAGAACATTCACTTTCCCCTTCTCGGATGACTTCTCCCCTCCTTTATGCACTTTCCTGCTCTACTTTCATAACTGACCACCTCTCCTCTTTCACCTTGCCACCTGGTCTCCTCCACCAACCTTAGCCCTTCAAATGACACGTAACCAATATAATTTTTCACTTTTGTCTATTCGATATAAAGTTACTTTTTAAAATTGGATGAGTTTCTCATTTTTGTCTATTCGATATAAAGTCACTTTTTAAAATTGGAAGAGTTTTTCATTTTTTTCTATTATACATGAATAAGTTTTTTTTTTGGCTTTTTCATTTTTTTAAATCATATTATTTATTTCTTTTTATATATGTTTTTTGAAAAAAATCCAAAATATTTTTTTAATTTATTTCTTAAAACAAGCCATGTTGGGTTCAGATTATAAATTAAATTGGGAAAAATCAATTTCTTTTAGGGAAAAAAAAAAAAAAAAAAAAAAAAAAAAAACTTAATTTTTGAGAAGTTAAAGCGAAAAACCTAAATTTTAAAATATCTATATTACCCTTTAATCATGACGGAAGTGGAAAACTAGATCAAATAAGAAAATAACAACTAGTTTAAAGATCAAAATGGGAAAATCTTTTTTTAGGGATTAAAATGATGAATGACCAGTGCTTAAAAAAGGGAATTGGAGCAGATGTTGTGTATTATGGCACCACATGCATGCTATGAGGCCCTTTCAGAGCGTGTCCTTAGTCTATTTTCATAATTCGAACTGCTCATATTATAAAATTCGTTGAATAGATCATACATAAAAAAAATTAGATCAATTGGACATTTGTAACCCTATAGCAAGACCACTTTTGTTTGAAAAATAAATAAACGGTAGGTATAATTTTGATATTTTTTTGAAAAATAGTTATGATTGATCATGGAATTACGTATGTCTAATTAACCTGATTCTTTTTATGAATAATACATTCAACAAAACTTATAATATGAATAATTCAAATAATAAAAATAGGTTGGGGACACACCCCGAAAAGCCCTCACAACATGCATGTTGTGTCATAAGGCACAACACCTGCTCCAATTCCACTTAATAGGTGATAGTCTAATTTACAAGCCACAAACAAGGATATAAAATAAAATAAATTGATTGAAACGAACCAACCACTCAAAATCAACAAAAAAAATTAATTTTTAATATTATATTTAATATTTTTATATTTTAATTCTTTGATAACTACAAGATAAGTGACCTATATAATACACTTTTGGTTATAAAAACTAAAGAAAGAGACATTTAAAGCAATTTTTATATTTTATCTTTATTTATTTTCAATATAAAATTTTATTTTTTTACAAAAATCCTTTACACTGTATTTGTTTGGAAGATTTAGAGAGAGATTTAAAAAGGGAAATAGCAAGAAAAAAGGTATGTGAAACTATGAAAAATATAAATATGTTTTATTCATATTTCACCTACCTTTTTCATTTCTCTCTTCAAATTCCTTCTCAAATCTTCTAACCAAATACAATATTAAAATCTCATATGCATCCCTCTACACTAATCCATTAAACCAACAAAACCAAATCATAGTAATATGTATCAGTCCCTCCATCATTAAAACCAAAAAAATTGATTAGTACACATGTTTCTCAACACCGAACAAATTTAACCGTTTACGTCCCAACTCACAAATACACCGTTTAATTTGAATCAAAAAAAAAAAAAAATGAATCAAAGAAAAAACAAATACACCTTTTAACAAGTCCTTTCTAATTCGGGCGGGCCAGGTTTATAAAAATAATCCAATTAAAAACTCACTTTGATATCCACCCATGTGAGGGCACATTAGTACTGGTCCTCCATCCCCCTCTCTCTCTTACTTTCCCTCTCTCTCTCCCCCCTTACTTTAATTTGTTGACACATTTAACAAGATGTGTAAATAAAACACTCCACTTTTTTCTATAAAAAAATTTAAAAAAAAAAAAAAAACACTCCACTTTATTAATTAGGGAAACACTGAGTATGTTTGATTTGAGTTTGAGAGATGAGTTTTAGAGATAAAAAATACGAAAAGTTATTTGATTTGATTTTTTTCAAAAGATGTTTTGAAAAATTATTTTGAGAGAGAGTTTTAGAAAAAGTGATTGATTTGATGTGTATGAGAGAGAGATTTGTTTGGAAAACTTGTAAACTAAACAAGTTTTGGGAAATTTTTTTAAGAAAATTTGTTTGGTTTGATTACTTTTGAAAACTTATTTGTAGAGAATTTTTCTAAAAAATTTTTAGGAAACACAAACCAAACAAGGCCACTATCTCTACCTTATAATTACACATATATATATATATATAATTTTGATTTTTTGAGTCGTAATCATAAAAAAATATATGTATCATAACTAAATATAATATAAGATATAATTAAAGAATTTATAGGGCATAACTAAAGAATAAAACTGATCATAATTAAAAAAGAAAATAACATAATTAAGAGTACATATTCTTTTTAAAAGGTGTATATTAAAATTTTCATATTAATTAAAATAGCAAGATTTAGAGTCTATCATACTTTTTTTTATGAGTCAAGATGCCTGAGTTAGTTTGTATGTACCTCGACTAATTCATGAGTTGTCTACTAACAGGGGCCAATTAAAATCAAAACAAAATTTCGTATAGAATGACCTAACACATAGATTAATAGTACCTTAAGATGTTTCAAATCTGAGAATAAATTCCCAAATCTCAAACCTACCACCAAATCAACTTATGAGAGCTTAGAGCATCTCCAATGGTTGTTGCTATAATATCATTGTTATTGCTGTAATTTAGCAATGAATAGTGCTATTTTGTCAAATTATAGCAATGATACTCCAATGGTCACTTGCTATTTTGGCAATTCTCAACCAATTTTTCCTCCTAGTTTGTAGGTGTTATTTGGATATAGATTTTTTTGTGATTTTATTTTTGTTTATTTTTTGTCTTTTATAACATTTTTTTAGCTATTTGTAAAAATATATATATATATATATTTATATTATTCCCGACTAAACAAATATGAAAAATGAAAAAAAAAATTGAAAAATTAGAAAAAAAAATTAAATATAATTCAATTTGAAAAATTACTTGGTTTTCTACTATTTCAACTCTGTTTTTTTAACTGATTTTGGAGTTACAAATATGTTCATATTTGCTGATGTGGCATATTTGCCAGTTGTTATTTTACTTGCCAAATTTGATAACATATATAGTATATGCCATATTTGACAAGTAAAATAGCAAGTCATTAGAGACCCACTTTTTATTACTATTGCTAACTTATAGCTTTGCAAGTGTTTTGAGAGCTCCATTGGAGATGCTCTTAGAGTCTATCATACTCTGAACACATCAACTATATTACATTAATCAATTAAAAAATGAGAATGCTACATATATATATATATATATAGTTTAGATTCATTCAAAATATAAGGTAGCGTTTGGTAGGGTTTTCTAAATATGATTTCAGAATAAGAGTTGTATTTTGAATTTGCGAGTTTTGAAATTATGATTTGAGTATGAAAAATTTATTTAGTAAATGAGTTTTAAAAAGAGTTTTGAATTGAGTGAAAAATTTTTAATGTGACATATAATATTTTATACAAAAACTTATAACTTATAACCAAACACACAACTCAAAATTTTATTCAAAATTCATAAAAAAAAATTAAAAATTTCAAATTTTTTTTATTTAAAATATAAACAAGTGAAAATTGTAAAAAAAAATTAAAAAACAAATATGCACTGTTCCGATCAAGCGGCTAAATGTTTGAGAGGACAACTAATCGGACGTCTGAGAGGACGACCTGTTAGCCCAAATTTTTCTACCTCGAACAAAATTTTCAAAAATAAATATAAAATTAATTTTTAAAAACTATAAACAAACAACATGTATAAAATCAAAAGATAAAACTAAAATTTTAAACAGCAGCAGTTGGGAGCTCGAAAAAGCATGCCCCGAATCTCCCGAAATTGCCATTTCAAGACCAAAAAAAAAAAAAAAGCAAAGCAGAAAAAAAAAAAAAAAAAAAAAACAATTTACCCAAAATGGCAATTGTGTGCATTAGGGGCACACAAATTGTGTGCACAAAACATTTTTCAATTTTGAAACTCCACCAAAGCCAACTTGAATTTCGTCATATAAATCTTAAATTTCAATTAAAATAGTTTTCCCCTCATCCTCTCATGTCTTGTCAAGGCCTTGCGATTCCAGACAAAATCTGCCAGAACACTGCCAGCCAATGTGCATAGTTGCAAGGACAGCCTATGTCCCATGAAAAGTCATAATTATTAGATTCTATTTTCAAAATTGAAAAGTTATAATTATTATATCCTAGATAAATTATAATATATTTCTTAATATTTATATAAATTATAAATTATCTCTTATATTTTTAAAAATTACATTATACTTCATAAAGTTTTTAATTTCATAATAAATAGGTCTTTTATTAATAAATCATAAAATTAACTAATAATTTTTAATAATATTAAAATTTTATTTTAATTAATAATTCATATAATTTTATTATTGTATAGGTAAATAATTAAAAATTTTACTTTTTTAATTAATTTTGTTAAATAAAAAATTCTAATAAGAAAGTATTTGTAATTTTTTAAATCATAAAAAATAATTCATATTTTAAAAAAAATTTAAAAAATATATTTATAATTTACCCTAGATTCTATTTTCAAAATATTCTCAATTATCACAAATAATGATATTCCCAATTAATAAAAACTCGCAACTTAAATTAAAAGTGATTCATAATTACTTTCTTTCAAGTCAACATATCTTGCACATAAGATTTCTTATCTATATATTGTTATATATTGTGTGTTTAGGAAGTTGTTATTTTAGTAAATTTTTTTTTGTTTTTGATTATTTTAGGAGATTAAAATTTTTATATTTGGGAAGATAGTTGGATTTTTTTATTGTTGAATATGATGTTTGTGAGAAAAAAAATGAAATGATTATGGATTTGATATGATATTTTATCTGAATTTATTTTTTTTTATTTTTTAACCAATTTTGTCTTTTAGTGTTTTTTTAGCAAAAAAAAAAAAACACTTCCCAAACACCACCAATGGGAAAGCTTTTAGCGAGAAACCTTGGGAAAGCTTTAATATCTCATTTTAATTTTTTTAATTTTAAAAATTCAAAAAAAAAATCGAAAAAAATCTCCATTAGTTAGCATCCATTTAACCATATAAAAATAAAAATCTAATTAGTCTATTATTTATTTGATAATCTCACATCGAGAGGAGAAAGATAAAATGAGATGTTTTACTCATATAAAGTGAATCTTATATTCCTATTTAATATTGTAGTATTGTGCATGTTTCAATTTCATATAGTTTAAATTTTTAAATAAAATTTAAAAATTTTAATTAATTAATTTTTGTGTATTAGGTTGAATTATTTTTTATTTGACTGATTCATTGGTTTAACTACGATTTTAACAGTTTTATCAAAATATAAGGGTTTAGATTTGTTTGATGGTGGTTTTATCAAAATATAATGGTTAGATTTATTTAATTTGAAATAAACTACGATTGCTTGATTATAAATATAATGATTAATCTGATTAAAGATTGAATGACTAAAATTGCTTGATTATAAATAAACTTTTCGTCTAAACAATTATTAACTTTTATTTTATAATTCCATATCAGGAAAAGATGAAAAAAGTGAATTGTTTTACTTATATAAAGTAAACTTTATACTCTCATTTAATATTGTAGTGTTGTGCATCCTTCAATTTAAAACAATTTAAATTTTAAAATTAAAATAACATTTAAAAGTTTCAATTAATTAATTTTTGTATAAGTTGGTTCGTCTTTTGATCTAACCAATTAGATTAAACTGTTTTCAGTTTGATTGATTCACCGGTTTAACCGCGATTTCTCGTATAGATTTTCTTAATTTTAAACAATTAAAAAAACCTTCATTGATTAACTTCCATTTAACCATATAAAAATAAAACTTTAATTGGTCTATTATTTATTTTACAATCCCATATCGGGAGAAAAATGAAAAAGTAAATTGTTTCACTTATATAAAGTAAACTTTGTACTCCCATTTAATGTTGTAGTATTGTGCATACTTCAATTTAAGACAATTTAAATTTTAAAAAATAAAATAACATTTAAAAGTTTTAATTAATTAATTTTTGTATAAGTTGGTTGGTCTTTTGGTTTAACCGATTAGATTAAACCATTTTTAGTTTGACTGATTCACCGGTTTAGCTGCGATTTCTCATACCGATTCTTAATTTTAAACAATTAAAAAAAAATTCATTAACTAGCTTCCACTTAACCATATAAAAATAAAACTTTAATTAGTTTATAATTTATTTTACAATCCCATATGGAGTGAAGAAGGAAAAAGTAAATTGTTTCAATTATATAAAGTGAATCTTATATTCCTATTTAATATTATAGTATTGTGCATAATTCAATTCATGACAGTTTAAATTTTAAAATAAGAACTCTAATTAATCTATGATTTATTTTATAATCCCACATTGGGAAACGAAAAAAATAAAGTGAATCTTATACTCTCATATCTATATATTATATAAGAAAAATGAGTTTTTAGTGAAGAGTTTTGTGAGAGTTTCAATATCTCATATTAATTTTCTTGATTTTCAAATTTTAAACAGTTAAGAAAATCTCCATTGGTTAACTTCCATTTAACTATATAAAAATAAAATTCTAATTAGTCTATGACTTATTTGATAATCCCAAATCGGGAGAAGAAGGAAAAAATGAGTTTTTTTAATCATATAAAGTGAATCTTGTGATCCCATTTAATATTGTAGTGTTATACATGTTTCAATTCAAGACAATTTAAATAACATTTAAAAGTTTTAATTAATTAATTTTTGTACAAGTTAGTTAGTCATTTGACTTAACTAATTAGGCTTAATCGTTTTCGGTTTGACTGATTTGTCAGTTTAATTACTTTTTCTTATACTGATTTTCTTAATTTTAAACAATTAAAAAAAATCATTGGCTAACTTATATTTAACTATATAAAAATAAAACTATAATTAGTTTATGATTTATTTTATAATCCCATATCAGGAGAAGAAAGAAAAAGTGAATTGTTTCACTTATATAAAATAAATCTTATACTTGTATTTAATATTGTAGTGTTGTGCATAATTCAGTTTAAATTTTAACATAAAAACTTTAATTAGTCTATGATATGATTTATTTTATAATCCCACATCGGGATAAAAAGGAAAAAGTAAGTTGTTTCACTTATGTAAAATGAATCTTATATTCCTATATCTATTTATCTATCTATCTATCTATCTATCTATCTATCTATATAACCAAATGTAGTTGTTTTGTCAAAAGCCACAAAATATTTATTCCTAAATTCTCATAATTTTAAAACACTCTCTTTCCTACGTGGCAACCTTCTTTGATTGCCTTTCATGTTTTCTATTTTTCTTCATTTTTTATTTGTTTGATTAATTAAAATTAAAATTAATTTCATTACTTATGGATAAAGATTTGAATTTCAAAATTCCTCCATATAGATAAACATACTGAAAATTAATTTTATAATCTACAGATAAAGATAAAAAATAAACAATTAATTTAAAAAAATTAATTTCATAACTTATAGATAATTTAAAATTTCTTTCCATAAATAAACAAATAAAAGTTGATAAATAACTTATAAAAATTAATTTCGTGGCCTACAAAATAAAAATAAAGATTAAATAATTGATTTTTTTAAAAAAAAAAACAAAATTACTCTCTTTTTTTTTTTTCCCTCCTCATTTCGTACTTTAATTAATTTCATTATAGATAAACATATAAAAATTCATAAATAATTTATGAAAATTTATTTCATGACTCATAGATAAAGATAAAAATTTTAAAAATTATTTAAAAATAATAATTTCATGACTTATAGATAAATAAACATATAAAAATTGATAAATAATTTATAAAGATTAATTTCGTGGCCTACAGATAAAGATAAAGATTAAATAATTGATTTTAAAAAAATTAAAACAATAAAATTTAGATAAAGATATGATTTGTTAATCTATATATCTATGAAAAACGTATATATCTAAATCTTTATTTTGATTTACTCATATTTTTTTTCTCCTATCACATATTATCTTTTTTTATTTTAAATTTTTTATCTTATGAAATGCTCTTATCTATAAGTTCTTATCTCCAATTAAATTCTTAACCTTCTCTTGATAATTTTTTTTATTCATTATTATCTACCAAATGATAAAGATTATTAAAAAAAAAAATTATCGCTCCGAATGAAAATAGTATTAATAATGAAATAATAAAGGCTACATGAGAGAAGGTAGCACAAAAATCTCACAAAATTAATTTTCTTCACTCTATTTATAAAAGGTAATAATTTGAGATTCTTTCTATTAGTTATTAAAAATAATTTGCATTAGATCATTGTTATGTTTTTTTTTTTTAATTTTTTTTGTAAGGCTGTCATTCGTTATAGTATTTCTTCAATCCCATCTCTAAATTCTCTCATTAAAATTTTTGTTTTTTCAATAATTAAGTTTATAGAATCAATTTCTTATCAAATTTGTTTTCTTGATCCTTATTTTATTAAAGGATCGAGACAAATAAAACTTTCATATAATACATGAAATTAATGAATATAATACAAAGATGATAGGGAAGTACTATATTTGTCAATATCTCTATATTATTATTAGTTTATTTGCTAGATTATACTATCAATTTAGAGCCCATTTCATTTAATTCAATGTTCATGACTCTATTTATATTTGACCATTTTTTCATTGATTAACCGATATAATTTTTTTTTGGGTATGTAATGATTAAAGCTATCATTTGTTATATTTTTTCAAGTATAATTCAAATAATTTTTTATCATTTTTTTAATAAATAAAATGGATTAAAACTATTCTCTCGTATAATTTTTATAATACTATGACATTCTTATCTTGATTAATTTTTTTAAAATGACGTAAGAACTATGCAAGTATTATTCAAACTATGGAGAATGATTTATACTTTGATATGATATGAGTGTATCATTGATAGAAGAAATCAAAGATAGAGAGTTGCTAATATAATCAATTAATGATTTGTTTGAGAAATTCTTTTTATAAGCAAGGCAACAAACTTAGATTAAAATTTTTTAAAAACTACTTATAAATTATAATTAAAAGTTGATATTTATTCATAATTTGATCCCACAATAATAATATACACCACTGATTTAAAGTTCAAATAAATTTATGATAACTTTTCTGTGCTTATAGAATTTATCTCTTTTAATGTTTTGTTTAGTTTGATACAAGTTATTTATGTTATCAAGTGATTGTGATACTATTATTCTCAACAATTTTTATAATTAATAATTTCTTATGCATATCAAATTTTATTGTAAAATTTTGTCGGTTAATTATTGTTAACATCTACCTAGATGGCTTAATATTATGGCTTGTCACTATTAAGATATAATTTAATATTAGGATGATTTATTTATCACACAAAATATATATAGTCTATTTTACGTGCATTGCACGGGTTACGGCTAGTATATATGTATACACATGTATTTAGTTATCTTTGTTGTTCTCACACGTACAATTTTATCGATAAAAATAAATAAATAAATAAATAACAATAATCATAAAAAGCACTACAAAAATTCCTAAAATTAAAAAGAATTTTTTATTCATTTTATTTATTTATTAGTATTTGTATATATAACACATACAAAATTATTCATTATTTTATACAAGTCGAATTCGAGTTTATTTGATAATTTATGCAAGCTCAACTAATTTATTATCAATTAATGGTTAATCATAATTTTAATGGCCAAACAATGGGATGAAGGATGAAGGCAACTTGAGATTAGAGAAGAGAGGTTGTGAGTAGGGGTAGAGATCAACTTGGAGGAAAGGTAAGGAAATGAAATTAAAAGTGAGGGTGATCGTGTAGTAAATGTGCTTTAAAAAAGAGTCGATGTGATCAACAATGAGGTGATGAAAATTAGAGAAATAATGATTAGTGAAGGGTGAAGAGTTGACAAGTGTTATCAGTATATATCATACTACTTTTAAAAATGGATAGTTAACAAATTTATAAATTAACATATAAGATAATCGTATGTATAATCATTTGATAAGAAGAACCATATATAATTATCTTTTTTTCTTCATAATAACTCATTTTAAATCACCAAATCTCGTGCATAGCACGAGCCATATACTAGTTACATATTTAATTTAAAATTTAAAATTTGCTAAACAAATACCCATCATAATATCTAAACAAATTAGTTCTATGATAATTGCTTTTAAGGTAAATTATACTCAAACACCTTCTAAGATTTTTATTTAATATAAATCCTTATTTTATATTTGAAAAATTACACTTATCTCATGTCAGTTTAAAATGACATATTTATCTCTTAACATATATATATAAAATAATAAAATAATACAAATATTTTGCTTATGCCATTTTAAAAGAAATAACAATAATTTTCTTTGATTTAACTCACATCAAAAATTAAATTTTTTTATTTTTCATATTTTTTATTTTTATGAAATTTTTTTAATATTTTTAACAACTTTTTTAATTTTTAAATATATTTAAGAAGTATAATATTTTTTAATTTTTTTTAAAATTCACCAAATACAAAAAATATATATATAAAAATTCAACACATTATCATGTTTTTCTTATATTCAATAGATGATCTAATCTAGATATAATGATAGAAATAAAAATGAAAAATCATATTCATTTATAAAAATTTATACAAAAAATATCATAAAAATATTGTAAAAGGTAATCATTACTCAATAAAAATATGTTCAAATAGAATTTAATGATGAAGAGTTGTAAAAGGTAAACATAATGAAAGGAATAAGAAAAGATAAAAAACGAACAAGATGGTCATTTAAAAATTTTTAAGATTAATTACTTAAAAGTCCTATCTACATATTTGGTAGTAACTTAGGTCTTGTCAAAAAATTTTTGAACCAATAAGTCCTATTTACAGGTAAAAAGACATTTTGCCCTTTAACTCAAGCAAGTGTATATATAATAAGATTGCCAAACATCCATTGTTGTCTTCATTCTTTCTCTTACTTTTACACCCACTCCCTAACAACAACAACCACCAAACGTCCCATTCTCTCTCATTTGTCTTCTCTCTTCTTTTCTTTTTTTTTTTGGTTTCAGACTCTCTCTCTCTCTGATATAAAAAATGGAGCCAAAATACATTCAACGTGGTCAAATCATAATTTTGTACTCTCTCTCATATTCTCCCAAAGACCATTTCAATGGCTTCCAAAGAACAGAGTAGCCCCCAGGCTGAGAATGTTTGTAGGTGGTCAAATCATAATTTTGTACTATCTCTCATATTCTCTTCCAAGGACCATTTCAATGGCTTCCTAAGAACAAAGCAGCCCCCAAGCTGAGAATGTTTGTAGGTAAGAACTGAGACATTTTCAATTCCAAATTTGAGAATGTTCTCAATTTAAAATTGAGCATGATTTTAGTTTACAAAAATATTCAGTAAAATAGAGAAAATTTTCAATTTTTCTGAGTGTTAAAATTAAAAATATTATCATTTTTCAATTTTAAACTGAAAATATTATCAATTTTAAAATTATAAAAAATTGAGAAATTTTTCAGTTTACAAATCTTGAAATCAAGAAGCAATGAAGACTTCTGTTTTTTCAATTTTTGCATTTGCTTCTATATGTGGTCCATAGTGGAACAGTGCCTTTTAGTTGCGTGTTAATCTACTATTCAAGAGCACGAAGGGACTCATTGAATTCAATACAATTGGCAACAACTGCGGACGAACACTTGAGCGGAGTTAGAGAATAGGGGAAGACACGTAGTCCCACTCCTCAATACTTTCAATCGCTACGACGAAGACGGCTACGCTCAATCACTGCGTTCGTCTCTTTCGTGAGTAACCCATTTCCCTCTCTTCCTGGCTTGGACTAGTACCGAAAAGCCATCTCACCTGCTCTGTCCCAGACCTCAAGGCGAGTCAGACCCTGGCCGCTTGAGTCGACGACGCACTGGATGGAGGAGAAGCGATCGAAAGTGTTAGAGGTGAGAGGGAATGGACCGAGGCAGAGGAGAAGTCGTATGGAAGAGACTAGAGACTGGTTTATGGGGAAGAGAGAGAGAGAGAGAGAGAGAGAGAGAGAGAGAGATAGAGTCTATCTGGTTGTTGTTGTTGTTGGGAAATGGATATTAAAGTAAGAGAGAGAGTCAAGACAGCAATTGTTTGGCAGCGACAAGGTCTTGGAAGGGTAAATTGGTCTATTAAAAATTAATGGGACTTGAAGGAACAAATAATTTTATTTAAGATTTAATGGATTATAAATTTACAAAATAAGACTTGTATGTAAATGCCTCAAATTTTTAAGGTATAACATCAACAATTCATGATACAATTTGTAATGAAATTACAACCTTAAGGAGAAAAATGTAAATTTTCAAATGTAAAAAGAATTTATATTAAACAGAAACCTCATAGTGCCAGTGTAATTACCATTCTAACTATGTTAAATAATTACTAAGTAAAGGATGGATTGTTTGGTGCATTATTGAGGATGTTCACATTTTTTTTTTTTTTTTCTTAAATACATAACAAAATATTTAGTACAATTTTCACTTAGAATGTATGACTTAAGAATAACTTTAAAAAATTAAATTGCAACAAACAGACCATAAGAGAGAGAGAGAGAGAGAAAAAGAGTTATAAGAATAAGCTACAACAATTTTGATTGACTTGCCACACTAATCCCACCTTTTTTGTTTTTGTGTTTTTTTTTTTTTACACCACAAGAATTGCCATCAAATCTCTCAAAAGAATCTCCTAGCTGTTTGATCAACAGATCTAATTGTCAAACTCAAAGAAAAAAATAAATTAAAAAATCCAAATCAAACATCACAACCCTAGAAATTTTTAGGACCACATTATTTTTGATTGACCCAATACCCCTAACAATAACAACAATTTTAGAGAAGAAAACTAGGGGCAAAAGAGTAATTTCCATGTCATGAGAGGTTGGGATATTGTGTGCACCTCCTAGACAGGTAAACTTTGCAATCGTCCTTGGGACAAATGGTGGGGACATAAATGATTTCATCACAGCCGTCCGTTCTGTGTCGCTTGAAATCAATCAACGACGTAAACATAGCGATAAAGAGAACCAAGTGATTGATTGCATACCTCTGGCCCACACACTGGTGGGCCCCAGCTCCGAATACTAGAAAGTTCTTCTTATAAACCCGGTCCTCTTGCCTCTCCTCCATGAACCGGTCCGGGTCGAACTGGTCCGGTTCAACAAATCCTTGGAACGAAGATTCGTAGACCGATGGGAACACGATCGCTCCCTTGGGAATAGTGTAAGTCTCCGTCAGCTTGAATTCCTCGCCGGCGACGTGGGGTACGAGAGTCGCCGGAGCGCGTATTCGAACGACCTCACGCGCCACCGCCTCGGTGTATTTCATTTCCCTCAATTGCTCGGAGGAGATCGGAGTGTTCGATTCCGGAGACCAGATCGCTGCCACCTCACGGCGGACCTTGGCGAGGACCTCCGGGTGAGTGTCGAGGAACGCCACCGCCCACAGCAGCGAGGAAGTCGAGGCGTCCTGGGCCGCGAAGAGGAAATCGAAGATGTGGCCGCCGATCTCGATCGACGAAGTGTGCGGCGGCGGCGCCTTGCCATCCGCCGCAGCCTCCGCCTCCTCCCTCAGAACCTCCTGCATCCAGAAATCAATCAAACAAGTAGGATCGTGACCTTCCTTCATCTTCTTCTTACTCTCTTCAGCACAAAGAGCTAGGGTTTCGACCAGTCTCTTCACTCCCAAACGAGCCTCACGAAATGCAAACCCAGGCAAGTCAATCGGGAGATTCATGACGCCTACATTGAACAAATTGTAGTCGTAATTGAAACTCTCTTTCGATTCGGCAGTTAAATACGGACCCACAAACACAATCTGCGAAGTTTCTAAATTCATGTCGCGACAGAGGAATCGAAGATTAATCGGCTCGCCGGCCGACTTCGACGACAATCTCTGCCAGTGAACAAGGTGCTTCAGTATGATTTTCTGTTGAATAGATGTGTAGGTAGACAAAGCTTTAGGGTTGAAATTGGGGGCGATTCGGCGTCGGAGATCCTTGTGGTCCTGGCCGAACATGTAGATGAGATTATGCTCTCCGAAGAGTTTCTTCCCAAACGGATGGCCTACGAGATGGAACGCATCGGGGCGAACATTAGCGAACACTTTGTGAGAAAGATCGGAGGAACGTATGAAGACGATGAACTTGCCAATGATGTAATTTGCGGAGAAACCGGTAGAGTCTGCCATGGCGGATTGGAGCTCCCAGAACCTCGTCGGGTTTCGAACGAGCGATATCGCGTTGCCGATGAAGGGAAACACCATTGATGGGCCTGGGATTGAGCTCTTCTTCTTCAAGTAGAATATCTGTTCAAGTAAAACAAGTAAGAGAACGAGAGAGAAGAGGTAAGGCGCGAGAGTGAGCCAGATTGACTCCATTGTTGCTGTTGTGGTTGGAGTTGTGTTTTCTCTCTCTAGAATTGCGGAGAACGGTAGAGAGAGAGAGTGAGACAGAGAGACAGGGGAAGTGGGGATGGATGGAACAGTCGGTCAGAAGGGTCTGTGGGTTTTGAAGGGAGATATAAAGGAATGGAAATGCAAATGGAAATGGAAAATGGTGGAAAGAGTGGCGTGGTGTGTGAAAATAAGACCAAATCTGAATCTGGATATGATTATTTGATTTTTATTTCTCGGAAGCACACCGTTTGAATGGCGAGGTTGGAATTTTAAATACACACTATTAAAAAACGTTTGAGACTTTCAAAAAAAACTCTCTCCAATTTAATTTAGGTGATGTTTGACAATTCACAGAAATCTATACTAGCCGGTGTTTGGAAAGCCGACTTTAAGTTCTTTTTAAAATTATAATTTAAGCCTTGTTTGGGAAGACTAAATAAGTACACTTTTTATCTTTTTTGACTAAAAAATTAAGGTTGAAAATATGGATGTTTGGGTTAACTTTTTGACTTTTTATGAAAAAATGTGTAATAAAAAATTGTAAAAATTAGTTTTTAGAAGAAAATTTGAATTGGAAGTTGTGCAGCCGTAATTGTTGACTTTTGGTGAATAGTGTTAACTTTTTAACTTTTTGAGTAACTTTTTGGCTTTTTAGATTATTTTGCACTACCCAAACAAGGCCTTAATAATGAAATTATATTTTAAATTTGTAAATTTTAAAATTATGATTTAAGTATAAAAAATTTATTTGATTATGAGATTTGTAAAGAGTTTTAAATTGAATTTTGAATATTTGATGTGATATGTGTAATAAAAAAATTTGTTTAATTATGAATTTTGAAAAAAAAAATTCAAAATTTAATTCAAAAATTTATAACTCAAAACTGTATTGAAAAATCTTATCAACAGTCATAACCAAATTATTTTTCAAATTCAAGTAAAAAATTAATTATTAACAAAAAATAATACTCATAACCAAATTCTTTTTAACATTCAATTTAAAAAATTAATTATTAACAAAAAAATAACACTGATAACCAAATTATTTTCAAAATTCAATTCAAAAAATTAATTATTAATCAAACCATTGTTGCCACCGCTCGCATCCGTCGTCGCCCTCTCTCCTTCCAAATTTGCATAGAGCGATTTCGATTTCTCCACCAGACCTCACTGTGAGTCAATGAGTCTCAATTGGTTCTTTAGATTACAAATCCACACCCCTCTCTCTCTCTTTTCAATATGGCAGCGATGACCTCCACTGCCGGTCCATGGCGGCTCACCACCGAAGTCACAGTACTGAGTTCTAGTGGCATTACTCCTCAAGTCCGAGGGTTTCGAGCATTACCGGTGTGATCGAAACATATCTATGGGGATGAATATGAAATGTATGAATATATATATATATATGTATGTGTTAGTGTTTGGTTGGTGAGAAAACACGAAAATTCAAAAATGAATTTTTGCTCTCCCTCTCTCTCTCTCTCTTTCTCCCCGATTAAGGCACCGACACCACTGTGATAATAGACAGAGGTGATAGCGCGGAACCAGTCTTGTAACCGAAGAGGAAATTGGGAAAAACATCGGAGGGTGTCAAAGTGATTAGATTAGATTCCCTGATCTGTGATCTCAAACACACACACACAAACTCTCTCGATTTGGATTATGATTTTGATTTTGATGATCCTGAATTAGTCCTATCCACTAATGAAGAATGTTCAAAATCATAACATAAAATGTGATCAATTTCCCAAAAAAAAAAAAATACATTGTTCCGATCAACTGGCCGATCGTTCAGGGGACATCCGGAGAGGATGATCAAGTAAACTCAAAATTCAAAAACTCTGCAGAAGACAAAACGTGAAAGATAAATATGTTTTGAAAACTCCATCCAAACGTGAAAGAGAAAATTGTTTTGAAATATGTGGTAGAGTCACATTTTCAAAACTCCATCTAAACAGTGCATGCAAATGGAGGGGTAGAATCATGATTTCAAAGCCACACCAAACATAGCCTTAGACTTTTTTTATTTTATTTTTTTTAAAAAAATATTCAATAAAAAAAATTAGCTAAAATAATCAATAATATAAGCTTTCACATTAAATCTATAATCATTTTATTTTTTCTCTCATAAACATCACGTCTAATTACAAAAAAATCCAACTTTCTTTTCAAACACAAATATTTTAACTTACTAAAATAATCAAAAACTAAAATAGTCAACTTCCCAAAAGAGACTCATGCATATTGCAAATAGCATTATTGCTATTGAAGACCAAAAAGTAAAAATTAGGCCTATTTTGACAATTAAAAAAAAAAAAGGTCAATTTATTAATTTATTGGCTTATTTAAGTCGTATCACTTCTCTACTTTTTTTTGTACTTTTTTATAAAAAAAAATAATTAATTTTTTTTTATAAAGTTAGGTTTTTTCCTAATTCCCAAAATAGGCTTTAATTTTTAGTCTAATGATTTCACGATCAATTTATATATTAAAAGTTATATTTTCTCTCATGTTTTATCTAATTATCAACCAATCATATTATTTGCATAAGATTACATGATTAGGTCTAAAATGTAGGCTGATATATCATTTTCCTATGAGAAAACAATATAATACCAAGGGTTAATTGTTGAAAAGTAAGTTAAGGATGGTATAAAGCATGAGATCCAGTGAAATTTTTTTGTTGGTAAGAGGTCTGCCATTTGTAAAATAGTTTGGTGAGAAATCCTTTCACTTATTTTGAAGGACATTTTATCGTCAATTTTACCCTTTAATTTATCTGTTGACTTTCATTGACTATCTGTTCGAATTTTTTTCCCTTATCTATTCAAAAATTGTCCTATCTATTCAAACTTTTTCTTTATCTGTTCAAATATTTGTTTATCTATTGAATTTTTATAATTCATTTTTTTATCTATTCTATTTTATATCTGTTTTATTTTTATCTTTTTCCTATCTGTTGAAATTATCTATTCAAATTTTTTTATCTGTTCAAATTACAATTCAACAAGTAATCACAATCTTTGTTTTTTTATCTATTGAAACAAGAGTTGATCAATAGAACAAAAGAGAAAAATTTGATCAATACCAAAGTTGGTCAGAGCACTATGTCAGCGACATCAGAGCACCACGTCGGTAGCTAAAAAGAAGATAAAAATTACTTAGTTACAAAGTGAGCCCCAAAAATCATAGTGTGTTTTGTTTCAACAGATCTGGATCTAGATCTCGTCACCAACAAAAACCTTGCGGTTGATTCATCGTCGGTGATGGTGATGCATCGATTGGGAGTTAGGGTTCTAATCATCGTTTCGAAGGCTAAGTTACAGAGGAAATGAAGTTCTGACATCGGCAAACAAGGAAGAGGGTGGCAAAGCTCTACTGGCGATAGTGATGAAAGAGTTAGAGATGAGAGAGAAGAGGAGGATGACGAGAATAAGGAGAGACAAAGAGTTTATAGACATAGGAGGTTTAGGGTTTGGAAAGGAAGAGAGAGAGAGAGAGAGACAGAGAGAGAATGTACTGTGAGATTAACCGTGTATATGATATATATATATATATATAAGGGGTTTTTGGTCATTTTGTTTAAACTTATCCTTTTGGACAAAGTATTTCACAACCTGTACTTTTGGACAAAAAAAATTTGGACTTTTGAACCGAAAGTCTTAATATCAATTAGTATACCAACATATGATATGACTTTATCACTTCAAAATTATAGACCTCACTCATTATATAAACTATAAAAATTCAAAATCTCTAAAATTATGTCATATCATCCGTTAATATATTAATTGATTAGAAACTTCAACCACACTAATTTAGAAGTCTAGATTTTTATTCGCCTTTGAAAGTCTTGATTTTTTTTTCCTCAATTTTTTGAATTATTAAATATTAATATTCAAGTGGCATAATGTTATTGGTCCATCTAACTATATTTAATTTTAAATTTTAAATTTTTTTAAAACTACTGATCTAATTAATCATATCTAACTTGACATTTTAAAATTTTGAAAATCTTACAACTATAGATGTAACTAATCATATCTAATTTGACATTTTAAAATTTCTTAAATAAAAAATATCAAAATGAAATTTTAGCCAAATTTGAAAATATTTGAATGGGAACTTCAACAAGAATATGTATAAAAAATTTTAAAAAAAACGAAGCAAAAATCCTAAATATGTTTTAAAATAAATAAATTATATGAAATTCTCCATTTGCTTGCAATTATTTTTATTGTTTCTTTTTTTATTTTTGTTTTCATGTTTTTTTATAAAAATAATGAAATGTTTGAAATTACCTATTCTTTCATATCATTTTCATATTTGTGTGAAAATAGGTGCGTTTTAAAAAGTTTATTGTTTTAAAAGAGGAAAAAATAGTAAAGTGTTTTTCAAAACAATCTTCCCAACAATATTAATGTTTTTAAACTTCCTTTAATTAATTTATTTTTTTGTCAACCATAATCATATTCAATTTTGTATTGAATCACACAATATATATATATATATATGAATTATACAATGCATAGATAAGTGATAGTTTTATGCATCACTATAAATAATACTAGCATATGAACCCACACGGGCTAAATAAATAATTTTACAATTAAATAATAATATAAAATTTATTTAAAAAATATAGAAAAATAATTTAGAATGAATTAAATTTTAACTATTTTATTACAATAGTTGTTATGTATATGTCATAATTTAATTGGTAAAGATGAAAAAATAGAATAAATTAAAGGATATTATATTTATGATAAAATAAAAATAAATTTCATTTTGTAAATTTTTAGTTTTAGTTTATTCTATGTTAAAGTTTGTCATAAAATTTAAACATACCTTTGAGAAATAAACAATATATATATATATATATAGATAAAATTGTTAAAATTGCTCAAAACACCAATCAACTTGGACAAAAATTAATTAATTAAAACTTTTAAATTTTATTTTATTTTAAAATTTAAACTGTATTTAACTATAACATGCACAACATTACAATATTAAATATGAGCATAAGTTTACTTTATATACGTGAAACAACTCATGTTTTTGTTTTTTTTCTCGATTGGAATTATGTAAAATAAAAATTAACAATTGTTCAAATGGAAAATTTATTTCAAATCAAGCAATATCAAACATTTAATCTTTAATTAGGTCAATTTTTAGAATTTTTTTCGAACCAAAACCAATATATTTTGATAAACCGCTAAGATCGTGATTAAACCAACGAATTAGTCAAACTGAAAATGGTTCAGCTTGATCGGCTTGGTTAAAAGAACAACCAACTTATACAAAAATTAATTAATTAAAATTTTTAAACGTTATTTTAATTTTAAAATTTAAACTGTCTTGAATTAAAACATTCACAACACTGTAATATTAAATCGGAGAATAAGGTTCACTTAATATAAAATGAAACAACTCACTTTTTTCTTTCTTTTCCCGATGTGTGATTATAAAATAAAAATTAACAATTGTTTAGGTAAGAAATTTATTTTTAATCAAACAATCTTAATCGTTTAATCTTTAATCAGATAAATATTTCATTTATTTTGAATCAAACAAATCAAACAAATATATATTTTGATAAAACCGCTAAAACCACGGTTAAATTAACGAATCAGTCAAACCAAATATGATTCAGTCTAATCGGATAGATCAAAAAACCAACCAACTTACACAAAACTTAATTAATTAAAACTTTTTAGTTTTATTTTAAAATTTTTCTGTAATAAAATTTTAGATATTATATTTTGTCCTTACCTCTAATTCAAACTTGAATAGCAATATCTACTTGATATTGGATAATGGTCTTGTTTGGCAATATCACTTTTTAGTCTAAAAGTTAAAAAGTCACTAAAAAATATCAAAAGACCAACAACCTATACCAAAACTCAGAAATTTTCTTTTTTTTCTACTTTTTACACATCTTTTCATAAAAAATTAAAAAAATCATTCCAAACATATTAACTTTTTTTTGGTAAACTGGGAACCAATATAGATTAAACAGATAAAAGGGTTCTGGGGTATGAAACCCCTCTAGCATTGTCATACGATTGATTCAAAATAAAAGAAGGAGCAGAATTAAAAACATGATATCCTTCAATGGCAAGACAGCCTTGATTCGCTAGAATGTCCGCACACTTGTTGGCTTCTCGATAAATATGATCAACCATCACGATCCCCAGCTCCTTCATGAGGTACCTGCAATCATAAATGAGGTTACCAAAGTGATGACTTGAAAGAGGCTCTTCCAACACAAGGTTGATTACTGCTTTGGCATCTGACTCAACACAAATTCCAGATAAACCTAAGTCCACAGCCAGCTTTAAGCCATCTCTCAGGGCCCAAAGTTATGCCTCCATAGCCAAGGCTACACTTATGTTACGAGCAAAACCAGCAACCCAAAAGCCCATCCAGTCACGAACAACACCACCTCCAGTAGCTAAACCAGTAGGATGAATAACTCTGCTATCAATGGCTAAACCAGGAGGACTCTTAGCTGCACCATCAATGTTAAGTTTAAAGGTCCCATGGGAGGGGGGTTTCCAACTTATAGAGAGATTAAAAGAGGTTCTAATGGTTCGGTCTAAATTTGTAAAGTGTTGCCACTCTAAAGCATTGGCAAGTACTACTGGAGCCCTAAAAGGGGTTGGATTGGTTTGGAAGCAAAAAGAATTTCGGTGTAGCCAAATGGCCCAGCAGACAAAAGGAAATAAGATAGCCTAACTAACAGTAGAAGAGTGGGTAATACGAGATTGACAGTTTAGCTTGAACGAAGAATAAAGGTCAAGGGAGAAGGAGGAGATGACTTCTGAGGGGATGCCGATAGAATACCAACAGTGAGAGGCAGAGGGACACTTCTAAAAACGTGATCGATGGTTTCGGGAAAGCATTTACAGACTGGACAGAGGTTATCTGCGACAATCTGCCTATGGAACAACTAGGTCATAGTGTTAAGCTTTTGATGGAGAACACGCCAAATAAAATAGAGGATACGAGGGTTAGCACGAATAGCCCACACCCAACTCCAATCGAGAATGTGAGGGGAGCTATGAAAATCCTTAGCCAGGAGGTAAGCAGAATTACTACGAAAAATACCATCAGTTGAATGCTTCCATACCCGGATATCATTACCAGAGTTAAACCAGGATGGAGATGTGCTTCTAATACAAGCAAGAATTTCGGAGGGAAGGATGAAGAAGACACGGGAAAAGCCCCAATCATTAGCCACCCAACATTCACACACCCGCAGTGAGGACTCATTAGGGGCCAAAGGACCTTCAACACAACCTCGCAAAGGACTGCATTTAACTTTTTCACATTATATTTTAACTAAAAAATTAAAAAATTATTTAAAAAGTCTGTTATCAAAAGAGGTCATTGCAACTTAAGCCAAATGACAAATTTGAGGTTATGAATGATTATCAGTGTGTTTGGTTTGAGTTTTTAAATTAAGTTTTTTGAAAACTGAATTTTTTAGTTTTCGTGTTTTTTTGTTTTTAGTGAATATTTTTGAAATTTTAAACATTTTTTTTACTTTTTTAGATGCACCTTACTTAGATGTATCTAAAAAGTAAAAAAATTGTGAAAAAATATTTTTAGAAATTAATAAATATATAAAAATATAAAAAATATAATGAATTCTTGTATTTTTTTATATTTTTGGAATTTAGTGAATTTTTAAAAGGTTTTTTTCAATTTTTTTTTTACTTTTTAGGTATATTTATGTTAGGTATGTCTAAAAATTTAAAAAATTGTTCAAAATATTAAAAAAATTCAGTAAAAATAAAAAAATACAAAAAATAAAAAAGTAAAATTTTCTAAAAAATATTTGTAAAAAATGATAACTAAGCATGCTTTTTTTTTTTTTTATTTTGCCCATTTTGCTGACAGGAGGCAAATGAGACTACAATGATGATGTTATATGTCCTTAATCAATCTTTTGTATCATGCCATGTGCTATTTGACGGTGAAAGAAGGCAAATCGGTCATGTTGTGACATTATTTACATGTTGCAATTGGTCACTTTTGTAGTACCTAGTTAGATATTCATGGAAGTTAAGCTCAAAATACTAACATAGTTGGAGTAATTAGCGGCGGAGCAACATGGTGCTTAGGAGGCACGTGTTCCTGGATTTTTTATTTTATTTTTATTTTTTTAAATATATATATAAATAAAATTTTAAACAAATAATAATATTTAAAATAAAATGTTAAGAGTATTTTTAAATTTATGAAAACAATAATGATTGTTTTATTGAAAATGAAATGACTATAACAAATTATATTTTTATGTATGAAAATTTTATGAAAAAATCTCAATATAAAAGTAATATCCATCATTATTGATATATAAATATAATTAATCTCACTATGTATATGTAAAAATTATTAGAGTGTTAGTTATATTTACATGTAGAGTTCACCCTTCATATGTTGCTTTACTATTGGTTAGTAATATCATATATCAATAATAACGTGATATCACTATTATATGAAATTTTTACTCAAATTTTGTAAGAATTTGATTTATTTTACAATTATATAATTTATTTTAAAACTTAAATATATGACTATTTTTACATTGTCCATGATACACTAGTTACATGCAATATTTTCTTTTTGATTTTACTCGAAATTAATTTTAAAATTTTATGTGAAATACTTTTATAATAATTTATTTAAGTTTTTGTACTTAATATTAATTAAAAAATTATTATTATCATTTTATTGTTGGTTATAAAAAAAATAAAATTAAAGTAATTAAGAAGTGTCCCTTTTAATTTAATTTCCTGACTCCACCACTGGGAGTAACCCATGACAATGCAAGCCTACTATTGGGTACATGATCCTATAAGATTTGTTTCACAATGGATTTCAAGTATTTTCACTTTATATTTTTATGTTTCTTACTCATATTAGTGTGCAATCTATATATGTAAGGATGACAATTTAAACCCGGACCGACAGGGACCTGACTCGCCGACTCCGATATGAGCGGTTTTTTTCGAAAAATATTCCTGACAGGACGGGGATGGTATTCAAAAATCAATTCCCGATCATTTTTGGGCTGGGGAGGAGAATAAGTGTCCAAGCCCCGTACCCAGCCTCGCCCCCGTTCCTGGTTCATCCCTGAAATAAAATTACCATTTTACCCCTCTATATATATATAAACCAAACCTCTCACTCACACTCTCACTCTCTCACACACACACGGTCTCTCTCACGGTCTCTCTTTGAAACCCTCCCACCACCGCCCACTCCCTTCCTCACTTCCTCCCTCCGCTGTCTTCTTCCTCCTCTCATCACTGCCGATCTGCAACGATCATCTCCGCCGACTCCTTCCCTCTGATGTCCTCTCCCTCCTCCTATCACCGCCAATTTACAACGATCAAGCTAGAGTTGAGATCTACAACGATCTAAACTGAGATCTACAACGATCGAGCTAGAACCCAGATCTGAAAGTAGATCAACGCATCTGGTGTGCTTGTGATGCATTTGGATTTGATGAAGTATTTTTTTTATTTTTTATTTTTGCAGATCTTTTTTCCAACCCTCTACTCTTCAACATCCTCGTCCACGACCACCTCTGCATTTCAGATCTTCCATTTCATTTTTTTTTTTGAAGTTGATGATTGTTGTTGATGATGATGAACATACTGATTTTATTTTTTATTTTTTTTGTTCTTGTATTGTGTTAAAAAAAAAAAAAAAAAAAAACAAAGGCCGGGGATATTTCGAGGTTGGGGAAACCCGATCCCCGTTAGGGGGCGGAGGCGGAGGAGGGGGCGGCGGCGGGGGGGTTGATGGATTCCCCACCGGGGATCGGGGCGAGGACGGGGATTTTTTCACCTTCGAGGATCGGGGACGGGGACGGGGACGGGGAGGGCAATCCCTAGCCCCGCCCCGGCCCGTTGCCATCCCTATATATATGGTTAATCTTTCTTTCATATTCAAAAGATTAACATGGTTGGAATAAACCCTTGGCAAAACTTAGCAATGCAAGCGCATTGTTGGGTACATGATGATCCTATAAAATTTGTTTCGCAATGCATTTAAGTTATTTTTAATTTATATTTTTATCTTTCTTACTCATGTTGATGTTTGTATCATCTATGTATGGTTAATATTTCTTATAAACCCCCTCTAATTAACGGATTTATAAGACAAAGTTGTAGGTGATGAATTTTAATTTATATTAATTTTTTACATTTTATTACTTCTATGTGCAAAGTATTCATGTTATCTAATATTTCTTTGGTTTTAATTTATGATGTCATTTTTAACTATTGATGTGCTTTATTCTAACACTACAAGAAAAAAGCGTTTTTGGCAACTAAAAATTCATTTTTCGTCGCTGAAAGTTGTATAATTGGCGACTAAAATGGATTTAGTTGCCAAAATTGAACCCTTTAAAATAGTTTAGTCGCCGAATACCAGGCTTTTAGCGACTAAAAGGCAGTTTAGTCGCCGAATGTAGGGTTTTAGCGACTAAAGGTTGTTTGGTAGCCAAAAGTGACGGTTTTTGGCGACTAAAATAATTTAGTAGCCAAAAGTGATGGTTTTGGTGACTAAAAAACATTTTAGTCGCCGATTATAGGTGTTTTTCCAACTAAAAAAAGATTAGTCGCTGAAAATGAAGGTTTTTGGCTACAAAAAAAAAATTAGTAGCTAAAAACAGTGAATTGGCGACTAAAATTCAGTTTAGTAGCCAAAATGAGACGTTTTTGGCGACCAAAAACAGATTTAGTCGCCAAAACTACTATTTTTAATTTCAACTTGTTTTTTTACCGACAAAAAAATAATTAGTAGCCTAAAAATCATAGAATTGGCGACTAAATAATGGATTTAGTCGCCAAAAGTGGCCTAAAATTTTTTTTAATAAATTTTTTATTTTTTACATAAATTATATTGAATTAAAATAATTATATTTATATATATTGTTTTGTATTAATACCGTCAATATATTATATAAATAATATATATTGCAAATATATTCATGTGATGTTGTAGTGGCATAGTGGAGGGAGTGTGTTGCAAAAAAGGTTGCAATGTGGGATGGTTGGGCACGGTTCGAAACTCAGAAAAACCAAAAAAAGTGATTTTTTTTTTTTTTCGACGGAACACCTTTGGCGACTAAAATATTTGTCGCCAAAAGTCTTGATTTTGGCGACTAAGCCGTTTAGTCGGCGATTGATTGAGTATTGGCGACTAAATTATTAGTCGGTAAATGTATGATTTTCAAAAGGATAAAACACTATTGGCGACTAACATTTTAGTCGCGAAAGACCTGTCTTTTGGCGACTAAAAAAATATTAGTCGCCAATGCCTACGCCGACAACGTATACGCGACAAATGTGGCGACTAAAGAATTTTGTCGGGAAAAGTCAAATTTCGACTTTCGGCGACTAAAAACAAATTTAGTCGCCAAAAGTGATTTTTCTTGTAGTGTAAGTAGAGTTTGAGAGAAGTTTGCAAAGATAGTTGAGTTAAATGTAAAGAAAAGTTATAATTTAATATGATTCTCTCTCTTCTCTTTTAAAAGATTTTACAATTCTGATTGCATATAATTGATTTATTACACCTGGGTATAATTCAAATATTTTAATTTGTTAATAGTTAATGTAATTTCATATTGTAATTTGTTAATAGTTTATCAATTTATTATTATTGTGAAACACAATTTTTTTTTTTTTTTTAAGGATGATGTGTTTCAATGACTTCAAATATTTTTCACCGTGCATAACACAGGTTTTTTACTAGTAATTAAAATTTTAAAAAGTTAAGGGGAAATCATTGTGCAATGGAACAGAAAAAAGAAAATATACAAACATGAAAAAGTGTAAATTTATCTAAACCCTAAATGCCTAAGTATTAAAACCATAGACTTGCACCCCCATCACAAGATGAGTTGCATCTACTACTCTTTTTTTTTTGGTCCCACTATTAAGTAATTTCCCCAAAGTTGATATAAAAAGTCAATATATATATATTTTCTATGGAAAAGCCTATATGTGTATTTCTTATGGGGCATATCATATGCACTCTATCACAAATTATTATAATTTTACTATTAAATTTTATAATATCAATTATAAAATGCATAACTTCGCTACAAATTAACATAATAAAATGTTCAAAATTTTGTGATTCATGTAACAAAAATTTATGGTTTGATTACGACATTTTTTGCTATGCTAATTTATAATGTGATTACACATTTTATGATTGATATTATGAATTTTTGTGATAAAATTATGTCACTTTACGATAAGATACATATAATGTACACTCCAGAGTTTTCCTATTTCTATACTTTTTTTTAAAAAATTAAAAAAATCACTTCTCAAATGAATCTTTAACTTTTGTAAGCTAAAAATAAGTAATTAAAAAGAAGAATAATGTTTTTTCCCCCGAATCCAACCCCTCCCGATTCAGACAGAGAAGAGAGAAAGAGAAGAGAGGGAAGAGAAGAAAGAGAGAGAGGGAGAAGGAGAGAGGAGAGGAGAGAGGGAAAGAGAGGGAGAGAAAAGAGAAGAGGGAATGGAGACACACACACACACAGAGGCCCCTGCATTCCAGCCGATCGTCGCAGCTCCTCCGGCTCTGCCTTCGCCCGGCCGTCGTTGCCTCCCCTCTACCTTCTTCTCTTCTTCTTTCTTCTTCTCTTCTTCTTTCTTTCTTCTTCTTTCTTCGTCTTCTTCCTTCTACTTCCGATTTTCTGATTGAAAAAAAAAAAAAAATTAAAACGACGAAACGACATCGTTTCGTCAATTCGGGGCATTCGAGCTCCTTGATTTCGAGCTCTCAATCAGTTCTCTAAAAAGAATAAGCACCACTTCTCATAGATTTTCAGAATAAAAAAAATTGTAAGTAGTTTAAATAAATTACACTAAATATAACATGATATGTTAAGTGTTAATTTTAGATTTGTCACATATTTATATAAAAACATTTCTAATAATACTTTATATTTTTTTCTAAATTATTGCAAAAAATGTGGTTTCTCTATTTTTATGGAATCATTTTTTGAATACCTTCTCCAATAATTCGTTTTAATTTTTCTTTCGATCATTATAATTATTATCTAAACAAATAATAAAAAAATCTTTTTCTCTGTATATATTTTCGTTCCTCATCAATATATTTATAATTTTATTTTGCTGAAAGAAAATAATTTTATGCATACGCACATGTCTGGTATATTTAAAAGGCGGCCCACCAGTTTAGGTCCTCAAATTTTTAGCATATTATAACATGGTGACAACAACAAATCCTGGACCAATCTTTGAATAATGATCTGGCGCCCATAAAAGGTGGATCAGCATCTGTTTTTTTAAGTAAGAAAATCAGCATCTTCCTTAAAAAGACCAAAAAATCCTTATTATTACATCAATTCTCTATTTATTTTCAAAAAAATTTCAATGTCACATATTCCCACAAGAAGGGTATAACTGTACTTTTATAAATACATAAAAAATTGTTTCTCTCTCCACCTTTAAGCTTAGCTGAAACATGCAGCACATTGTCTCATGCATTGTCTCTAGCAACTAAAAAATTGTCTCTCTCTATACCTTTAAGCTTAGCTGAAACATGTTGCTCATTGTCTCAGGCATTGTCTCTGGCAACTAACAAAGTGGTGTTTTAGAAAATTGATAAAAAATTATTTTTTTAATTTTTTTAGTCTATTTTATTTTTTTGTGAGTAAAGAATATGAGAGATAATATGATCCAAAATGAATAAAAAATTAAGGAGTTGTTTAGGGTGTCCTAAATAAGTGTACTTTTTGTCTTTTTATGAAAAGATGTGTAGAAAAATAGAAAGATGATGTGATAAAAAAAAGATAAAAAGATAAAAAAGTATGTACTTATTTAAGATAACCAAACTTGACCTAAAAGTTAACTTTTTTTTGACTTCCCAAAAGACTCCAAAATCTCTCCACAAATTTGCACAAGCTTTCTAGATGCATAACAACTGTTTACTCATCTGTCAAAATTAACAAAACTATGGGTGGGTTTGGGAAGTGGATTGATTTTTTAGTTTTTTGACTTTTTTGGCTATTTTAACCTTGGCTTAAAAGTTTGGTTTGGGAAGAACTTTTTGACTTTTTGACTTTTTTGAGTTTTTTTGTGAGAGAAGAGTGTAATGATTATGGGTTGGATGTGATGTTTTATTTTTTTGGAGCTAAAATAGTCTATTTTGTCTTTTGTAGCTATTTTAGCCCCAACCCACTTGACAAACGGAGCCATATGTGTTGTCCTACTAATCTGCCAAAATTATCTATCAATTGATTAAAGAATATTATATTTTTTTATACAAATATTAAAATAATTATGCCAAATTATAGTATCGACAATTTTAAATAAGTCAAACAATGCATACCAACAAGTCCAACGCTAATTAACAAGCACTACGTTATACAAGAAAGATTACCTATTAGTAAACAAACTAGGAATAGCCATTTGCTTGATTGCCTGCCCAGACCACCTAACACAGTCGTATATTTTTAGACTTAAAAAATTATTTAACCTATAGGGTTGGGCTGAACGAAAATTTTGTATCCATTTAGTTGGACTGGGTTTAGTTATAAAATAAACTGGATAAAAATTAGAAAAATAATATATATATATAAATACACTTTTATTTAATGTTTGAATTAAAACATTTATTAAAAGACTATATTTATTTTATAATTGAATTTTGTTAATGTTTCAAATACAAATAATTATTTAAAGAGTTTAAATAATTTAGGATAAATTATTCACAGGTCTTAATAGTTTGATTGCAAAATACTTTTGGTAACGATTTTCTAAATATATCTTTAAAAATTGACAATTAATGATATTTTATTGTGAAATTTTTTTAAAATGTTGTTAAAATTTATAATTAGTGACATTTTTTGTGACAATTTTTTTAAATTATTATTAAAAACTGATAATTAATCACTTTTTTTTGTTATTAATATTTGAAGAAAAATATTACTAATTATTACATAACTTATACAATAACTTCACATATTGAGACTTGCACGATCATACTTCAATAATTTAGGGCTGGTTTGGGGTGTACTAAAAAAGTGCACTTTTTGTCTTTTTGGACTAAAAAAGTTGAGAAAAAAATATAGAGGTTTGGGTTAACTTTTTGGATTTTTATGAAAAAATGTGTATTAAAAAATTGTATAAAAAGAGTGTGTAAGAGATGAATAGTGACAGGTGGGCCCCAACAGTACAAATCGGCAGCTGTGAGGAGGAGTTGGAAATTATTGTCTATTTTTTTTACAAAGCATTGCACGGTTTTGTTTGGTTCGTGGAGGTCATCACGGGTCCCATTTTAATAATCTGAACCGTTCAATGTGTATAACTCGTCGAATACTATGTACCTATAAAAAATCACGTTAATCGGATATCGATAGCTATCTGATCATATATATTTATTTTTCAATAATTAATTATAACACCATCCATTTGTCTTACATAACTGTTCTGATCATATAGTTATCAATATCCGATCAATGTGATTTTTTGCAGACATATATTAATCGACGAGTTCTACACATTTAACGGTTCAGATTATTAAAACGGGACCCGTGATAGCCCCCACAAGCCAAACAACGGTGTGTGTGCCAAGCACACCCAATCTTTTCTTTTTTTCAGAACTGCCGCACACAGCCGCTGCTTTTCAATCAATTCGGTTGTACTTTTTGTTGAAAAAAATTGATTTTTTAATTATTTTTTTTGGGTGAATAGTAATATCTTTTTGGATTTTGGAGTAACTTTTTGACTTTTTGGCTTATATAGCTTATGCCAAACAAGCCCTTAATAGATTTCAAGACAAAGATTAAAAAAATAAAAATAATAGCGCAATTTATTGAATTACGTGTCCGGAGGAGATGGTTAGATTAGGTCGCGCCTAGCCGAATTTGAAATGACGCTCAAAAATTGTTTGAGATTTACTTTTTTTTAATTTATTTTTAAATTTTTTATTAAAAAATATAAAAAAATAATATATAATTTAAATAAGTACATGCCTTCTCAAACAATCCCTCTTCTCCGGATAGCTCAACCCAAGATTTTACTACCACTAGAAGAAACAAACGCTCCGTTTGTTTTCTTAGATAGAAGGAGTTTTCTTAGGTGTGCAACCCACAAAAGGTGTAAGTGGGTTGCACACCATGTGCCACTTACACAAAAGGTGTAAATGTAAGGTGTAAGTGTAAGTGTAAGGTGTAAGTTGCACACCATGTGCCACTTACACAAAAGGTATAAGGTGTAAGGTAGAAAAAGTGTAAGTATAAGGTGTAAGTGTAAAGAATAAAGTGTAAGGTATAAGTTGCACACCATAACCAAACCCTAGATAGAATGGAAGAGATTGATAGTGAAGAGATTATTAATGAAAAGATTGATAGTAAAGGGATTAAGTAAAATTGTGTTTATTTTGATGATAATTGTTAGTATAGAAATTGTTAAATTATTTTTATATAAAATAATAAAAAAATACAAAAATATTAAACATTAATGTTTTTAAAAAATATCCAACATGTAAAAAAAAAATTTAAAAATAAAAATAAAATAAAAAATTACAGAAAAAATAAAATAAATAAAATAATAATTTTTACTTAATAAAAAATTAAACATTAATGTTAAAAAAAATGCCCGACATGTAAAAAATTTAAATTTTTTTTTTTTTTTAAAATTTCTAATCCGCCGGACTATTTTTCTAATACCAAGTCGTAGAGGCCCATCCGAATCCCCTTGGGGAGGCCTATCCTAATCCGGAACTCACTATCAATCTTCTCCCCATCTCTCAAAACAAATACAATATTAATGAGTTTCACCTCACTACCAATTTCAATTTTTCCTGTAACTCTCCAAACAAACGGAGCCAAACAATTGAAAAAAGACACCATAACACGGAAAAATAATCATGGTCACAACCAACCTCATGACGTTTAATAACGTACAAAGGTTCTCTTTGGAAAGAGTTTTTTTAACTAAAATTTATAAAAAAAAAAATAACAATAATAATAATAAAATAAGTTAAAGTAATTAATTAGATGGGATTGTTTGGGGTGTTTTAAATAAGTATATTTTTTGTCTTTTTGAACTAAAAGGTTGAGGAAAAAAAGATAGATATTTGGGTTAACTTTTTGTCTTTTTACGAAAAAATGTATAATAAAAAATTGTATAAATAAAGTGTATAATGGAAGAAAGTAGAGTAGTTGTACGGCTGCCCCAGCATGTCTTTGCACAGAAAATAATTGCCTCCTTCGGAGCAAAGTGTTTGGACAGTGATGGTCGGTCCATGGGGGCCACCATGAGTTCTATTTTAATAATTTGAACCGTTCAACATGTACAATTCGTCGAGTATTATATGCCTATAAAAAATCACGTTGATCGAATATCGATAGTTATATGATTGGATTAGTTTTTTTTCAACAGTTAACTATCACACCATCCGTTTTGTTTATACAAAATTGATTTGATTGTATAGTTAACAATATCCGATCAACGTGATTTTTTTCAGACATATATTACTCGATGAGTTCTACATAATGACGGTTCGGATTATCAAAACAGAACCCGTAGTAAGCTCTCAAGGACCCAACATTACCATTAAACTTTGTGGCATTACATATGTAATTTTTTTTTTGGCTCAAAAAGTGTATAATGGCCGTCTGCTTCACAAGTACGGTTGACAGAGCTATATCAAACTTTTATATTATAAAAATATATATAACATTTTTTTAATATTTTTTATTTGTTAATAGTAATGACTTTTTTATTTTTTGTGTAACTTTTTGACTTTTTAGATTATTTTGGACTGCCAAACCTGCCCAAAATATTACACCAAATTTGTATTTATTTTATTTTTTCTCTCACAAATATTACAATTAATTACAAAAAAAAAAAAAAATCAACTATTTTCTCAAATACAAAAAATTTAACTTACTAAAATAATTAAAAATTAAAATAATATACTAAAATAAGTAACTTTTCGAATAAGATCAAAGTGTGACCAATCAACTGAATCAAGATCCCTTTCTTACATTTTCTCCTTGCATTTCCTCCTTGCAAGCCCATTGGGCCCACTTTTAGGCCTAATTTTGATGATCCGAACCGTTTATATTTTACAATTTGTTTAATATATCATATCTGTAAAAAATCAAGTTGATCGGATGTCAAAAAGTATGTGTTCGGAAAACTGTTTATTAAATTCTTTAAAAAAATAGTTTTTAGTTCGAGTTTTCCGAACACATACTTTCTGATATCCAATCAACTTGATTTTTTATAGGTATGATATACTGAACAAATCTTAAAATATGAACGGTTCGAATTATTAAAATTAGGCCTAAAAGTGTGTACAATAAACTTACAAGTAAAAAATATAAGAAAGAAATGTAAAGCGAGAATCCTGATTCCAATCAACTAGTCCAATGGATTCAAAAATTCAACTTGCATTCTCCTGTAATTTTCCATTTGACCAAAGTGTGACCAATAAACTAGTCCGATGGATTCAAAAATTCAACTTGCAATCCTCCCACCCACTTATAAATTCTCCTGTAATTTTCCCATGAAAAGGGCGACGGTACAAGCTGATGTGTGGGATGTGGGTTGGTTTTTGATTATTTTAGTTTGAGATTAAAAAGTTTCGTTTGGAATAAGTTTTTTAATTTTTTTAATTTTTGTAAAAAAAAAATTAAAGTAATTATAAGTTAAATATGATATTTTGTTTTATTGAATTAAAAAAAAATATTTTATTTTTCTGTAATTAAAATATTTAAAAAAAAAACTGACAGGTCAAACAAAGGCTCACTTTTTCATTTTTTTTGTTTTTGTTTTGTGGTTTTAAGAGAGGGAGAGAGGAGGGGTGAAAGAGAAGAGAACGGGAAATAAAAGTAGTGTGGGACCTACGTGAGATGGAAAAGCATGGAAGAGGCCGGCTTTTGAGAGGAAGAGAACGTGGATTCAATTCAACTAGTTCCCACAGGACAGGACAACCATTTTGCTGCAACAAGTTTTGACACGCTCTCTTTATTTGAAAGGGCAAAAAAAAAAAAAACATAAAAAATCAAAGTTCACGTAATTACTAAATCGAACACAATTATTTTATATAAATTGAGACATATATATTTAATAAAATTTATTTTGTGTGAGGAAATTATGTTTAATTTTATTGATATAGATTTTATTTAAATGGATCATTCAATTTTAGAGAATAATTTAAACTTAATAGGTAAAATATTTATATAAAAAATTAAAATGATTGAATATCGATATGTATATATTTAAATTATATTTGTCTTTAAAAAAATAAACAAATATAATTCAAATATATCTATTAATATCTAATTATCTTTACTTTTTACATAAATATCCTACTTAATAAATTTTAAAAAATAAATAATTCAGATTGCTTGGTCGGCTCCAAAACCAACCCACCAAGAAGAAAAACTACTTTACTTGGTATTTAGGAACAATTTGAAAAGCTGAATAAAAGTTAACTTTTAACTTTTAATTTATTTTAAATCACATCCTCTCTCATAATTTTTTATATAAAAAAATTTAAAAAATTAATTTTTTACTAACTTTTCAAAATATCCTTTTTTCTGAAAAACAAGGTCCAACAAAGACAGCTAGAAATGATCCGACAGCTTGGCATACCACCAGATCCTCGTGGCATTTTTTAAAGGAGAAAAATATTTATTCAAAATTAAAAAATGTATACATAAACAATTTTTTTAATTATTAGACACAATGGGTCTAAACTCCAATAATGAGAAAATTATTTAGTGTGTTTGGTTTGAGTTTTTAGGATTAAATTTTTTGAAAATTGAATTTTTTGATTTTCGTATTTTTTTGTTTTTTGTGAATATTTTTAAAATTTTAAATATTTTTTTACTTTTTTAGATGCATCTTATTTAGATATATCTAAAAAGTAAAAAATTTGTGAAAAAATATTTTTAAAAATTAATAAATACATAAAAATATAAAAATTATACTGAATTCTTGTATTTTTTCTATATTTTTAGTATTTAGTGAATTTTTAAAAGATTTTTTCTACAATTTTTTTACTTTTAGGTGTATTTATGTTAGGTGTGTCTAAAGAGTAAAAAAATTACTTAAAATATTAAAAAAATTCAGTAAAAACAAAAAAACTCTGAAAATAAAAAAGTAAAATTTTTTGAAAACTGTTTTTGGAAAAATGAAACCAAGGATGTTCTAAACAAGTGTATTTTTTAATTTTTTATGAAATATAAGTTGGGTTTGAAGAGAAGTGATGTAACTTAAATAGGATAGAGACTTTTTAGCTTTTTGAATTTTTTAGAAGATGTCAAACCTAGTCTAAAATTAAAAAATATATACATAAATAATTTTTTTATCTTTTCTGTTTATTATTAAGGACTGGTTTAACATACTTCAAAAAATTCAAAAAGCTAAAAAGTTACTAAAAAAATTAAAAAGTTATCATTATTTACCAAAAAAAATATAAAAAAATTAATTTTGCACAAAATTATTACAAACAAGTTTGATGTCCCCACACACATAGAGCTGACTTTTTTGGAAAAATTGCATAGGCGGGGTGTACAAACAACACGGTATTGTTCGGCCCATGGGGGTCCATCACGGGTCCTGTTTTGATAATCTGAACCGTTCAATGTGTAGAACTCATCGAGTATTATATGCCTTAAAAAAATCACATTGATTGGATATTGCTAACTACGTAATCAAATCAGTTTTGTATAAAAAAATGGATGATGTTATAGTTAACGGTTGAAAAAAAAACTAATCCGATCAACTTGATTTTTTATAAGCATATAATACTCGACGAGTTCGATACGTTGAACGGTTCCAATTAGCAAAAAGGGACCCGTGGTGGGCCCCCGAGCGAAACAAGATCGTCCAATTCAATGCGTGAAAAGGAGGAAACTATCTCCTAGCCTATACTCTGCATACACTGCCCCTTAAGACATCTCACCGTACTGCCTATTCTATCTCAATCTTATCTTATACACTAATTTATACAATTTTTAATACAAATTTTTTAAGTAAAAATTCAAAATGTTATCCCAAACAACCACTTTTTTTTCTCAACTTTTAATCTAAAAAGTTAAAAAGTGTATTTATTTAAAACATCCAAAATAACCTCTAAACACAATGAGTCTCAACTCCGATAATGTATAACCATGCATTTGCCTATTAATTGTGTAAGGTTGCGAGTTCAACTCGTATAAATTTTATATAATTTTTGTAATATATTTATTTCTATTTAAAAAAAATCTAGTAATGTAACCATTCATTGTGCTATTGCAAAAATTGTGCACGATAGAATAAAAAAAAATAAAATAAAATTTTAGTGTGTTATTTATCTTTGTCAGAGAAATGTTAAAGATCATGAAAAAAATACATCAAAATATTTTATGAAAATTTTTCATATTTTGATTAGTGAATAATATTTTATTATGTATGTGATTTAAGAGTAAGGAATCTTTATAAAGTCTCTAATAGTTGTTTTCATGATCCGTAACCTACTCAATTTAAAATAATACTCTATATTGGGCCAAATTTAGCACAACAGAAAGAAGCGTACCAAATTTTAACATGACAACCGTTGGATCGCTGACTTCTTTAATTTTACTATGTTACCCCTAATACGATACAAAAATTTTGAGAGATTGTTTTTTATTGATAGGAGAACTTTTACAAATATGAGAAATATTTATATCATAGGTAAATTATATTGACACTCTCTAAGATTTCTATTTAATAGAGATCTCTTCTTCACATTTGAAAAATTACATTTATCCTCTTGTTAGATTAAATAAAATATTTACAACTTAAACTTTATACATATAAAATAATAAAATAATACATATATTTTGTTTATGTCAGTTCAAGAAAAATAATAATCTTCTTCTTTGATTTAACTAACACAAAAAATTGAGGCTTTTTTAAAAATTTTTGTGTTTTTTTATTTTTACTAAATTTTTTTAATATTTTAAGCAAAATTTTTTATTTTTTAGATACACCTAATTTAGATATCTTAAGAAGTATAATATTTTGTAATTTTTTTTAAATTCACTAAATATAAAAAAAAAATACAAAAATACAAAAATTCAATACATTATTTTATTTTGTTGTATTCAATGGATTTTTATTTTTATTTTAAAAAATTGTACAAATTTTATATTTTTTAAATATCTGTAGATTAAATTGATCTCATCTAAATATAATGGTGGAAATAAAAAATAAAAAATTATATTCATGTATAAAAATTTATACAAAAATATCATAAAATGTTGTGATAGTGATATTGTAAATATAAATCATGTTTATAAGTGTTTTGTTTTAAAGTGAAAAGTCACCATTAAACTATATCATTGTGTTTGAAAATTCTATATAAAATTTATATTTGTATATCATCATTCAATAAGAATATATTCAGATAGAATTTAGTAAAAGTTGTAAAATGTAATCATGATGATAGGAAGAAAAAATAGTAAGAAAAATGGCAAGATGCTCATTTATAAAAATTTAGGACATGACATCAGCAATCGAAGAGATAATTTATAATAAGATTACAAATCTCATGAAAGGAAATATAATTTTTCAAATGTAAGAGAGGAATCTGTATTAAACAGAAATCTCAAGAGTGTAAATGTAATTTACCTTTATATCATTAAACAAACTACGAGTTCACGATAGAACTGATAAACCAAGGGATATGGGATCATTATTGTGCAGTGGGCATAACAGTGATGCAATGGGCATAACAGTGGGGCACAAAACTCTCCCTTATAGGAGTTAAACTTGAGACTTCACACCTCAAACAATACTACACAATCATTAGACTAAATGTCCTCGATAATTTAACTAAAAATTATTGTTTATAATTGCTATTACATGAAAATAACTTTATTCAAACAAATATGAGTGTTGGAATGAGAAACATAAAATATCTAACAATTCTACAATAATCAAATGGAAAAGTTATGAAAACAAGAAAATAAATAAATACATAAATTGTGATGTAAAGTCAAGCTAAGTGTACCGTAATTCATACTCATAATAAATATGATTTACTGATTTTTTTGGATAAATTTTCAAATTACATATTTTTTAAAATTCTATTATGAACAAATATAGTTGTATTTGGCAATGTGAAACCCATACACTCAAAATAAAATTGAAACAATCCTAGTATAATTTTGAACTATATTTGCCATGTGAAACCCATACACTCAAAATAAAATTGAAACAATCCTAGTATAACTTTTGAACTATGATTAGCCTAGTATTCTATTTCTAAGGTGTGAATTCTACAAGTTGCCATACACATGAAAACAAGAGGATTACTTTCCCTGCATACTAAGGAGGTCTTTTTTAGTCAAAAAAATCGTTATTATGTCAAAAGATGGTTTTGACTTCTATTAACAAAAATACAAATTGTGTGCACATAAAAAGATAGAATTGTTGAAATTTGAAAATATAGGTATCGCGCATTGATATGGGAAATGGATAGGCCTCTTTTCTTTTTCTTTTGATCAAAAATCAATTATTAATTGATTAATTCCTGGGAGAGTTGAATTCCCAACCGCTCAAAAGAATAGACTGTTATGTAAGAAAAAATTTGTATTGAGATTGATAACATAACTCCAACACAAGGAGTGAAGTGAAGATGTGTATCCTTGTAAAATAGAGCACTATAAGTATCGTCTGATTTATGATGGCTAGTGGAAGTTATTTGGATACTTAAATCAACAATGATGTTAAGTAGAAAAACAATTATTTTGTGTATTATAATGCGTACTTTGGCCTCTGAGGCCTTAGGCCCTATTTGTTTTCCGAGCTCAAAGGTCGGACTGGACCATTAGTGAGGTGAAGAGCATCGATATCATGCTGTCTGCAAAATGGAGGTTCGAATTCGAAGTTTGTTTTTATTATGAAAGTCTTTGGAGGAGCGGACTAGCAATCACCCAGATGAGATGATATTCAAAAATAATCTATTGAGATTAGAGTGGGAACCGGTTGTTCGGGAGGACGTCTGAGTAGTCATCCTATCCAAGTGCAAATTGAAGTTCAAAACCATGGGTTGTTTTGAAAAATCATTGCTGATTTTTTTTTTTCTCTCATTATTTTATATAAAAATAATTTAACAATTCTCACACTAACAACTATCATCAAACAAATACAATTTTACTTAATCCCCTTACTAATAATTTCTATACTAACAATATCATACATCTTATCTCTAAAAATAATTGGGGTCATTTGGGTTTGTTTATGGTGAATGATTCCTTATCTTGCGAGAATTTCAATCATGTTGTAGAAAGAATTTGTTGCTTAAGTTTTTTTATATATATATATTTAATGTTATTTTTATTATTAATATATGATATTATAATGAAATTTAATAAATTATCATTATAATCAATATCAAATAAACACAAATAATAGAAAGAAACTCTCAAAATGAGAGCAGAAAACATCAAATAAATATAATTTTGAATGGCTTTTTAGGTAAGTTTTAGTTAATTATTTAATTACAAATTGTTAATATAACACAATTATTAAAAAATCAAATATTAGAATGGGTCTGACTGATCTTAAACATTTGTTGTAGGAATGGCCAATTTATGTCACATCTTGTTACGTAGTGCCTATTTGGCAACGTGGTAAAAAGCTGCGTTTCCTGCTTGATTCTAAAAAAGTTATATTGGATTTTTAGCAAAAAATTATTTGATAAGATGAAAAAAAGGTTATATATAAAATTACAATTATACTTTTTATATTATAAGGTTATATATGGGTGAAAATATAAATTTTTTAAATTACATGGGATAGTTTAGTCATTTTATTATGATGTGACATCATAAATAAATATTAATCAAAAAAGTTAAAAGTAACTTTTTTATGAACTTTCCAAATCACTTTTTAAAAAAGTCAAAAAAAAATTAGATAAAAAATTAAAAGTCAATTTTCTACTATCTTTCCAAAATATCCCTTAAATGATCAATCATATGTCATAGGACTTTTCTTAAGTGTGCAAGGCACATGGTATGTAACACATTTACGCCTTTCTGTTTGCCTTCTGTTTTATGTTTACACCTTACACTTACACTTTTTGTATTGATTGCATATGATGTGCAACTTTAAGGGTTGCACACCATAACAGGACCCCATATCATATCTCAACATAAAGCAATTTTCAAGATAACGAGTTAGGAGTTACTAAGGCCAAGTTTGGCATCCTCCAAAAAATTCAAAAAGTCACTATCCTATTTAAGTCACATCACCTCTCTAACACATCACTTCAAACCCAACCCATACTTCATAAAAAGTCAAAAAGTACACTTATTTAATCTTTCCAAACTTGGCCTAACTAACCAAATCAAGCCATTTTTCCATATCCAGCCAATTTTGAAGATAGCAAGTTACAAGTTTTTTTTTTTTTTTTTTTGGTAAATATAAGGTTGTTATAAAATAAGATAATTCTGGGATATAGAATTCCCATAGCTCAACCCAAGATTTTACTACTACTAGAAGAAACAAACAATTGAAAAAAAACACCATAAGGGGAAAAATAATCATGGTCACAATTAACATCATGACGTTTGATAGTGTATAAAGGTTCCGTTTGGCAATAATTTTTTTAACCAAAATTTATAAATAAAAAATAATAATAAAATAAATTAAAGTAGTTAAAAAATAAAATATTACACTAAATTTGTATTTATTTTATTTTTTCTCTCACAAATATTATATCTAATTACAAAAAAAAGTAATTATTTTCTCAAATATAAAAATTTTAACTTATTAAAATAATTAAAAATTAAAATAATCTATTAAAATAACTAACTTTTCAAATAAGATCAAAGTGTGACCAATCAACTAGTCCAATGGATTAAAAAATTCAACTTGCATTCTCCTGTAATTTTCCATTTGATCAAAGTGTGACCAATAAACTAGTCCAATGGATTCAAAAATTCAACTTGCAATCCTCCCACTTATTTCTAAATTCTCCTGTAATTTTCCCATGAAAAGGGTGATGGTACAAGCTGATGTTTGGGATGTGGGTTGATTTTTAATTTTTTAATTATTTTAGTTTGAAGTTAAAATGTCTTGTTTGGGATAGATTTTTTGATTTTTGTAAGAGAAAAAATAAAATGATTATGAGTTGAATGTGATATTTTGTCTTATTGAACTAAAAAATTTATTTTATCTCTTTATAATTAAAATAATAATATAAAAAAAACCTGACACGTAAGACAAAGGCTGACTTGTTTTTCTTTTTTTTTCTTTTGTGGTTTTAAGAGAGGGAGAGAGAGGAGGTTTAAAAAAAAGAGAACGGAAAATAAGGCTTGGTTTGGGATACACTAAATAATACAAAAAGTTAAAAAGTCACTATCTTATTTTATTTAAATCGCATCACTTCTCTAACACATAACATCAAACTTAACTCATATAAGTCAATAAGTCAAAAAGTACACTTTTTTAGGACATTCCAAATCAACCCTAAAAGTAGTGTGGGACCTACGTGAGATGGAAAAGCATGGAAGAGGGCGGCTTTTGAGAGGAAGAGAACGTGGATTCAATTCAACTAGTTCCCACAGGACAACCATACAGGACAACCATTTTGCTACAACAAGGTTTGACACGCTCTCTTTATTTGAAAGGGCAAAAAAAAAAAAAAAAATCAAAGTTCACCGTAATTACTAATAAATCGAACACAATTATTTTATATAAATTGAGACATATATTTAATAAAATTTATTTTGTGTGAGGAAATTGTGTTTAATTTTATTGATATAGATTTTTTTTAAATGGATCGTTCAATTTTAGAGAATAATTTAAACTTAATAGGTAAAATATTCTTATAAAAAATTAAAATGATTGAATATTGATATGTATATATTTAAATTATATTTATCTTTAAAAAAATAAACGAATATAATTCAAATATATCTATTAATATCTAATTATCTTTACCTTTTACATAAATATCCTAGTTAATAAATTTTAAAAAATAAATAATTTAGATCGCTTGGTCAGCTCCAAAACCAACCCACCAAGAGGAAAAACTGTTTTATTTGGTATTTAGGAACAATTTGGAAAATTAACTAAAAGTTAACTTTTAATTTTTAATTTATTTTAAATCACACCACCTCTCATATTTTTTATATATATAAAAAAAAAATTAATTTTTAACTAACTTTTCAAAATACAATTTTTCTGAAAAACAAGGTCCAACAAAGCCACCTAGAAATGATCCGACAGCTTAGCATACCACCAGATCCTCGTGGCCATTTTTTAACTGAGAAAAATATTTATTCAAAATTAAAAAATGTATACAGAAACAATTTTTTTAATTATTAGACACAATGGGTCTTAACTCCAATAATGAGAAAATTATTACTATTTAAGGGGTTATTTAGGTTGTTCTAAATAAGTATATTTTTTGATTTTTTATGAAATATAAATTGGGTTTGAAATGATATAGTAGAGATGTGATGTGACTTAAATAAGATGATGTGACTTAAATGGAATAGAGACTTTTTAGATTTTTGACTTTTTAAAGAGATGTCAAACCTAGTCTAAAATTAAAAAATATATATATACATAAATAATTTTTTTTTATCTTTTTTGTTTATTATTAAGGACTGGTTTGGCATACCTCAAAAAATTCAAAAAGCTAAAAAGTTACTAAAAAAATTAAAAGTTATCACTATTCATCAAAAAAAATATAAAAAAAATTAATTTTGCATAAAATTATTACAAATAACTTTAACATCCCCACAGACACAGAGCTGACTTTTTTAAAAAAATTGCACAGACAAGATGCACAAACAACACGGTACCGTTCGGCCCGTGAGAGCCCATCACGGGTCCCGTTTTGATAATCTGAACCGTTCAATGTGTAGAACTCATCGAGTACTATATGCCTGAAAAAAAATCACGTTTATCGGATATAGCTAACTATATAATCAAATCAGTTTTGTACAAAAAATGGATGGTGTTATAGTTAACGGTTAAAAAAAAAAACTAATCCGATTAACTTGATTTTTTACGAGCATATAGTACTCGACGAGTTCTATACATTGAACGGTTCCGATTAGTAAAAAGAAACCCATGGTGGGCCCCCACGGCCGAACAGTACTGTCCAATTCAAAGCCCGAAAAAGAGAGAACCATCTCCTAGGTTATGCTTAAGACATCCCACCGTACTGCCTATTCTATCTCAATCTTATCCTATACACTAATTTATACAATTTTTTAATACATATTTTTTCGTAAAAATTCAAAAAGTTATTCCAAACAAACATCTTTTTTTCCTCAACTTTTTAATTTAAAAAGTTAAAAACATTCAAAATAACCTCTAAACACAATGAGTTTCAAGTCCGATAATGTATAACCATGCATTTGCCTATTAATTGTGTAAGATTGCGAGTTCAACTTGTATAAATTTTATATTATTTTTGTAATATATTTATTTGTATTAAAAAAAATCTAGTAATGTAACCATTCACCGTGCTATTGCAAAAATTGTGCCTGATAGAATAAAAAAAAAAAAAAAAACTTTTGTAGTGTTTATTTATCTTTGTCAAAAAAATGTTAGAGATTATAAAAAGAAATATCATGAAATATTTTATGAAATTTTTTCATATTTTGATAAGTGTATAGTATTTTATTATATGTGTAATTTAAGAGTAAAATCTTTATAAAGTATCTAATAATTTTTTTCATGATCCGTAACTTACTCAATTTAAAATAATACAATATATTGGGCCAAATTTAGCACAACAGAAGAAGCGTAACAAATTTTAACATGACAACCGTTGGATCGTTGACTTTTTACTTTTACTATGTTACCCCTAATAAGATAAAAAAAAATTTGAGAGATTGTTTTTTATTGATAGGAGAATTTTTACACTCTCCGATATTTCTATTTAATACAGATCTTTCTTTCATATTTAAAAATTATACTTACCTTCTTGTCAGATTAAAATAAAATATTTGCAACTTAACCTTTATACATATAAAATAATACATATATTTTGTTCATGTCATTTTAAAAAAAATAATAATTATCTTCTTTTGTTTAACTAACACAAAAAATTGAGGCTTTTTTTTTTAAATTTTTTGAGTTTTTTTTATTTTTACTAAATTTTTAAAATATTTTAGGCATTTTTTTTTATTTTTTAGATACATCTAATTTAGATATACTTAAGAAGTATAATATTTTGTAATTTTTTTTTAAATTCACTAAATACAAAAAAAATGTAAAAATACAAAAATTCAATACATTATCTTATTTTGTTGTATTCAATGGATTTTTTTTTTTTCAAAAAATTGTACAAATTTTATACTTTTTAAATATCTTTGGATTAAATTGATCTAATCTAAATATAATGGTGGAAATAAAAAATAAAAAACTATATTCATGCATAAAAATTTATACAAAAATATCATAAAAATGTTGTGATAGTGATATTATTGTAAATATAAATCATGTTTATGAGTGTTTTGTTTTAAAGTGAAAAGTCACCATTAAACTATATCATTGTGTTTGAAAATTCTATATAAAATTTATATTTGTATATCATCATTCAATAAGAATATATTTAGATAGAATTTAGTGATAAAAAGTTGTAAAATGTAGTCATGATGATAAGAAGAAAAAATAGTAGGAAAAATGGCAAGATGCTCATTTAAAAAAATTTGGGACATGACATCAGCAATCCAAAAGACAATTTATAATAAGATTACAAATCTCAAGAAGGAAAATATAATTTTTCAAATGTAAGAAGGGAATCTGTATTAAAGAAAAATCTCAAGAGGTATAAGTGTAATTTACCCTTATATCATTAAACAGACTACAAGTTCACAATAGAACTAATAAACCAAGAGATATGGGATCATTATCGTGCAGTGGGCATAATAGTGATGCAATGGGCATAACAGTGGAGCACAAAACTCTCCTTTATAGGAGTTAAATTTGAGACTTCACACCACAAACAATACTACACAATCATTAGACTAAATGTCCTCGTTAATTTAACTAAAAATTATTGTTTATAATTGCTATTACATTGAAAATAACTTTATTCTAACAAATATGAGTGTTGGAATGAGAAACATAAAATATCTAACAATTCTACAATAATCAAATGGAAAAGTTATGAAGACAAGAAAATAAATAAATACATAAATTGTGATGTAAAGTCAAGCTAAGTGTAACGTAATTCATGCTCATAATAAATATGATTTACATATTTTTTTGGATAAATTTTCAAATTACATATTTTTTAAAATTCTATTATGAACAAATATAGTTGTATTTGGCAATGTGAAACCCATACACTCAAAATAAAATTGAAACAATCCTAGTATAATTTTGAACTATATTTGCCATGTGAAACCCATACACTCAAAATAAAATTGAAACAATCCTAGTATAACTTTTGAACTATGATTAGCCTCGTATTCTATTTCTAAGGTGTGAATTCTACAAGTTGCCAAACACATGAAAACAAGAGGATTACTTTCCCTCATATTAAGGAGGTCTTTTTTAGTCAAAAAAATCGTTATTATGTTAAAAGATGGTTTTGACGGGAAATTCTATTTCCACATTATAATTCTTTCAATACACATCATTTACTCAGTATACACCACACACAAATTAAATATATTGATTTAATCTCAATACACAACCCCAATTTTTATACAATACCATATTACCCTCATCTCCTCCAACAACCCCTCTTTGACATTGAAACCTAAACCAACATCCATCCTCCCCTGCTATAGTCTGAAAGTCTATTACACCTCTCTTTTCATTTCCTGTTTTTTGTTGGGTTTTCTTGATTACCCTTTTTTTCTTTTTCTTTTTTCTCGTTCTTGATCAGTCGTATCGAGTTTGAAAACGATTCAATGCTCTACAAAAGTGATCGATACATATGGGTTTTTGGTGCTTGTGAAATTTGTTGAGTTCTAGAATGAAAAGACCCCTGTTTGCATCGCTTTTGTTTTGATCAAGTCCTGCTAAGAGCTTCCTCTTCCATGGATTGTGGATTTTATTATTATTTTGATTGTATGTATGTATGTATGTATGTATGTATTATGTGTGTTAATTGTAATTTGAGCTATAGCTATTAAAGGCGCACGGCAGCTTCCGTTTGGTTGCTGAGAAAACAGATGGAAATTAAGAGAAAATTGTATTTGCAGAATTGGCTATGGAGGAGGCAATTCAAAGCTATGCTAATTCTAATTTTTTTTAGTCATTATTTATTATTATTATGGTTATTATCTTATTTTATTTTTGACTTTATTAATTGTGTGGTCATATGAGAGTTAATGTAATATTTAATGGATTTAATGTTGTAATTATTAATTATGTGGGTTACATGAGAATTTATTGTGATATTTAATGAATTTAACGTGGTGATTAATTAATTTAATGTGTTATTTAATTATATATAATTAATCTAAATCTTTAAATATTTATGTTGGTTATATAAAAAAAAAAAGGGGTGTTATATATATATATATAATCTTATATTTATATATATTATAATCATGTGTCTTATATTATATAATATTATATAATAATTATATTAGATTAGAATAGGAAATTAAGTTATTATTTTATATATATATATAATATGATACGTAATCAATTAGGTTTAGGAGTTGGTAAAAAAAAGTGAGTGAAGTTTTCCTTGAGGGGCAGAGCGGCGGCAAGGTTGAGAGAGAGAGAGAAAGAGAGAGAGAGTAATTAAAAAAAAAAAAAAAGAGAGTGCTCACTGTGTGAGTGTGTGTGGCGTGGAAAGATAGAAGGAAAAAGAAAAAGGAAGAAAAAAGATAGGGTTTTGGGTTTATTTTGGTAGTTCAATTAATTTTCTTGATCTTGCTTCAATTTTTAAAAATAATTGTAAGCACAAATCCTATTTTTCTTAATTATGTTTGATTCGTTAGTTTATTTATTTATTTATTTTATTAGGTTGATGTAATTTGATATTTTTGTGTGTGGATGTAGAGGATGAATTAACTTAATTATTTTGATTAGTGTCTATGAGATGTTTAGGGTTTTTAGATGAGTGATTAATTTTATTTAATTTGATTAGTGGAACGTGTAAAATTTAAGATTCTCAGATGATTGATTTATTTTAATTAATTTGATTAGTGATATATATAAGGTTTAGGGTGTTTAAATGATTATTGATTTTATTATTTTTTTTAGATGATTGATTAATCTAATTATTTTGATTAGTGTATATGCGATATTTAGAGTTCTTAGATGATTAATTTATTTTAATTAATTTGACTAGTGGTACGTGTAAGATTTAGGGTTCTTAGATGATTAATTTATTTTAATTAATTTGACTAGTGGTACGTGCAATGTTTAAAGTTCTTAGAGGTTTGATTAATTTTAATTAATTTGACTGGTGGTACGTGCAAGGTTTAGGGTTCTTAGATGAGTGATTAATTTTAATTAATTTGATTAGTGGTACGTCTAAGGTTTAAGATTTTTAGATAATTAATTGATCGTAATTATTTTAACTAGTTGGGTATGTAAGGTTTGGAATTTTTTAGATGATTGATTAATTTTAATTATGTTGATTAGACGTATATGTAAGGTTTAGGATTTTTAGATGATTAATTGATTGTAGTAATTTTAATTAGTTGGGTATGTAAGGTTTGTGATTTTTTTTTTAGATGATTGATTAATTTTAATTATGAAGATTAGATGTATATGTAAGGTTTGGAATTTTTAGATGATTGATTAATTTTAATTATGTTGATTAGATGTATAGGTAAGGTTTAAGATTTTTAGATAATTAATTTATCGTAATTATTTTGATTAGTTGGGTATGTAAGGTGTAGAATTTTTAGATGATTGCCTAATTTTTAATTATTTTGATTAGACGTGTATGTAAGGTTTAGAGTTTTCGGATGATTGTTTGATTTTAATTATTTGAATTAGTTGAGTATGTAAGGTTTAGGGTTTTATTCTGGGTGACTTTATTAATTCTTTGAGTGATTCTTCGATCTTCAAAAATAATTTTAAGTACAAAACCCACTTCCCTTGATTTATGTTTAATTCGTTATATTTATTTTTATTTGTTTGATGTTAGTTTGATTTTATTTTTACATAAAGATGATAGATTAATTTTAATTATTTTGATTAGTTGTGGATATAAGATTTAGGGTTATAGATGATAGATTGATTTTAATTATTTTGACTAGTAGTTTATGTAAAGTTTAGGGTTCTTAGATAAGTGATTGATTTTAATTACTTTGATTAGTTGTGTAGGTAAAGTTTAGGGTTTTTAAATGATTAATTAATTTTAATTATTTTTATTAGTTGTGTATGTAAGATTTAGGATTTTTAGATGATTGATTGATTTTAATTATTTTGATTAGTTGTATATGTAAAGTTTAGGATTTTTAGATGATTGATTGATTTCAATTATTTTAATTAATTGTATATGCAAGGTTTATGTTTTTTTTTTATGTATTTATTTTATGGATTTAATCACACTCATAATTATATTAAATTGGAATAAACTTAGAATCCATAGATATTGGTTAGAGGATGGATTGGTTTGTTGTTGGTATTTATTTATTTGATGTTGGTTTGATTTTGTATTTGCATGTAGATGATGGATTGATTTCATTATTTGGTTAGATGTATATGTAATGTTTATGGTTTTTATATGTATTTATTTTATGATTATAATCACACTCCCGAATATATGAAACTAAAATTAATTAGAACTCGTAGATAAATTCCTTATACTCCACCATGACTCCATGGATTGTTATTTTATTTGAGTGATGGTGAGAAAGAGTGTATATAAAAAAAAAAAGGTGAGGATTATGAGAGTTGTTTGATGCCTTATGCCCGGCATTGTTATATTTGTCTCATGATGTCGATGAGATGTTTATATATATTGTTACCTCGTTCTCATGAGTAGACGAGTGCTTTGATTTGCGCGCGTACGTATATGCTAACCATCCAGGGAGTGTGAGTCAAACTCGGGACGATATCCCCGTGCAAGTTTGGCTTCGGAGTGGGTTAGGTATACGGGAGGCACATGGGATATATGTGTAGGCTAGAAAGGGAGGGCCGAAGTGGTGGAGTCAAGGTACAAAGAATTAATTATGAACTTGTATGTTAGTTCGAATTGTCTTAATTGAGTCAAGGTACAAAGCAGTAATTATGAACTTATATGTATAGTTCGAATTATATTGATGGAGTTAAGGTACAAAAATTGAATTATGAGTTTATTGATTTGTACATCTTGAAAAATAGTAATCGGCCTCAATAAATTATGAAATTTGAGTAGAGGTATGTATACGTGATTTTGGACAACTTTTGTGTTGTAGCTTTTTATTAAAAAGATAGATTAGAACTTATAATCGGATGACCTTGATTATTGTCGGTTTGATTCATTTTGGTAATGCAGATTTTATAGGCTGTTTTAACCCACGAAACGAGCTCATTTTTATTGGTTTCACGCAAACTGAAGTAAAACATTATTCTGCACATTTTTCATGTTTTGAACTTTTTCGAAAAAAATCATCTTAAGGCAGTTTTTGTTCATTTTCAGTTTCAGATTTTTCGATTGAATTCCGTCTAGAATTTTAGATCAAGTTTTTCTCTTAACCTGTTCAGTTTCTGTCAAATTCGTTCGCGTAGTCTTTTATAAAATTTGATTATGTACAACTTTCGTTCTTTTAGTTTTCGTCAATTCGAATTATTTAAGCATGAAACGGTACATTTTTATACTTCTTCAGTAAGTTACTTATGATTAATTTATACTAACATTATTTTCTTTTGCAGGATGGTGGGTCTTACTAACTTTGTATGCAGGGCTGACCCACCATATTTCTATTTCTATTTCTATTTCTATTTTTGTTTATTTTTGTTGGCTTTTTGGCTTTTCAAAGGGTATTTTTGTAAATGCGAGCGTGCCAGCAAGGATCAATCAGTCCTTACAGAAATTATAATTGCCAACCAATTATCAGACGATTGTGTTTTAATTCTTTCAGCCTCAATGAAGAGAACTTTTACTGGTGGCTTGACTTAAGAGAAATTAAGAGAAATAACAGTTAATATGAAGAACAATCGAAGTATTTCATTAAAATGAATACTTACAATAGTCCAAACTCAGCCTCGAAGAGGTTTACAGCAACAGTCTACTTGAATCTACTTGAAACTACTCTTATGAATCGAAGTATAGTGCGGGTATTTAAAGAATAGGTATTTAAAGTGCAGGAATTTAAAGTACAGGAAATGTAAAACTGGAAAGGAAAATATGAAGTAAAAACTGGTTTGTATGATCTGAGTCTGGCGGTCTTTTCTGAGAGCTTCCTTGTTATTTATACTTGTCAAAGATGACCTTCGAACTGCACTTCAAACCGTCGAACTACTCCTTCATGATCGTTGATCATGCTGCCTTAGAAGTAATCCCACTACGCCATCTCTTGCAGTTGAGCTTCCCTCCTGTATTTGAATTTGAATATGAGTAACCGTTGAAGCCACGTCACTTTGTACCTCTTTACTGATCTAGTGCTACTCAGATCACGTGAGAACCAATGTTCGTTGCCACGTGTTCGATCAGGATCGAAGACTTGAATTATCTTCCTATAATACCCTTATTCTGCCATGTGTCAAACTATGATTTGGCTTTTACAAAATATGTAGCCAACATTACCCCTCGCACTAATATACCCAATACTTGGAGATATTAGTGGATCAAAAGTTTTTCCCACGCTTTTGGAACGTGCATGGAATCCATCTTCAGGAAACACAACCGTCACCTATTTGGTGATCATTTGCATTAACTCTCAACTTGTTGAACATTCCAATACCTTTAGCATTCGAACGAACTATGGCTCAATCAACTTCTCACTCTATTGATCAAGCATACGAAGAGCTATTGAGTAATGTTGTTTCCCCTCGAAAGAATCTCCACGCATTCATTAGCCACATTTACCCGTCCTTCTATCTTCAGGTCATGGAGGCTTTTGCAGATTATCAACCTTTGGACTACGAACACATTGCCCTTAATCCTTTAGTTTACAAATTTACAGATACAAGAAGTTCTTTCTCTAAACTCCCCTTGTACTTTGAACGAACTATTCTCAAGCCTCTGCTTCAACAAGTTGCAAATATGGACTTGGGAAGTTCTTCTTCACAAACCTCTGCTTGGGATGAAGCTACCACTTCTTCATCTTCTGGGGTTTCCGGATGAACAAACCGTCAAGACTCGAGTCTTGGGACTTGAGGACGAATCAATCACCATTTTGTTGAGTTCGACCCTTTAGATTTTCCTTCTTCTACGCCGAAGTTCGGTGGTCTATCCTTATGTGCCCATTGACCTTCGACGTAGTTTGGAAGAGAATCTACTTGTGGCCTGGTACACATCCTTTATGCCCACAAGGATAATGCACACTGCCCGGCGTCTGGAAGAATCACAAGGGTACAGCCTTTCATTTTTAGCCAAGAAGGCGAAGATTTGCTCTTCTGACTGGCTTGACTACATTAATGCCTTTGTTCCTTCCACTCCAGTGCCATCTTCCATAACAGAAGCATCCACTTCTTCTTCTCCATCTTCTGAAATTGAAGCATCCATACCTTCTTCTCTACCTTCTGGAATAGAAGCATCCACACCTTCTCCATCTTCTGAAGCAGAACCATCTACTCCTTCTCCTCCTCTCACTCTTTCCTGGACAGAGAAATTAAGGCTTGCCCTTCCCATGGACAAAATCTTTCCACCTTAAAAACCTCCATCATCTCCAACTCCATTTGAGCGGAAACAAGCTCAACTTCTGCTTGCGGCTTTTTCTCACTTGCCCTTCAATGTTCTTGAGGATGACATCCCTCTCAAGAACTTTCGATGGGCTTGTGATATTCTGACTAAGGGCCATGTCCTTAATCCCATTGCCCAAGCAGAACTTCACATGTTCCTGGACCAACTTCCGGTACTCCTCCATTGGCATCGGAATTCCAAGGTCACCATCCAATTTTTGGATCAACTTTCATCTCTCCGAATTCATGCCCAGTACGAAGCAGAGAACTTCATCGAAGATTTCGATGACTTCAAAAATAAAGATTCTGCGTATTGGGATGATTTGGTTATAGATGAGTTAGAACGAAAATTGAGGGAAGAAGCTTTCGAAATAAAGGCTGAGGAGCTCTACTATGAAGTGAGAGCACACCAACTTATGCAGCCAACATTAGAGGAGATAGAAGATATAATAAAGAAAGAACAAACATTCATTGATCATTGTTGGACAAAGTTTCATGATCTTGTTATTTATTCTATTCCTTATTTTTATGAGCTTGAATTTGTACCCAAATAGGGTTACTTAATGTAATTGTCTTGGCTTCAATATAAACAAAGTCCTTCTGTACTTGACATTGTTTGACTCTGCTTCCTTTTGCTTTTAAAAGCCAACTTATAGCTTCGAATTGAACAATCTCATCCTTCGAATCTGGACTCAATTGTTTAATGAAACGCTAAAAGAACCAATATGTCTTTTTCCAATTTATGGAGTATAGTTGACAATTCTGGCTGATATCATCTGGAGTTAATGCTTTGAATTTTAACAACATTACCCCTCAAAACTAACTATAACCAATATATGGTCATGGTTAATATAGCCAATCAATTTCAAATTGACTATTTTGCTTCGAAGAGTAATCCACACTGTTTTTTGTTCAAAAAGCGATTCCTTCTTATATATATAAAAACCAATGATTGGTTTTAATGCTTCGAACAGTGCTCATCCTTAAAGGATCCAAGGAGTTACTCCAAAGGTCGTTACTTTGATTAATAACCCTCAAACAGGTCTTTAAACCCTTTGAAGTGGACCAATATTCGAGCATTCTAGCATTTTTAAGCGTGTAGTACGCTTCGAAGTCGACTTATGTATTTCGAAGCCGTTGTTATTTGATTTTTTGGCGCCAAAATCTCATTTCGAAGCCAAATATCTTGCTTCGAAGCTGGCGTCAACATCCGGAATGTGCTTTTCCCTCCAAAACTATCAATATTGGAAGAGAATCCTCGTATTCGTACTTTTAGTACTTAATGACTTATGCAATATATTTCCAGACATAAAAAGTTTTTCTTTAAAACCCTCTTGCTTCGCGTTTCTGAAATCACTTGCACTTTTAACGTTCAAACCCTCATATCTTTCACTTCTCTTTACTTCCCCCTTTCCTTTTCGAAAATCGTACCATCAATGGCTTCTTCTTCACCAGAAGTGCCAATCATAGAACGTGTGAGCTCATCCGTAGCCTTGAAAAGGCTCATTGACGTGGAGTGTGAGAAGTACAAGGCTGGGGGGAAAAGCGCCATTGACGGGCTTATCTTTGTCCCTCATCGTCATGAGCGACAAGACTATGTGCTTGGGCTAATCTTCAAGGAGATCCCTATTGAGCTCCCAGCTTTATATCCTCGTCTGGAAAACCAATGTCTCCTTTATGAAGGTGGTCTCGATTGGAGGAACTGGAGAGTCAATCGCCCCCACCGATGTTGGCCCACAATGAGACCGGAATGGCAAGAGTGGTATGATCGGGTCATCCCTGCGAGAACACTGGACCTTCAAGAGCTCTGCCTTCTCGATGCTCTCCGACTATCTAGGGTAACTATCTCGGAGGACCCTTTCTTAGTCCCTGCTACTTTATGTTTTTGGAACCTTAAGTTCAATTTCTTTCAATTTAGATGTAGGATGATGGCTCCTACTGTTCTTGATATTTGCCATCTACTAGGAGTATCTCCTATTGGTACCCTTATTACACCAGATTTCCCTGATTTAACAGTCTCTTTCTCCTTCCCCTCTCTTAACTTATCTTACAGCGATTTTGTTAAAGCTGAAAATAAAAAAGAAGGCCCAGTAACTGATAGGGAATTCTTTTCCTTCTTGTTATACTGGCTTTGCAAATTCCTCTTCTGCACCTCCTCTCAAAGAATTATGCCTGAATTTGCTCCTCTTGCCAAAGCCTTTGTTTTGTAAAAAAGGGTAGCCTTAGCCCCATATATTCTAGGTCATGTATCTGAAATTTGTTCCTTTTTGTGAGAAGCCCTTAGATGCTAATCAAGGGGCCATTCTCGATCCTTCGCTTTTGGCTTTACTATTTTCTTGAATTGCAATCCAAATGTCTTAAATTTTCTGGGTTACACTCTCTTACCCATGGCATAAGACTAGCCAATGCTTCCCTCTATCCTTCTACCTTTGCCTTTTATTTCTCTTTCTTCCATCAACTACCAGCCGCCCTTCCTATTCACCGCTTTCGTCCCTTCGAGACCAACATAGGTCCAGCTTGGTTGAATCACTTCTTAAGTGACAGGCTCTGTGCTTCGCCTATTCACAAAGATATATGGGCCTCCCTTCTGCTTCCTAGGGAGTTGTTTATTGGGACCACGAACCCCAGAGCTTATAAATGTATAGCTGAACCTTATTGTCATGCTCAATTTGCTAGACAATTTGGTTTCACACAAGGGGTCCCAATACCTCTCTGCAGCAACACCAATCTGAGCCTTACCAGGAGAGATCTGAAGATTAGGAAATCAAGGCTAGAGGAAGCAACCTTCAAATTCATGGATGACTTGGCTCGTTTTGAGTACACTCCTTTCATTCTTGAAGGTACTGCATTGAAGAGATACCAAAACTGGTAGGAAAATAATATGGAACTCTATTTAGCCATTTCACCTCAAAACCTACTGTAGGTATTAGATGTATCCAAGCCCAAAGGAGCTGAAACTGTCCTTTCCTCTACTGTGCCTCCTACAACTCAGTTCATTCCTGCTACCTCAACTCCTTCGAAAGCCACTCGGGCTGCTTCAAAGAAAGGTATATGCCTTTGTTTTCTCTCCTTCGACTTCCTATACAATGCTGATTATGTTATTCTTATTTTGTTTCTATATTTTTTGTGAAGGTGATCAGTAGCAAAAGAAGAGAAGACTGCTTGATTCTGAAAAGAAAACAACCGAGGTGCCAGAAGAAAAAGAAGAAGAAGAAAGAGAAACAGACCCAGAACACGAGTCACCCATAACCAAAAAGAAAAAAGTGACTGACTTGTTTCAAGAGGAGACAACCATTAGGGAGGTAGAGAAGGAATTTATTTCCGAATCTCAGTTTGAGGAAGTTGAGAAAAAATCTGAGGAACAGACAATGTCAGTTCAAAGAAAGATGAGAAGAAAGATTACTGTCTCTCCTTCTGACTTTATTGAGGACTCTGATTCCAAGACAATCGCCCAAGCAATAGAAAAGAGAAGGAAGGTGGATCGTTTAACCATCGCCTTGGTTGAAGATCTCATTCACGAAGCAGCTACCAAGGCAATAGAGCAGGAACATCCCAAGGCAATAATTGTCTTTGAGAGGGCCGAGAAAAGACGGCAGCAACAAATTTTGAGAGATGAATCTGCTACTGCTGATGCACTTCAAAGGGAAACTGCAAGAAGGCAACAAACTACCGAACATTACTCCCTTCGCAGCTCTCCCATCAGTACTAGTACCACTGGATCAAGTAATTTCTTTCACACTTCCGTTGTCTTTCCTTTGTCAACTTTTAATACTGAATTTTGACAGTCTTTTGTATTTCTTCCTCTTGCAGCAACAGCTACTGCATTCATCTTTCCAGCGAGGCCTCCCTCGATTTCAGTTGAAGTTGACCAGATGCAACATGTGAAAACCATCCAAATCATGCTCCCACTCTCCAAGCCTATATTCGATGTATCTTCTTTGAGTCCAAACATCCCTGCATCTCTTTTTCTTGGCTTAGAGCCATATCTCCCTTTTTTGACTTTTGATCTATCTCAGTTTACTTCTTCTTCGAGCCTTGCTCTTCCTCCTTCCTTCTCAGAAATTCCAACTGCAACTCCATTCCCAATGCAGTTGATTCTTCCACAGAGGGTGCTGGTAGTTCTCCAATTCATGGTTCATCACCTGTGCCTACTTCCAGCCCCTCTTCACTTGATTCGTTGGTGGCTAAGACCATAGAGGCTGCCAAAGATGCTCCATCCATTTCTCCCATCCCCATGCAGTCCTCTGTGTCCTCCACCACAACACTCTATATGCCCTTCATGTCTAGGGATGAGGTAGACATCTTCGAAGGAAGACTAGCTAGTCTCTTCGACATACCTTTTACCTCTCCAACATTTAGTGCTAAAGCTAAGCCATTAGTTTTGGCTGACTCCTTACTGGAAATCTTTGAGAGTCTTCCTTCCTCCAGCAGCAAGCTTTCTACACCTTCAATAGATCTGGACGTATGCCTGCAACTGCTGACTTCTTTTTCGAGGATCCCTTTCGAGGCTCTACAAAGGCCTATCATCAGGAATGGGTTCCTTCAATCTTTGTAACATTCTTTGGCGATCGCATGAATGTCTCAAATCATCTATCCCAGGCTGCAGCTACTATTGATTTCTATCTCAACATTTGTCATGCTGCTAAGACTGCGGATGAGAGACTAGCTAGGGACCAGGGTTTTGTTTCCCAAGTGCACACCGAGGTATCAACGCTTAAGGAACAACACTCTTCTGCCTCTCACTTTCGAGTCCAACTGTTGGAGAAGAAAGCTCAGCTTGAAGAGGAGGCGCATGATAAACCAAGCCTTGGTTAGAATCGATACCAAATTGCACATCACCAACCAAGAGTGGTGATCGAAAAGAAGACATGATCGCAGACTATTCAATTGTTTCCATCACTTAGTAATAGGAAATCCATTATACAAAAACAATTAAGACATTGTAATGATTTCTGGGCCAATCAGTGGCACAATATATTTAATTCTTTATAAAAGAACAAATTTTGTCTATCATTTGAGCAGTCTTATGTTTTGTGCTTAATGTTTATTTTACTCCTTGTGTTTCCCAAATGGTTGGAAAATAAGGCTTTAAATATCTGCCATTAATCTTTTTGGGATGTACATACCCATTCAAATTTCTCAAATGGTATGCTCCAAAAGCGTAACCTATGAATTTGATATGGTCCTTCCCAGTTAGGTGACCATTTGCCAAACTTATGGCATTTAATTCCTATTGGGAATATTGTCTTCCATACCAAGTCACCTTCATCAAAACCAATGTGTTTGACCTTCTTGTTGTAATTCTTAGTCTTCTTCTTTTGGAAAAGAATGCTATTTAATGCCAATATCCTAGCTTCATCTATGCCCTCTAACTCCAAGCACATACTTTGATGGTATTGCTCAGGATCTAACTGATCTTGGCATCTTACCCTCAAAGATTTAACATTAATTTCCACAGGTAGAACTGCATCATGCCCATATACTAAGGCATAAGGAGTAACTCCTGTGCTTGACCTTGGGGAGGTTCTGTAAGCCCACAAAACATCTAACAAAAGGTTATGCCAATCCCTAAGATTATCCTCCACAACCTTTTGTATACCTTTTTTCAAGGATTTATTGGATGATTCAGCTTGACCATTGGCTTATGCATAATAGGGTATGGAATTAACAAGGCTAATCCCAAATTCTGCCACAAAGGACTTCACCATTCTCCCATCGAACATAGTCTCATTATCTACAGTAATGGTTTGTGGGATGCCAAATCTATGGATCAAGTCTTTAATGAACCCAATGACCTCTGTTTGGTCTACAGCCTTATATGGTTTGGCTTCGACCCACTTAGTGAAGTAGTCAGTGGCCACTAGAATGAAACAATGATGCTTCGAAGAAAGTGGGTGTATTTTTCCCATCATATCCATGGCCCACCCTCTGAATGGCCAAGGTTTTACTACTGCATGTAGATTAGTTATGGGCACATGCCTTATTGTACTATGCTTTTGACATGCCTGGCAACCCTTTGCATATTCTATGCAGTCTTTAAGGATAGTTGGCCAATAGTAGGAATGCCTTCGAAGCAACCATCTCATCTTCACACCAGGTTGATGAGCACCACAAATGCCTTCATGAACCTCAGCCATAGCTGTTAATGCTTTTTTTGGGCCTAAACATTCCAGCAATAAGCCATCTCCCCCTCTTTTATAGAGAGCATTACCATATACCATATATTGCATGGATTGCAATTTGACCCTTCTGCTGGCCTTCGAAGATAGACCAACCAAATACTGCATTATTGGATGTCTCCAATCCTGTTCTTGTAAGTCATTATGATTAACTTCCAAGATCTCGTTCCTTTTATTCAAAGGTTGTATTAATCTCTGATATGTTGTTTGGCTTATGTCCCTTTGGGTATTATCACTTCTCTTGAAGTTCAAAGCTTTTTGAGCCACATCATTAGCTCTATTGTTCAAGAATCTTGGAACATGGGTTACATTTGCTATTTGAAACTGAGAAAGCAGATATAATGCAACAACATAATATGGTAGGATGCTTATGCTTTGACACTTGAAAATCCCTTTCACTTGGTTAACCACCAATTAAGAGTCCCCAAATATGTCAACTGCATGTACTTGTAATCCAATAAGGATTTCTAGTCCCACTATTAAGGCTTCATACTCGGCCTGGTTATTGGAACAAGTGGCTTCATCCACTCTGAAACCATGTGTGGTTTTTACCCCTTGTGGAGATTTAATCACAACACCAATTCCAATTAAGCCATTGGCTTTCAATCCATCAAACCACATCTGCCATGGCTCAATATTAGCCATACCAAGCTCCATTATCTCTTGGCTTTCTGTTTGAGATGGATGATCTGCCAGAAAATTGGCTAAAACTTACCCTTTTACTGCCCTTTGAGGAACATATTCTAGATGAAATTCTGATAAGGCTAATATCCATTTGCCAATTCTTCCCCTCAACATAAGTCTAGATAACATGTATTTAACCAAATATGTGGTTGCAATTACCAAGACAGTTGTAGGTAAAAGATAATATCTTAATTTCATTGCAGCAAAATACAAAGTAAGACACAGCTTTTCAACAACTGAATATTTACATTTACAAGAATTTAAAAACCTACTAAGGTAATAAATAGCTTGCTCTTTGCCTTCTTCGTTGTCTTGGGCTAAGAAAGCTCCCAATGAATCTTCTGCTGCAGCTATGTACAACTTTAAAGGCTTGTTCCCCTTTGGTGGCATCAGCACTGGAGGGTTGGCCAAGTAGGCTTTGATACCTTCGAAAGCACTTTGATGCTCTGCTGTCCACACAAATTTCTCTTCATCTTTCAGCCTTAACAAGGAAGAAAATACTTTAGTTTTCCCTGCAGTGTTAGAAATGAACCTTCGAAGAAAGTTAACCTGCCCCAGGAACCTTTGTAATTCTTTCTTACTTGATGGAGGCCGAGCTTCAATGATGGCTTTAGCTTTATTATGATCAATCTGTATTCCTTTCTGGTGCACTACATAACCCAAAAAGTTTCCAGATGATACACCAAAAGCACACTTAAGAGGATTAAGTTTCAACTTGAACTTCCTCATTCTTTTGAAAGCTGCTTCTAAATGAAACAAATGCTCCTCCATGGACTAGGATTTCACCACAATGTCATCAATATAACATTCTAGATACCCTCCAATGAGATCATGAAAGATAGTGTTCATAGCCCTCTGATATGTAGCCCCAGCATTCTTCAGACCAAATGGCATTTTAACCCATTCGAAGGTGCCAATATTCCCAGGACATCTGAATGCTGTCTTGTGGATATCTTCCTCTGCAATGCATATTTGGTTATAACCAGAGTGGCCATCTATCATCGATAAAACTTGATGCCTCGAACTGTCACCAAACAGATCCACTATAGGCATAGGGTACTCATCTTTAAGAGTTGCTAGATTTAAGTTTCTGAAATCGATGCATACCCTCATTTTGCCATTCTTCTTAACTACAGGCACAATATTAGATAGCCATTCAACATACCTGGCTGTCCTAATAAAGTCTGCCTTGAGCAGTCTAAGAATTTCTTCCTTGACCTTCTGAATTACTTCTGGACTCATCCTTCTTGGTTTCTGCTTGTATGGCTTGAAATTAGGCTTCATAGGGAGCCTATGTTCCACCAATGATCTATCCAATCTTGGTAGTTCATTATAAGACCATGCAAAGCAATCTTTGTATTTCTTTAGAACAACCAATAACTGGTCTATGTCCAGAACATTCAAGCAAGTACTTATATAGGTGGGCTGCTGCATAGAACCTTCCCCTAAATTCACTTCTTCTAAGGGGTCTTGTGTCTGAGAACTCATTGAAGCTTCTTCTTTGGTTTCTTTAACCTTCGAAGCAACCTTCTCGCCTTGTTCTGCTCCTAGGTTCTTTAATTCGACATTTCTGCCTTCTTCCTCATAGACAAAATCTGTCCATAAGGTGTCTTCTTCCTGTATCTCCTGGACTTTTGTTTCAATGTCCAATGCACAGTATTTCCCAAGGGTCAAACTTCGACTGTTCTTTGCTCTTGTTCTGACCAATTATCATGGCCTCTCTCTCTTATACAGACTTCTACGGACTATTGCTTTTACGTCCAATGATGAGAATTTAATCAAAGCCAAGGACTTGGCTTCTCGTTCTTCACTTCTTTGCCTATAACCAGGCATCATTGTCATCTTTCACGACAACCTCTTCATCGGCTTTCTTGGACTAAGTGCTTGGTGTGTTACTTCCTCATCACCATCACTTGGTGAGCCATCACTTTCCTCGATAATCTTGAGTGGTGTCACTCCTCAATATACAACTTGGCCTCTGCAAAGTCTCAGAGCTATGAAGGGTTGAGGATCTGCATCAATCTCCTCTGTCTCCATTGCCCGAGCCATCATGATTTTTCGATGCAAAAGAAAGGCACACATTTGTTAGTGTGGATCCAATCTCTCCCAAGTAAAGCATTATATTTAGCATCTGCCGATTACGAAGAATCTTTGTCATGCAGCCACGGTTCCCACACTCAAGTTAATAAGCGAGAATCCCTTGAGCCATCTGCTTATCTCCGGAAAGCGGCGATGGTTGTCTTTGGTTGGAATCAACCTGGGATTCTTTTTCTCTAGTTTCTTCAAAGAAGATTTCGATAATTAGTTTACCGCTGCCCCATTGTCTATTAGGACTCGGTTTAGCTGTATCCCATCAAAGAAAGCCTTGATGTACAAAGGCTTGACATGTTGGGTCATGGAATTCGAGGGATATTCAAAAGGATATGAGAGGTTGATGCTCACCTCTTCTTCGCTTTCACACTCAGTTTCCATTGGAGTAGCCATTTCAGGAGCATCCTGTACCATACTCACTTGTGACTCTTCACCGAGAGGTGAATTGGATCCATGTCTTGGTCACCCTGGTCCTCATTTCCAACCTGGAATTCATGAGGTAGTATGTGTACCATATTGACTGATACAGGGGGAAATAAGCCAAACTGGATGGCTGGCTGTACCTTCTTCTCCTCTTGGCTACCTTGCTCAGTGTCTTCAGCAGCATCCTCCATGCTGCACTATGGTACTTCATTGATAACTGATCCCTTCGAAGGATCCTTCTCAACTGGTTCTTCAGTCAGAAATGTTTGTTCAGCCATGAAGGCTTCGAACATTTCTTCTTCTGCCATTTCTTTCTTTTGGCTCATGTCAATCTCTTCATCCGTTTCGCTATCACTTTCCATCAGAGCCTTCTCCATACCTTAAACTAGACTTCTCCTCGCCTTTAGTTCATAATGACCTTGGGCCAATTGTTCTCTGCTACAAACCACTTTACTTTGTAGAGTCGGTTTTGGAGTATGGTCTGACTTCGAAGTTTTCTTTCCTTCTGTCTTGACCTGTGAAGAACTCTCTCCACTTTCTTTCAGATCTTGATAGTACTGGGTGTACCTGCGCTGAATCTTCCTCCTTTGTGATCTGGAAATAACTGGAACCATATTTGGTTCCTTTGTCTTTGGGTATTTCAGCAATACCCAGTTGTTCGGAGCCACCAAAGGAGGCTTGACCATCCTGCCTGGGATTCCAACATCTCTCCTAGCAGACACTTCCCTAGGTTTGTTTTGCATTACAAACCAATCTAGAACTCCAGGTACCCAAGAGCTTACTGATTTAGATGTTGAATCACCTTTTTCCACCTTCGAAGCCATCTTCGAAACTGGCCGTGGAGGTAAGTGTTTGGTTCTGGTCTCATGCTTCGAGCTTGATTCTGGCCTTTGATGGAGGTGGCCATTTTCTGTTCTGTGTGAGGTTGGTCTGGGGGGCTAATCTCTGGCTTTGGTCCCATAACCTGAACTTCTCTCCAATCTTCTTTCAAAATGTTTGCTCTCCATTCTGTAGTAGTTAAGTGGCCTAGACTCATACAAGGGCCTCTTGCCTTTAGCATGTATTCTGTCAACTGCAGGCTCAACCACTAATGGTCGCTGCCTATCACTAGCCGGGTACGGCCTTTTGTTGTAAGCGTTGGTTGATTTAAGACGTCTCTGAACATCCCTATAGTATTACTTCCCATCAATCGGAAGCCCCTTCAACCATTTGTAGCTTATTCTGCATCTAGGACACATCCTCTGCATTACAGCTGCTTCCAAGGAATCGTCAACCAGTGCTTCTTCATCAGAGTGTTCCTTCCGATGTGAGAAACCTTGTCCAATAACTGGCGGGCTTCTAGTCTCTTTCTTGGCAGTCGTCTGGTTGGCAATATGCATTTGCACATTGACCTCTTCCAATTCCTGCAGAGATAGATTCTGAAAGTTTGGTACAACCACATTAGCCGCGCTTTCTCCAACTTCTGGAAACGGGTTACTGTCAATTTCCATGGCTTTTTCTGTCTTGGCTGGGAACTTCAAACTTCCTTTCCGAATTTGCTCTTGGATCCTGTCTCGAAAAACAATGCAGTTTTTAGTCGAGTGAGACCAAGAATTATGCCATTTACAGTATACTTTTCCTTTAAGTTCATATGGAGATGGCAGTTTTACTCCTTTTGGTAACTTAAGAAAATTGGCTGCAAGCAAATGATCAAAAATGTCATCTGCTTTTGTTAAATCGAAAGAGTACTTTCTATGAAAGTCTTTCTTTTTAAACTGTTGGTCGATAGTTGTATCCTTATGAATTAATGCTTCACAGATTACAGGTTCTTTACCCACAATCTCTGCTGCATCAATCTCATAATTGGGATTTCTATAATACGTTTTATACAAAGCATTATTTCGATCTTGTTCTTCCTCTAGTAATGCTTCATATCGAGACACCTTATAGGTTAATTCGACCAAATCCCTGAATTCAGTTGAATCAAACTTCTTTCGAAGCCTGAACTCTAAACCGTTTTGAGCCAATCTTACAAATTCTGGCTCTGGGAAGATGATTCTACATTTATTTCGAGCCCTTTTAAATCTGGCAATAAACTGAGTAGCCTTTTCTTCAGGCCTTTGACTCAATCTTGCCAAGTCTGCCATGGACACCTCTGGCTCCGATTGGAAGAATTGGGCATAAAATGCCTCTTCCATTTGTTGCCAAGTTTGAATGGAGCCAGGTGTAAGGTTGATATACCATACAAATGCTCCCCCAGTTAAAGAATTTGGAAATAATCTCAGTTTTATGTAGTCATGATTAGTGAATTCACCACATTGAGCAGCGAATCTAGCAATGTGCTCTACTGTTGATTGATTTCCAGTTCCATAAAATAGGGTAAAATCTGGTATTCTGAATCCTTTTGGGTATTCATGTACCCTATCTACCCATTCTGGGTATGGTTTTTCAGATATCTGAGTCTGGACCCCCCGAGCCATCGGTCCACACATCTCCCTAACAATATCAGCAATTTGATCCCTAGGGACCATATTTCGTGCTTGCTGAACCACTACTGGAGGGACAAACACAGGGTTTGGTGGACAAACTTGTGCCTGTGGTCCTCTTGGTCCATAAGGTGGTACATTTGGGACTAGTTGGCCCTGTGGTGCAGGTTGCTGTTGGGGGTATAGGTAACCCCTTTGAGTCTGTCCTGCGAAAGAACCTGTGAAAGGTGCTGGAACAGGTATTGTGTCCCTTCCATTTGTGGGAAAACCTTCCAACCCCCCGGGTATAAATTCGAATAAGGGATTATTATATCCCCTAGTGCCAGGTATGGCTTCAAACATGGGATTTGCCACCATTCTTATGCTAGTTTCTTGTACTTGGCCAGATCGACCAACTTGTATGGCTTCATTGTTGAGTACTGAGGCATTTTGGCCTACTAGAGGCCTTGAAATGGGTTCATACCAAGACTGAGGCGATGGTTTTTCATAGTTTTGAGTACTAGTCTGACCATTAGATTGTCCATTAACTTGCATAGGCTGTTTTTCTCTAGCCAATCTTTGCTGAGGGACATTTAAAATTTCCTCTGTGTGTCTTGTATTTGTTGGTTGGTGGTTATTCATTCGATCCAAAAAGGATGTTGCCCACCTTTCCATTGTGTTCATTAATTGTTGTCCCATAGCATCTACCAAGCCATCCCATAGATTTGTTGGCTGAGTAGATGGAATGGTGGATGGTCCAATTCCTTGGTTTCGTCCAATATTATGAACATATAGTTCTTGACCAGAAGTACTGGTCTGTTCGACCAAAGGTTCTGATAGCATAGGAGTCTCCACAAGATGTGTTACCACATTCTCCTCTGGATTAGGTATCTCTACCTCTCCTTCTACGCCTTCTTCCAAGCGTTCATTTTCTCATTGTCATCTTCGTCTAGCCATTTTAACAAGTCCCACCGGGCGTGCCAAAAATATATGTTGGCTTTTTGGCTTTTCGAAGGGTATTTTTGTAAATGCGAGCGTGCCAGAAATTATAATTGCCAACCAATTATCAGACGATTGTGTTTTAGTTCTTTCAGCCTCAATGAAGAGGACTTTTACTGGTGGCTTGACTTAGGAGAAATTAAGAGAAATAACAGTTAATATGAAGAACAATCGAAGTATTTCATTAAAATGAACACTTACAATAGTCCAAACTCAGCTTCGAAGAGGTTTACAGCAACAGTCTACTTGAATCTATTTGAAACTACTCCTATGAATCGAAGTATAGTGCGGGTATTTAAAGAACAGGTATTTAAAGTGCAGGAATTTAAAGTACAGGAAATGTAAAACTGGAAAGGAAAATATGAAGTAAAGACTGGTTTGTATGATCTGAGTCTGGGGGTCTTTTCTGAGAGCTTCCCTGTTATTTATACTTGTCAAAGATGACCTTCGAACTACACTTCAAACCGTCGAACTACTCCTCCATGATCGCTGATCATGCTGCCTTAGAAATAGTCCCACTACGCCATCTCTTGCAGTTGAGCTTCCCTCCTGTATTTGAATTTGACTATGAGTAGCCGTTGAAGCCACGTCACTTTGTATCTCTTTACTAATCTAGTGCTACTCAGATCACGTGAGAACCAATATTCATTGCCACGTGTTCGATCAGGATCGAAGACTTGAATTATCTTCCCATAATACCCTTATTCTGTCACGTGTCAAACTATGATTTGGCTTTTACAAAATATGTAGCCAACATTTTTATAATCAATTTATATTTCGTTGTGTACGGACAAGAAACTAAATGCTACCGTATCTCGAGAAACTGCCCATTCGTCTCAGTGCGGTTGGAACTACTTGTCTTGTCTAGTAATAAGAATTTAATGTATTTTTGTTTGTGTCTGGTGGACACGTAGGTGTTGATTCTTGTACTCATACCAGTATATCTGTATACTGACCCGTTTTGTCTCTTGGCAACTCGGGTGCGTTCTGTTTGAGCGCAGCTGAGCTTCCTTTGCAGGATTAGTAGAGGCTTTGGTGGTGACAAGAAATAACTATGATCGTAGGACATGTCGATTGGACTTCTTTTGTTTTCTCATGTTTATGATTGTTAGTAGTTTATGTATTTTTATTTTCTTTTATGACCTTAGTATTTTGAAAATTTGGCATGGGTTGTAACCTTACATTATTTAAGTTGTTTTGAAGTATTTATTGTTACTTTAATGTTGGAGGTACTGGTTAGTTATAGAATTATGGTGAATGGTTTAGTTTGTGTTTAGTTTTTTTGTTTCACCCCTAGGATTTGGATGATGGAATATTGATTGGGGTTTAATCCTAAGTTAATATTTAATTGTCCAAATTTTGGGGCGTGACACAAACCCTATTGTATATGCACCACCGGATTTCTGAGATGAAGAAATTAGGATTTTGATGGAGAAGATAAGTACATTTTAGTAATTTTATTTTAGGATAAAATTGTAATAAAAAAATAAATCATTAAGTGTATGAACAGAGGTAGATGAGTGTGTGGAAATAGAATTTCCCGGTTTTGACTTCTATTCACAAAAATACAAATTGTGTGCACATAAAAAGATAGAATTGTTGAAATTTGAAAATATAGGTATCACGCATTGATATGGGAAATGGATAGGCCTTTTTTCTTTTTCTTTTGATCACCAAAAATCAATTATTAATTGATTAATACCTGAGAGAGTTGAATTCCCAATCGCTCAAAAGAATAGACTGTTATGTAAGAAAAAATTTACATTGAGATTGATAACATAACTCCGACACAAGAATGAGCGAAGTGAAGATGTGTATCCTTGTAAAATAGAGCATTATAAGTATTGTCTGATTTATGATGGCTAGTCGAAGTTATTTGGATACCTAACTCAACAATGATGTTAAGTAGAAAAACAATTATTATGTGTATTATAATGCGTACTTTGGCCTTTGAGGCCTTAGGCCCTATTTGTTTTTCGAGTTCAAGGGTCAGACTGGACTGTTAGTGAGGTAAAGAGCATCTATATCATGTTGTTTGCAAAATGGAGGTTCGGATTCGAAATTTGTTTGTACTATGAAAGTCCTTGGAGGAGCAGACTAGCAATCACCCAGAGGAGATGATATTCAGAAATAATCTATTGAGATTAGAGTGGGAACCGGTTGTTTGGGAGGACGTCTGGGTAGTCATCCTATCCAAGTGCAAATTGAATTTCAAAACCTTAGGCTATTTTGAAAAACCATTGGCGACTTTTTTTTTTTTCTCTCATTATTTTATATAAAAATAATTTAACAATTCTCGCATTAACAACTATCATCAAACAAATATAATTTTACTTAATTCCCTTACTAATAATTTCTATACTAACAATATCATACATCTTATCTCTAAAAATAAATGGGGCATTTGGGTCTGTTTATAGTGAATGATTCCTTATCTTGCAAGAATTTCAATCATGTTGTAGAAAGAATTTGTTGCTCAAGTTTTTTTTTTTATATTTATTGTTATTTTTATTATTAACATATGATATTATAATGAAATTTAATAAATTATCATTATAATCAATATCAAATAAACACAAATAATAGAAAGAAACTCTCAAAATGGGAGCAGAAAACATCAAATAAATACACAATTCCTAATATAATTTTGAATGGCTTTTTGGGTAAATTTTAGTTAATTATTTAATTACAAATTGTTAATATAACACAATTATTAAAAAATCAAATTTTAGAATGGGTCTGATTGATCTTAAACATTTGTTATAGGAATGGCCAATTTATGTCACATCTCAACATAAATCCAAATCTTGTTACGTAGTGGCTATTTGTCAACGTGGTAAAAAGCTGTATTTGAGGCTCGGTTCCAAAAAAATTACATTTATTTTTGGGTAAATAATATTGACACTTTCTGAAGTTTATGTCTATTATAATTTTTTTCTCACATTTTAAAAATTACATTTCTTCTCTTGAAATTTAAAGTTTAATTACAGATTTCTTCTGAGCAATTTAATTTTTTTAAATATCAATTTTGCTCTTATTAGGTAAATTACATTGACACCCCTCATATTTAAAAAATTACAATCCCCTCCCTATGGTTTAAAGTAGCATTACTAATTGTCCCTTCGGTTAATATTAGTTAAAAAAAATTATTTAAAAAAAAATTAATTGAAAAAAAAATTGCTAGTAAAATTTTTAAATTTTTGTTTAAAAACCAACGTGAACTCATTTTTTTAATTTACGTTTTTTCTTCAAATTTACAATCTGAGATAATCATTTATAAACCAAAAAAATTATCAAACATGTTTTCATGACAGTTTTTAAAATTTTTATAAATATGAATTGAAAATTGAAAACGAAAATATTACCAAACAGGTCTCAGATGGCAAAAATGTCGTAAAATTAACAAATAATTAAATAAGTTACCAACGTAAGAAATGACTTATCAAAAAAAATTTAGGCTATGTATGGTTTGATTTTTAGAAAAAAATATTAAAAATTAAAAATTAATTTGGTTAAGAAATAAAAAATAAAAAATAATTATCATTTAAGGGTAAAAAAATAATTGTCATTTTAACTTTTGGGCAAGTTATATACATACATATGGCTGTTTCAATTTAATTTATAAAAAATTGTTTATAACCATTCGAAAGATAAAAATTAAGGGTAAAAAATAATTATCATTTTAACTTTTAGGCAAGTTATATACATACGTATAGCTGTTTCAATTTAATTTGTAAAAAATTATTTCTAACCACTCGAAAGATAAAAATTATGTAAAAGTGATAATTATTTTTTATTTTTTATTTCTTAACCAAATTAATTTTTTATTTTAAATTTTTTTTTCTAAAAATCAAACCATACATAGCTTAAGAATTTTTTGATAAGTCATTTCTTATATTGGTAATTTATTTAATTATTTGTTAATTTTACGACGTTTTTACCATCTGAAACCTGTTTAGTAACCATTTCGTTTTCAGTTTTAAATTTATATTTACAAAATTTTTAAAAACTGTCATAAAAACTTATTTGATAATTTTTTTTAGTTTATAAATGGTTGTCTCGGTTTGTAAATTTGTGAAAAAAACGTAAATTCAAAAAATAAGCTTACATTAATTTTTAAACAGAAATTTAAAAATTTTACTAATAAAAAAAATTTTCAAATAATTTTTTTTCCAATTAATTTTTTTTTCAATGAATTTTTTTTCCAATTAATAATAACTGATGGGAAAATTTATAATGCTACTTTAAACCTTAGGGAGGGGATTGTAATTTCTAAAATGTGAGGGGTGTCAATGTAATTTACTCAATGAGGGAAAAATTGGTATTTAAAAAAATTAAATTGCTGAGGGGAGAATCTGTAATGAAACTTTAAATCTCAGGGAAAGAGATGTAATTTTCAAAAAGTAATGAGGGAACTGTAATAAATATAAATCTCAAGGGGTGTCAGTGTAATTTACCCATGATTTTGTTAACAAAAAGTTATTTGGCAAGATGAAAAAAAGGCTACATATAAAATTACAATTATACCTTTTATATTATTTAAGGTTATACATGGTGAAAATGTAAATTTTCTAAATTGAGTGAGATAATTTAGTCATTTTATTATAATGTGACACCATAAATAAATATTAACCAAAAACGTCAAAAGTAATTTTTTATTAACTTTCCAAATCATTTTTTAAAAAAATCAAAAAAATTTGATAAAAAATCAAAAGTTAATTTTTTACCATTTCCTCAAAATACTCCGTAAATGATCAATCATATGTCATATCTCAACACAAAGCAATTTTCAAGATAACGAGTTACTAGTTACTAACTAACCAAATAAAGCCATTTTTCATATCCAGCCAATTTTGAAGATAACAAGTTACAAGTTACTAACTAACCAAATCAAGCCATTTTTCATTCTCATTATTCAATGTTCTTATGGCAATGTTTCATTTTATTTATAAGTTGGTACTTAATATTTTGTTTCTTAAAATTGTAACATAAAATAGTAGGTTCTATGATTTAGATTAATAACTACTCATTTGGAATACCACTTAGACTAGCACAAGGAGCCTCGAAACATAAAAATAAATTAGAAAATTCTATTCTTACATAAAATTTATATAAAAAATTTGATAAAAATGATGTGATAATACTATCATTATAAATAAATTCAACTTCAATGGTTATTAATTTTAAAGTGAAATGTTCATAATAAATCACGTCATGATGTATGAAAATTATATATAAATTTTTTACTCGTATAGCATTACTCAAATAAATTTGACTACATGTCTTTAGTTAAATATTTTTATCTTTTTAAAATAAAAATATAATGATATTTATCAAATTGTTAGAGTACAGTCAAAACTTTTGTTTACCCATATTTATAAATAAGGGTAACATCTTAGATACACAATTTTACACATTCAAATTAAATTGAGAGAAAATTTGGTTGAATAATCTTTACCCTAAATACTTTGTTGAAAAGGTCTACAATTGATTATTATTTTGCAATTTGGTTTAAAACTAAGATATCAAATCTTTAAATCAATACTCTTCATATTCAAATTTTATAGAAAGAAAGATTCGTTGAATTGAAACTTCATCAATCTTTACTCTAAAACGACTTTGTTGAAAAGGCCTACAATTGATTATTACTTTATACTAAATTGAAAAAAAAAATTGCAACTTGGTTTACAACTAAGCTATCAAGCCTTTAAATTAAAGGGTAATGCTATAGTGTGCAACTTACACCTTATACCTTTTTGTGTTCACTTACACCTTACACTTACACCTTTTTTACCTTGCATTTACACCTTTTGTGTAAGTGGCACATGGTGTGCAACTTATACATTTCATTTATACCTTCCACTTACACTTACACCTTACACTTACACCTTTTGTGTGAGTGACACATGGTGTGCAACCCACTTACACCTTTTGTGGGTTGCACACTTAAGAAGAAGCCTTAAATTAATACGCTACAAATTCATCATCCTTTTAGTAACTTTCACGAAAGCACTAAAAAGATTACATTGCACAATTTAGAAACACATTGTTAAAGCCTCAAATCAATTTCTCAAAGAGAAGAATCATAAATTATTCATTGTTTAGAATATTTCGGAGAACTTTAGTCACTTTATTTTAATTAATAAATTCAAATTTATTACTTTATTTTTTCGCATAAGAAATTTTTGGGCAACAAGAAAAAGCACATTTTTTAGTCCATGATATAACTTGACAATCTAAGAAACTTATCTGTTAATTAATTCGTTCAAATCAAACTTATCTCTTTCTGATAAGCACTAAAAAATTTATTATGCGACTGAGAAACAAATTTGTGGGTGTTGATTTTTGACCTCACAACCAAACAGATCTCTCTTATGAGATACAGGGAACTTAAGATAGCACACAACAGAATAGATTGAGCCAACCACCTTCCAACAAAAAGATGAAAATACCGCGGTGGTTGGTCCACCTGAGGGCACTCCGACGATGAAGTCGGTCAACTTATCTCACAAAGATATCAAACAAGTACTAAACTCACAGAAATAAAGCATCTTAAATAAAAGCATACCTTAGACCCACAGGGGTGCCTTACTTTTATAATGATCAGTGTCTAACTTTCCTTAGAAGTATTACTTCATAGGACTCTATCCTTTACAAGGATAACATTATCACAACTCACACTATTTAGATTAAAATGAACTTCCTCAAGAGTCCTATCTCTATCCAAATAGGTAGCTTGATGTCATCTAGGACTCTTGTCCTCTATCCGAATATCTCAGATTCAGATATGATCACATCATATCTCGGTGACTTGGTCCATCCACATGGCACCTAGGCTAAGAACCTTGGCCACGTGGACAACCCAAAAAATATGTCCCCACAACTGCCCCTAGGTTCTATTATCTCGACAACCTGAGGTCATGGAACCTACATCGTTTCATCTTCCAACATGTTGGCTAAATAACATGCTAGAGATACTCTTCCGACCAAAATCATGACTCGCCGACGTAAAAAAACAAGGACTCAAATGTCCACTCGTCAAGAATCAAAAATCAAGAACCATGAACCATCATGTTCTATCTCATCCAAGTCCAACATCTCGACAAAGATCGCACTACTAGCAGAGATCATGACTTACTAGTTCAAGAACATCAAGATCCTCGTATCAACTCATCAGGAACCAAGAACAAACAAGTTATGTCCCATACAAATTCAACATCTCAACTAAAATCATCATCTCAATCAAGATCAACATTTCAATTGAGATCATTATGTCAACCAAGATCAACATTTCAACCAAGATCAATATCTCAACTGAGATCGCACTTCTCAACCAAGATCAACATCTCAACCGAAATTGTCATCTCAACTGAGATTGCACTTCTCAACAGAGATCATCACCTCAATCGAGATCATCATCAACATCTCGACCAAGATCCTTCTTAACCGAAATCACCATCTCAACTGAGATCTTCATCTTAACTGAGATCACCATCTCAACTAAGATCCATCTCAACTGAGATCGTCATCTCAACCGAGATCATCACCTCAATCGAGATCATCATCTCAACCAAGATCAACATCTCAACCGAGTTGCACTTCTCAACCGAGATCATTATCTCTACCGAGATCAACATCTCAATCGAGATCGCACTTCTCAACTGAGATCATCATCTCAACCGAGATCGCATTACTAGTCGAGGTCATTCATCTGGAATTTGCTCACCTAGGTCGAGCTCTTCCATCTAGGATCTTCTCGCTTAGGCTGAGCTCTTATCTTCTAAAAAATACTCATCTAGGCCAAGAACTTATCTTCTAGGATCTAAGATCTACTCACTTAGGTTGAGCTCTTGTCTTCTCGAACTTACTTATCTAGGCCGAGATCTTATTTTTTGGAATCTGGGATCTGTTCACTTAAGCTAAGCTCTTGTCTTCTTAAACCTACTCATCTAGGCCGAGATTTGCTCACATAGGTTGAGCTCTTGTCTTTTCGAACCTATTCATCTATGTTGAGATCTTGTCTTCTAAAATCTGGGATCCACTCACTTAGGCTAAGCTATTATCTTCTTAGACCTACTCATCTAGGCTGAGATCTTGTCTTCTAGGATCTGGGATCTACTCACTTAAGCTGGGCTCTTGTCTTCTCAGACCTACTCATCTAGGCCGATGTCTTTGAAGCTTGAGTAACCAGCTTAGGGTTTGATAGAATGTCATCCCCTATTTATAAATGAAGATTAGGGTTTACAAAATGAGACAATTACAAGTCGAGCCCTAGGGCGTAGAATAATTACAAACCAAAAAAGCTCAGATAATAATATAATATGCTAACACTCCCCCTCAAGCTAGTGTGAAGATATCTCTCATGCCCAGCTTGCCTAATATATCATGAAATGGTTTATTCCCAACCCCCTTGGTGAGAATGTCAGCAAGTTGTTCACCAGACTGGACAAAAGGAGTACAAATGGTACCACTAGTGAGTTTCTCCTTTAATGATGTGGCGATTAATCTCAACATGTTTTGTCCTGTCATATTGAACTGGATTGTGAGCGATGTTGATGGTGGCCTTATTATCACAGTATAACCGTATGGAGTCCATCTGATCAATACCTAGGTCACTCAACAATAACTTGATCCATAAAAGTTCACACACACCTTGTGCCATAGCTCTAAACTTCACCGCACTTGACACAGCAACCACATTACATTTCTTACTCCTCCAAGTAACTAGGTTACCTCCAACAAAGGTGCGATACCCTGAAGTGGATCTCCTATCAGTTACTGATCCAGCCCAGTCAGCATCTGTATAGGCTTCCACACGAAGATGATCATACTTTGAAAAATAAAGACCCTTACTAGGAGCAGACTTCAAGTACCTCAAGATTCTCATAACAGCCTCAAAGTGAATCTGATGAGCAGCATGCATAAATTGACTAACCACACTGACAGCAACAGCAATATTAGGACGGGAGTGAGATAGGTAAATGAGCTTACCCACTAATCGCTAATAGCTCCTCCTATCAACAGCTTCTTCTCCTTCATCATCCCTCAATTTCTAATTGGGTTCCAGTGGAGTGGCACATGCACATGCCTTGCAGCCAAGCATCCCAGTTTCCTTCAATAGGTCAAGTACATATTTTCTCTGTGAGATAAATATCCCATCCTTAAAGCGAGCAACTTCAATTTTCAAAAAATACTTCAAGCTTCCCAAGTCTTTGATTTCAAACTCATTAGCTAAATATTTCTTCAACAGAGGTATTTCCCCACTATCATTGCCTGTAAGAACTATGTCATCTACATAAACAATAAGTATTGTAGTCTTACCACGTGAGGAATGTTTCACAAACAAGGTGTGATCTGTCTGACTCTATTTGAAGCCATATTTAAAGATAGCCTGAGTGAATCTCTCAAACCAAGCCCTTGGAGATTGTTTGAGACCATATAATGACTTCCGAAGCTTGCATACTTTACCTTCTGTCTAATGATCCTCAAAACCAGGAGGAATGTCCATATATACCTCTTCTTCAAGGTCACCATGGAGAAAGGCATTCTTGACATCAAACTGATAAAGCGGTCAACCTAGATTAGCTGCTAGAGAGAGAAGTACTCTGACTGAATTCATCTTAGCCACGGGTGCAAAGGTCTCTTGATAATCAATGCCATATGTCTGAGTAAACCCTTTTGCCATAAGTCTTTCCTTGTAACACTCAATAGACCCATCTGCTTTGTGTTTCACAGTATATACCCATTTACATCCCACAGGTCGTTTGCCCGTAGGTAACTCAGTCAATTCCCAAGTGCCATTCTTCCTAAGTGCTTTCATTTTCTCAATCATGGCTAGTTTTCACTCAGAGGTAGCAAGAGCAACCTGAAAATGGTTAGGAATGCTAACAAAGGAAATATTGGACACAAACGCTCTATATGAGGATGACAAATGAGAGTAGGACACAAACTGTGAGATAGGATGTTGAGTATAAGATCTCACACCCTTCCTCTTGGCAATAGGAACATCAAGATCAATGGACTCAAGAGATTCAAAGTTACCTAGACTCTCATCAGAAGCAGGAGATGGCAGTAGAGGAGCAGAAGTGGTCCCTTGTATCCAGTTAACTTGTTGTCTATCTATGTCCCGGACATAAACATGCCCGTCCTGATCCTTGGTGACATTGGGTTCTATAGTCCCAGTAGAATAGGGTGGTGCAAGAACAACCGGTTCCACCATAGGAAGCACAGTAGAAGAGGGTGGTGCAAGAACAACTGGGTCCACTATAGGAAGCACAGGACTCATTTCACACCAAGGCTTCCCCGGAAATGAGGACGGTGACACCGGAAAGGACAAGAAATAGGACTGGGACTCAAAGAAAGTAACATCCATGAACACAAACCACTTACGAGAAGAAAGGTGGTAACATTTATACCCTTTTTAAGTAGGAGAGTAACCAAGGAAAACACACTTGAGGGAGCGAGGGTCCAACTTACCACGAGAAGGAGAGTGATTATGAACAAAACAGACACAACCAAAAATTTTGAGAGGAATAGAAAACAAGGACTGAGAACCTAGGAGGACGTGAAGAGGAGCTTGTTTTTGCAAGACCTGGGTAAGGAGACGATTAATAAGATGGGCAGCGATGAGAACAGCGTCGCCCCAATAGGGCCGAGGCACACTCATAGAAAAACACATGCACCGAGCCATGTCAAGAAGATGCCGATTCTTGCGTTCCGCCACCCCATTTTGTTGAGGGGTATTGGTGCAAGAGGTTTGATGGATAATGCCATGAGAAGAGAAATATTGTCCTAACCCAGAATCTATGTATTTCTCGCCATTATCAGAACGAAATAGTTTGACAGTGGCCCCAAACTGAGTACAAATCATCTTATGAAAATTGCGAAACATAGAGAAAACCTCACTCTTATCTTTTATGAGATACACCCAAGTAGTACGAGAAAAATCATCAATAAATGTAACAAACCATCGATGACCTTTCACAGACATAACACAAGAGGGACCCCAAACATCATAATGTATTAATGAAAAAGGAACTAAACTTTTATTCAAACTGGGAGCAAAAGAAGCTCGGTGTTGTTTTCCAAGTTGACAAGACTCACAAAGAAAGTCAGACACATGATGATTTATAAAACCAGATGGAAAAAAATGCTTAAGTAAATAAAAGGAAGGATGCCCAAGACGCCGATGCCACAGCCATAAATCAATGGGGGTAGTAGAAGACGTGGTGGAAGAATAAGCAAGTTTGTCTGGTTAATCTAGGAAGTAGAGACCATTTTCTGCACTACCACTGCCAATCGTCCTCCTTGTGACAAGGTCCTGAAAAAGACAATGATCAGAGAAAAACGTCACACTACAATTCAAATCCTGGGTAAAACGACTCAAGGATAACAGATTAACAAAAAAATTGGGAACATGGAGGACAGAAGATAGATGTATGGTAGGAGTGACTTGGACTAAACCTTTTCCAGAAATGAAAGAAACAGTACCATCTGCAATCCTAACTTTGTCCAAACCTGAAGAGGGCTTATAGACAGAGAAAAGATCAGAGGAGCCAGACATATGATTGGAGGCACCGGAATCAATAATCCAAGGCAAAGAATTATGACACAGGAAAACACAAGGAGAAGAGGCTAAGTTACCTGAGCGGGCAAAGGACGAGGAAGGCATCTTGAGCGATGAGAAGACCGGCGGTCCAACAATTGGTACAAAGCATCCTCCAGCTCAGTATCAGAAGCTTGGCCAACAGAAGTAGAATTAGAATCAAGTGTATCAATGGCACTAGACTGATGAGCCCGGGAATAGAAACCACGTCCTCTAGACTGGCCTGACCGACCTCCTCGAGAACCAGACCGATCACCTCGACCCCTAGATGGAGTCCCATGAAGCTTCCAACACGTCTCATAAGTATGCCGCAGCTTCTTGCAATAATCACAGAATACAGACTCCTTAACAGCAGACAGAGGGATGGGAGTCAAGCTGAGGCCATCTCAAGGAGTAGACAGTAATGCTGAGCGGTCAGTAGAGACAGGGGACATCATAGTAGACCGGCAACTCTCCTCATTCTGTACATAGGCAAATGCCTCCTGAAGGGAAGGAAGAGTGTCCATAGCCAGAACTTTACCCCTAACGGGATCATACTCCACATTTAGGCCTGTCAGAAATTTAAAGACACATTCCCGTGCGATGAACTTCTTGTACCCGACAGAATCAACAGGGCAAACGGGCTTATAGTCTTCCAGGTGATCAAGGCGTTTCCAACCGTTGGTGAGGAAAGTGAAATACTGAAGAACAGTTTGCTCCCTCTGAAGTGAGCTCTCAATAGAGCGGTGCAACTCAAATGCCTGTGAGAAATTCCCTTTGTGGGAATAGGTGGCAGCCACAGCATCCCAAACATCCTGGGCAGTCTCCATAGACAAGTAGCCCTTACCAATCTCAGGAACCATCGAATGAATAAGCCAACCCATAATTAAAGAATTGGTAATCTCCCATTGGTCATAACCCGAGTCAGTGGTACTAGGTGCCTGTATCCTGCCATCAACATGTCCCATCTTCCCTCTGCTCTTTAAAAATATAGTCAAACTTTGAGACTATGCTAGGTAGTTCTGACCATTAAATAGAGAGGTGGTGATTTTCAGACTAGGGTTAGGGTTCTCAGTCATGGTAGTAGGTATAATGAGACTCTCACTCCTCGGTGTTTGAGAAGTAGGGGACACACTGGTGGAATCTGCCATGGATACTATACTACCGAACCCGCAACAAAACTAGTGGCAATCACAAACCCGGAAGGTGGTGATGAAAGAACAGGCACAATGACCACTATAAAAGTATAACAAAATTAAGAAACCATTTTTTTTGTTTTTGTTTTTGTTTTTGTTTTTTTGTTTTTTTGTTTTTTTGTTTTTTTGTTTTTTTGTTTTTTTTAGTTATTCATTTATATATGTATTGGTACGGTTTATATACACGACATAAGTATACCAAACAGTGATGAGAGTATACCAGAGAGAGATCGACGAACTGCTAGAAGATCGACTGGCAGAGAAGATCGACCGAGGGAGGCGACGGGCTAAAGAGGTCGACGGGCTGAGGAGATCGACTGAGGAGGTCGACAAGCTGAGGAGATCGACCGAAGGAGACGGCTGTGTGATGATCGCGACAAAGGAAGGCGGCTGAGTGACGATCGAATGAGAGACGGCTGAGTCACGATCGGCGAAGGAAAGGTGAGAAATGTAACGGTGTTGAGTGAGGAAGGCGGTGGGGATGATGAGCGTAGATCGAGAGGAAGGCGACTAAGTGAAGATGGCAAGCTGAAGATCACAGCAGATGATCAACCTAGGTAAGTTTCGAACCCTAGAGTCGTTGGTGTAAAGGTCGACCAACAAGGGTGAGCCGAAACCCTAGAGGTTCTACTCTGATACCATGAAGCTTGAGTAACCAGCTTAGGGTTTGATAGAATATCATTCTCTATGTATAAATGAAGATTAGGGTTTACAAGATGAGACAATTACAAGTCGAGCCCTGAGGGCATAGAATAATTACAAACCAAAAAAGCTCAGATAATAATATAATATGCTAATAGCCTTTTCTTCTCTTTCTTCTAAGTGTTGGATGTTTGCATTTCATAACTGCTTTGTGTATGCTTTGTTATCTTCTCTATCTTGTATGTACTTTTTCTTATCCTTCGAAGTCTGACAACCTAGTTGCTTACCTCGAATCAAAATACCTCGAGTATAGCACTAATAAAATATCTCGGATTGATCATCTCGGATTTAGCTTAGTGATTAGCCATCTCGGGTAACATATCTCAAATAGGATCTCTATCAACCATCTCGGATAACTTCAACTTGTAAACTTTTTCTAACAAATTTTTATAAGTGTTATATTTACTCATGCTTAATGCCCCCTAATGTAAACCTAAGTATTACTTATGTTCACATTACAGATGCATCGCCTGATTGTCTAACTTAGACATTCATGACCGAGGTCATCGTGTTTGGCTTGCCTAAACTAAACACTTGAGGCTTGACCTCAGTGTACCAAGAGTACTTTCTACCTCAGCTTTTCGCACAAACTGACCAAAACATGGCTAGGTTTGCCTTGTTTCACTTTGAAACATCGCGTTGTACTTAGTTCAACTCTACCATCACGGCAAGTCGAAGTTAATCGCCTTGTTTCTCATTGAAAAATCGCATTGTACTTAGTTTAACTCTACCATCATTACAAATCTAAGTTAATTGCCTTGTTTCACATTGAAACATTGCCTTGTACTTAGTTCAACTCTACCATCACGGCAAGTCTAAGTTAATTGCCTTGTTCACCAGGGAAACATCGCCTTAAGACTTTCTCAGTACTAGTGTATTTTTCAATTCGCGCCATTAGTTCTTCCATATTCTTCGGGAGAGTCTTTGCAAGTGATTATCGGAGTAGGCAATTGTCACGACCCAAACCCGACCCTGTAGGTTAGGCATCGCAACCGGCCAGTAATCCGTGGATTACCAAAGGCCTCTGAACAGATTAGCAAATAATAAGGGGCTGCGGAAGCAATATTACAAAATAGACAAGGTCCAATGAGCTGTGATGACGTATATGGGACAGAACATTTCAAAACTTATTTATATATACACAAACATGCCAGTCCAAATACACAATATTTACAAGGTATTTACAAAATGTACTTCCCAAGACCTGACTTTACAGATCATACACAAAGACTAGCATGAATACAAAAACAGCCATATAACGAGACTTCAATCGGAACCTCCTCGGAGGCATAACGATTGGCTGACAAAAACAAAGCAGAAGGCCATCAACTCTGGCCCTGGTCACCTGCCGGCTCACCCATATACATAATATAAACTGTGAGTAGAAGCCCAATGAATAATAACAGAGTAAAGGGGCTTTATGAATGATGTCCAGCACAAGTTAGGATCCAGCATTTAAATCAGAACATATTCAGATTTCAAAATAGAAATAGATTTAGATACACACTCATGTCCATATTCAGATTTTGCATAAGATTATACATGGTACACCCGTTAGCTATCAGATCAATTTGGTCCAAAGACCCACATGCATAGTTGGTACCAACGACCATAGAGGTCCATATCTTGCGCGCAAATAGCCATGGTATTGTTACCCCCAGGCAAGGGCCACGTGCAGATTGGCCGCGGTATTGTTACCCCCGGGCGAGGGCCACCAATTCTTTTTAGAAAATTAGACATTCATTCATAATTCGTAAGATAGCATTTCAGAAAACAGATCATACCATACTAATCAGAAAATACTTAAGTTAAACATAACTTTATAGAGTTATTACTCACAGTGGGCCTTGAGACAGACAAACAGAGTAAACTTGGTCAAATGGTACGTGGCACGTGACCTACACAACACATAACAGACGCACACTTGAAACACACGTTCTAATTGTACAAAACTTATTTCGTTAGCTCTTAGTATGTTTCTAATCTCTTATCCTCATTATGGGGTCTTAAACATGGCCTAGGAATGCCTACGATGAAATGAGGATACAAAAGTGCATTGAAAACCATTTCTCAAATTTTGCTGAAGATAAGGTCCATGCTCGAGCGTGGCTTTCCCCGCTCAAGCGGACATGCAGACATTGAATCTCCGCTCGAGCGTGGACTTCCCCGCTCGAGGGGACTGCAAACTTATGAAAAAGTGCTGGATGTATGAAATTCACGCTCGACGGGCACTCGACCCCCGCTCAAGCATGTGACACAGACCCTCGCTCGAGCGTGGCTTCCCTCACTCGAGCGAACTACAAAACACACAAACTTCTGGGTATACACATTTCACGCTCGAGCGTGACTCTCGCCGCTCGAGCGGAAGTGCATGTACTCAGGCTTCATGCTCGAGCGTGAAAGTCCCCGCTCAAGCGTGGGTCAAATTTCTGGAAAATCCAGATTGACCTCCAAGCATGAAACTCAACCTTCAACTATCCAAAACTCATTTTTCTGGGCCAAAACTTTGGAAAACACTTGGTAACCCACAAAACAACATGTTAAAAGCATCATTTCAAGAAATCATGGCCCAAGAGTAAACCAATTATGCACAAACTCAACTTAAACTTTATAGATAATCCAAAACATGACATGCATGTGCATTTTTGAGCTAAGGCTCTCCAAAACATGATCAAATGCTATCAAACAACATGAAATTCATTGTGTTTCCAAAATTAGAATGAAATCAACACATGCATGAGGAAATTCTTGAAACTAATCCTTCAAAATGCTATGAAACATGCATGCATGTATGAATTAATCCTCAATTTAACATTTTAACCCAATTCCTAGCTTTAGACACTAATTAACCATGAACCATGAAAGAAACAATTCAAATTCAAGTTCAAGGGGGTGAAATCTCTACCTTAGGTCTTGAATTCAAGGCGTAGGAGCTGAAATATGCAATTCTTCTTTAATTTCTTCTAAGTCCCCAAGCTAAATCTCTTGTTGAACTCAAATTCTCCAACTCTCCATCTCTCTCTCGAATTGGTCTAAGAAAGAGTGAAGGAATGATGCAAAAAGATATAAAATCTATTAATGCCCTAAAGTGCCCACTAGTGGCAAATATGAAATTAATTCAAGTTGATGTAATTTAACTTTAACTAATCATACCAAATCAAATTTAAATTAAATTTATCATAAAATCACATAAATTCTAATTAACACTTAACACTAATCAATTTCGGAATCGGGCGTCAATAAGGCTTTCAATTCGCAATTCAAAGTCTAAACATGAACAGATCATTTTATGGCAAACAGATAGAAATGCAAAGATAATGCAATGCATATGCAAATTAATTCTGGATTCCTTCTAAATTGCTGTTAGGCATAACTAATCATGGATTAGCATTAATCGGAGGTCGAGGTTATTACAACAATCATCATCCAAGTCATTCTTAAAAGATACGACTGCGAGTTCCTGGTTATAAACCAAAATTCGATTGTAAATCTCATAGTATCTCTTGGTGTAGATCCTAAGACCTTCGCCATCGCTGATCTTTAACGCCAGTAGGGAGTCTACCCTTAGTGGCTGCAATCTGTTTATAACAAACCTGGCCACAAACATCTTGGCCAGGCCTTCTCAACTCTTTACACATTCTTTCGGCAGTTTATAGAACCAATATGATATTATTCCCCCAAATGATGATGGGAACACCTTGCACAATAGCTACTCATTCCCACTCCACAAAGCTATTGAATTTAAGTATAATCCAACATGAAAGTCTGGGTCAGACTTACTATCAGAGATCTGAAACCTCGACATGCTAAACCTTTTTTTTGCTTCGAACGTATCCAACTCCACCAAGAATTGCGTCTTCGACTAGGTGTTGGATGTAATCTTGGCATCTTGTCTCTTTCTTTGGAGGTAATTTCTTAAGTCCTTATTCGTTTATCCGAGAGCTTAACTGTCATTCGACTTCAGTCTTTTCGGCGCGCTGGTTCCTGTGTTAGGATGCGCTCTCTTGGACTTCTCTATATCCACTGCATTATCAAAACAGAGGCCCTATTATTGGATCTGCCAAGATGTCCTAACATATGTGCCCTTGGTTCGTGGTGTCCTTTAGGACTTCCCTTGCACTGACTCTGTTCGCCTGACATCTCGTGATTATCGATGTGAATTTCCCTGTCCCTTAGCATACTGTGGGACAATTGGTACTGCCTTCTGCCCTCTCTTTGGACATTAGCCTTAGCTGTTGGTGCCGGTGTGTCTTGCAAGGGAAATGTTAGTTGCATCACGTTGTTCTGTATCATGAAGTTGACCATTGTCTGTATGTTTGTCAACTTGTTCGCCATTCAGCTCCTCGTCTCTTCTTAAGCATCTATCCTTCCATACCTAGAGATCGCCTTCGTGGTGGTACTCATCTCGACTACCCTTCTTGTTCTCGTTTCGGCCCCTAACAACATTGTTTGCCTCGGGGTCGACCTCATGTACTTATTCGTTATTGTTCCCTCCTAGGTCCCATGTGTTTCTCCTTCTCGCTGTAAATGTCATTCATGATTCTCACTTTCTGTCCATTGTTGGTCATCTATTTTATACTAAGTTTTTACAGACGACGCCAAATTGTGATTGTTGATTTTTGACCTCACAACCAAACAAATATCTCTTTCGAGATCTAGAGAACTTAGCTGGAGAGTACGCGGCAGAATAAATTGAGCCAACCACTTGCCAACAAGAAGATGAGAATACCGCGGTGGTTTGTCCACCCGGGGGCACTCCGACGATCAAGTCAGTTAACTTATCTCACAAAGATATCAAACAAGTACTAAACTCACAGAAATAAAGCGTCTCAAATAAAAGCATACCTCAGATCCACATGAGGGTGCCTTACTTTTATAATGATCAGTGTCCAACTTTCTCTAGAAGTCTTACTTCATGAGACTCTATTCTTTACAAGGATAACATCTATCACAACTCAAACTATTCAGATTAAAATGAACTTTTTCCAGAGTCTCATCTCTATCTAAATAGGTAGCTTGATGTCATCTAGGACTCTTATTCTCTATCTGAATATATCGGATTCAAATATGATCATATCATATCTCGGCGACTTGGTCCATCCACGAGACACCTAGGCTAACATTCTCGGCCTCATGGACAACCCAAAAAATATGTCCCCACAACATTGTTAGAGTCTCAAATCAATTTCTTGATAAGAAGAATCATAAAATAATTCATTGTTTAGAATATGTAGGAGAACTTTACCAACTATATTTTAAATTAATAAATTTATATTTGTTACTTTATTTTTATGTATTTATTCTTGCACATAATAAATTTGTCTATAATAAGGGCAAGGTACATTTTTTAGTACGTTGACAAACTAAGAAACTTACCTCTTAATTAATTAGTTGATAATAATATTTTTTTTTTTTTGATTCAAGTTGACAATAATATATATATATATAGACTCTCTTTCAAGGTCCTTTGATTACTATTGGGTGCTGATCTGTCTCTCAATATCATGTGACCTAGTCCTGGTGACTTTTTTCCTCAATTACCACTTTTGTGACACATTATAAAATAATAATTAAAATTATTGATACATTATTGATAAATTTATTGGGTAATGATTCAATACATTATTGATAAATTAAAATAATACTAAAAAATTGTTACTTAAATTTAATAGGGTGATAAGTCCCTCCAAAAGACACTTATAAATTTTTATAATGCACAAGGACAAACATACAGATAATAGGAAGCAAGCGGGAGGAGCTATTTGCACACACAACAAACTCTCTCCACACACTTAATGAAGAGTGTGTTGGAGAGAGATGTGTGTGGAGGATGTGTAGAGAGAGTGAAGAGTGTGTGTAAATAGATTTTCCCGAAGCAAGCACCCCCAACGACGCGTACTTTACCAAAATACCCCTTGTTAACATATCAAAATTTTATAATTTCATAACTTTTACATAAATATTCATTTTAAATAAAATTTATATTATTGAAATCCTCTTTATCGTTATTTCTCAAACAAAACTTATATGCAGTTTAAAATTATAAAAAAATAATACAGTGAAATTTTACTGTGACTTTTTTTTTTGTTTTCCTTATAGAATTATTTTAAAACTTTAAAATATCATAACTTCATATGTAGATGTCAATTTTTTTTTTTACTTATAAATTTGGTGTTTTTTAAAAAAAGGTTAAAATTTTACTATGATGTAATTTCCCCATCTTTTTTTTTAACTATTTCAAAGCTTTAAAATATCATAACTTCTAATGTAAATATCTTTTTTGATAAAAATTATTATTTTTTTAATCATCTTGTGGAGATCTTAACAAACAAGACTTGTGTTTAATATGAAATTAAGAATAATAAGACGAAGAAGAAGAAGAAGAAGAAAAAGACAACATTTTATTTTGTGCACTATTTTCAAGGGCTGTGGTTGAGGCCCCAAAATTTGGGGCCCCTAATGCCCCGAATTTTCATTTCAGGGCCAAAAAAAAAAAACAAAGTTACCAAAATTAGAAATTAGGGGCATTAGGGGCACAAACCATTTTTGCTATTTTCAAATAGTGAAATTTCACTATGTGTGATCAATAAAATTTCAAACTCTTTTCAAATAGAGAAATTTTAAATTGAGGGTAAAAAAAAATAGAGTACCTAATTTCAATTTTGGTGGATAAAAAATTCAAACTGAGTATTACAAAATGGTAAATTATTGCATTGTGTTTTTTTATTCATGGACAATAAAATTTTTCTGTATTTTCAAACAGAAAAATCTCAAATGCAAGGATATAAATGAAATTAAAATTAAAGCATCTCAAATGTAGAAATGAAAATTTTGTAATACAACCACAATGCACCACAAGCCACAAGCTACAAACTATAAAAGAAATTTTGGTAAAAGCTTTTATGGTACCAAAATTTTAGACGTTTCTAAGTATATGTTTAACAAAAATATAAAATGATTTTTAAAAATTCAATTCTATTGATTAGATGTTAATAAAATTTCGTACAATAAAATTTCTGAGTTTAAGCAGAAAAATTGAGCCATCACCCTCACTAACCACTGTAATGATCACAACACGTCTAAATTTTATACTTTCTTCGTTCCAAAATATTGATCCCTTTTGAAAAATCTAATTTTTTTGGTAGTATAATTATTATAATTCAAAAATATGAAATTTTCAAAACTGCCCTTTGATTTATAATTAAAATAGTACAATTTTTTTGGGAGCATAAATTGTCGTAATTATATTTTTGTGTATATTAATGTTAATGAACTTAAAAGAAGGATAAAATAGGAGATTCATTTTGTTTCAGTACTTGATTTTGAAAAGTGACTTATATTTTGAGACAATGAAAAATGAAATAAGGGACTAATATTTTGAAACCGAAAGAGTATTAAATTCCTTGCAGTTGTAAATATAAAAATTAAATAAACAAAACCCAAAATTGATAAAAACAAAAAAAAAAAACATTCAACTTGCTTCAAAATCATGAAATTAAATTATGGACAGTTCCTAAATATATGCCGAACATGTATATGAAATAATTTTCAAAAATTCAAACACATTAATTAGATATATATATATATATATAAAATATAAAAATAAAATAAAATTGCAAGTCAAATTCACTATTTAAATAGAAAAATTGTTCTACTCACTTTCAATACAGCATCATCACTATTATCATCACCATCACCATCACCATCACCCGTTACTAACTATTACAATGATCACAACATTTTCAAATTTTATATTGAATTCCTTACTGTTAAATATAAAAATCAAATAAACAAACTCAAAATTGATAAAAATATTCACTTGCTTCAAAAACTATGAAATTAATTGTGTGTTCCTAAATATATGTCTAACATGCATATGACATAGTTTTTAAAGTTTCAAGTCCATTAATTAGATAAAAATAAAAAATTTTACAGTTAAATTTTACTCTTTTTTGGGGGGAGCGGTGGAGAACACGAATTCCTCTATACTAAAGACAAAGATAACGGTTGTTTTTCAATAGATTAGACTTAAAACAAATTTGAAATATGAAAACCCACATACATAGTGCCCTAAATACACTTCGAGTGATTGTCTTCAACCATGTTTAGAGCTTTCAACGCAAAATTCAAGTCAATTGTGGTCACAATCTCTATCCCTTTCGTCGTCACAACCACCATCTTCACTGCTACTACAAAACATTCATCGCACTATCATTATCGGCTCTTCCTCTATTGATGTGTCTTCTCTGTCTCTACGTTTTCATTCTCTCGACAGAGTAGCACAAATTCATTCATTCCATCAAAGACGAGGGAGAAAAATAAAAAGCGGTAAAATTGTCCAATATTAGTTAGATGTCTATTACTAGGACTTCGAGGACCTTAGGCTATAAAATCTCTCTCTCTATATATATATATATATAATCCAAGAGCATTATCCATGTGTGTATATATATTGAGGGACAAGATTATTTTCAATTGGCAAATCAGTTAGTGTTGTTGGATCCCAGTGGGCTCTCCATTGGATATATCTCCATGATCAAATTCAAAAGATAACTGTCACATTTGTTGGGTTTTCAATATCTTTTTCTTCTTTCTTTTTTTCTTTTTAAGAAAAAAAAATAAAATCTAGTTTGGACAAAAATACAAAACACTCTTCATTTTTATATGATTTTCCCTTTTGGGTGAGAATATAATTTTTAAAATTTAAAAAATATTTTTTGGTGTTTGCATTTGTCAAGCTAAATTTAATTTAATTTTTTTTAAAAAAAATTATGCCCAACAAGTAAGGGTGGGCAAATCGGTTGCGGCCAAAAAACCTCTAATCCACCATCCGTCCGCTAAATTGGTGGATTGGAGAAAATCAATCCGTATTCGTCTGCTAATCCAACGGATGCAGATTGGCGGATGGATACAAATCGGTTTCGCGGTTTAAAAGTTTACAAATTTTCAACATAAGATTGCACACTTTCTCAAAAACACAACCTAAACATAATTCAATTGTGCATTGCACTTCCTAAAATATTGTCAAAACATAGGTAAGCAAAAGATAATGCAAGTGGGCAATGATATACTGCCAGACCAATTCACTTCATATATTTTTAATTCACATTCAATTCAAAAACAAATAATTCAATTCACATTGATATACTGCCAGACCAAAAATAAATAATAGTGCAAGTGGGCAATGATATACTACAAGACCAAATCACTTCATATATTTTTAATTCACATTCAATTCAAAAACAAATAATTCAATTCATTCACATTGATATACTGCCAAACCAAAAACAAATAATTCAATTCAATTCATATTTGATATACTGCCACACCAATGGGCAATGCAAAAATAACCTGGGCAATGCAAAAATAATTCTGTAAATCTTGTTATCTGTTAAAAAAGAAAAAACAGTTTACTCAATAAATCTTACTCAATATATATAACAGTTTACTTAATATATAACAATTTACTCAAAAAAAAAAAAAAAAAAAAAAAACAGTCTTTTTATCTATAAATCTTATATATGCCAAACCAATATATACATCAAACCCTCAATCAAGCTCAATATATACTGTTCAGTATATACATCAAATCCTTAGAGGTCAATTACTCAATGACTTAACAAATCTTATACATACATCAAAACTCAATATATATTATATACATCAAACCCTCAATCAAACAGAATTTCTAAACTCAATATATACATCAAACCCTCAGAGGCCGATTACTCAACACACGAAGATTTTCATACGATCAACTCAATAAATATACAGAGAGAGGTGTCTGTAAATCTTCTATCGAGAGAGAGAGAGAAAGAGAGAGAGATAGATAGATAGATACCTCAGTGTATAGATCGATCGTCGTTTAGTGCAAGCAAATTGATCGTCGTTCAGTGCAAGCAACTCGATTGCCGTTCAGAAGTGTAGATCGTCGGTCGTTCAGTGTAGATTGTCAGCCGAAGGTTACCGTCAGACGATAGGTAGGGTAGAGAGAGAGAGTGTTAGTGTGTGTATTATTCTTCTGTTTGTTTGTTGGGTCTGTGAAGAAATTAGGGCAGAGCAAAGCAAACTCTAAAGAAAATGGGCCTAATTCGTGTAATAAAAAAAAAAAAATTTGGGGGGAGGGGGAGGTCGCGGGTCGGGTTTGGTGGATAAAATGGCGGATCACCTGCCACCCGACCCAAACCCGAGAAACATGAAAATTCAGGCCCGCACCCGTCTGCTACACTCCACGCATCCATTCATTTGTGGTCGGGTCGGGCGGTTTTGGCAGGTCGTTGGATCCACTGCACAGCCCTACCAACAAGTTACCGCTCTATAATAGTGGCAACAAGACAGCAATTAGGGAATCATGGCAAATAAAAGAATAGCCACCATCGCAAAACAACTTTCAAAGAATAGTTCACAAATAAGAAGAAAAAATAAATTACACTTTACCTTTTTGGTCACTCTCCCATATCAACAATGATTGAGACCCTTTTTTTTGAACACCCACAATCCCTTTTGGATACACATACATCAATAGTTGAGATTCAAAGGAGATTATGGGATCCGTTAAAAAAGGGGTCCAAGCATTTTTGTTCCCACATTAATCTTGAAAAAAAAATTTCTCACTTGCATGCTTCAAATTTTTCACAAATTAGTCCAAAAACTAACTTATGTTAAAAATAAAACAAAAAATGATACATTAACAACCACTAGACATAAAAAGTAAAGGAATTAACCAATAAATCCCATTTTGTGGACTTGTAATCCGTAAAGTCCTAAATGTTTTTTTGGTGACTGGGTGGTCCTTAATTTGTTTGTTGACTGTTTTGCCACTGCTAGTATTATTGGTTGACAGTTGGCATGGGTTTGTATGGGAGAAAGTGAATGGGTGTTTGTGTGTCACGTTGATCGAAAAAGAGTACTAATATCTTTTTTAATTTGGTAGGTTTGTTTGTAACACGCGCAGAATGGGACGTGGATTACGTCGTAAGTGTTGTTTCGCGTGTGACATGAACACACAAAATAAGGCACACTGAACTGGTTTTGAATTTTCGATTTGGATTTCTCACAACTCAATCCTTTTTTTTCCGATTGCAGTTGCCGTGGGTTTTGAAATTCAAATACATGTAGCTGAATCCCACAAACATGATTTGGGGGATTGTATTCGAAATAATTTTCAAATCAATTTGGTGTGGGTGCGTTGGGGCTGGGATGATTCTTGTGGTGTGAGAAATCCACCAACGCGGAAAATGAACCCCTTTCATCTAAAAACCCCAACCCGATGGAATGTTCCCACATATTGGCAATCATCCCCATTTTGGAAAGACGAATCGGTGGCGCATGTCGATGTGAACTCTACCATTTGTTACGATTATTCCCTTTTCTAATTTGAATTTCAAATATACGTGATTCTAAAACCCACGTTATAATTTGAGGGAATATTTCATGCAGTGTTGGTGTGAATCAGAATTTTTGTGTTGTTCAATTTCGTTGAGTTTGTGGTCATAAAGAACTCTAATACCTTCTTGGAACAGTGGGTTTTGCACTGTAAACCCCGCTGATCAAATTTGAGGTGCATTGCCGTTGGCTACAAAGTCTTAATCAGTGTTTGGAAAACATAAGTTGTTCATTGTTGGGTTTACATTATAGATGGAATAAGTGGTGTGATTCCGAAACCTACGTTATGGATGAAGTGCGTGAATTCTCGTTATAGTTGTTCATTGTTGAATTCATGTAGTGTTGGTGTGATTCCGAAACCCACGTTATAGATCGAGTGAGTGGGGTTAACGTCAACTACAGCACTGTTGGACTACCACAAAAAAAATAGACTCAAAATGAAATCCCTACTTGGAAAACTTCATAAACCAATTTTCACTGCTCCCAAACCACAAATCTTGAGATTACACATACTCAAAATAAAACAAAACATTTCCATAAATTACGTGAGGGCATATTTGTCCAACATACAACCCTCTACATTCAAAAAAAGACTTATCAATAAACAATCCCCCCTTGCATGGATTTGTCAATCAAACAAAACTCAATGGGTCAAACGAAACACAATTTAGCCATATAAGACTTTCTAATAAATTTTCCTAAAAAGTATTTTATTATATATAACTCGCGCATTTAACACAAATCCAAACACTAATATAATAATATAATTTTTATATCATGTGGCAATTACATGATATTTTCTGTTTCATTTTAAGTAAAAGTTAAAAACTTCACAAATGAATTAAAAAAACATGAAAACCAAAGTGTTTAAAAACAAAAAACTTCAAGGGCCAAACTGTAAAAATGGCCAAACATAAGAAAGGGCATCACCCCAACTAAAACACATGCAGATATAGGTGAACATGCATTCTCATGTAACTAGTGTCATTTTAAGAACTAGAAAAGAAATATTTGGTAGTCTCTCAAAACTTTTGATTCTTTTAACTACAGAAAGCTCAAATCCTCAAGCCAAAGTAAAATGTGACTGCTACATATGAGTTTCAACAATGAAAATTAGCTTTAGTTCAACATCATCCAATTGCGAGTACCAAACACTACCAAAAAGTACAATGGTTTTACTTTGACACAAAGCTCACAGCCTTCTCCCTCTTCTACCGCCCTTTCTACGAGTGCTATCAGTAGGAATTGGAGTCACATCCTCTGGAACATGAAAATTAGATCGTTAAAGTCAAAATTTTCATCGACAAGAATATTAGAACATGCAACTAAAATAGAAACCTTAAACCAATAACCTGTAATGCGAAATGTAACATTATAATCAGAAATTTTATAGAAAAGATTAATAAGACAAAATGACAAAATAGGCTAAAATAGCCAATAAAACAAAATGTCACCTCAAATCCATAATCATTTCACTTTTTCTCTCACAAACATCACATCTAACTACAAAAAAATCCAACTATTTTTCCAAACACAAATTTTAGCCTACTAAAATAACTTCCCAAACACCCACTTAAAGATTTCATGGCTCATTTCTGATTTTAATGCCCTAGTGTAAACGCTAAAAACAATGGATGAAACTGAAACTGGAGAATTAAAAAATGCTTATATCAAGCCCAATGAAACGCAAAGTACCGCAATATTAACAGAAGTAGGCACAAAGTACACAATACTACGTATAAAAAACTCATCAAAACATTACTTGGTAGCTTGTTACTAGATCATAGTCTGAATTCAAGAAGTCAATAGTACGGAATCATTTTCTTTTTCTTATATTTTTAAGTCTCCAACCAAACCTCATTTTGTGATGGATTTGGCCAAACGCAGTCTAGCAAAATTTTTGAATCATTTCACCATGAATTTCACCCAACATTAAATTATATACATAAAGATATATACCCATAGGCCTAGGTGACCACTAGGTGACCATTGATCAAGCGAGTGTTATTAAGTTCACCATTCATTGACTTCCACACAAACCCTAGTAACACACCGAATTTCTGTGAATATCTCTGAATCTTATTTCAAATTCATTTTAAAATCCACCACATTATTTGGATAAATCAGTGATGCACCCAGTATATTTTTAAAGATTCAATTGAGAGAATAAAAAAAGGCAACTTAAAATAGAACCAAAAAAACTACTTTCAAGAGAACAAGAAAGGTACCAATGCGACCAATTTTCATTCCTGAACGAGCAAGGGCTCGAAGTGCAGACTGAGCACCTGGACCAGGTGTTTTTGTCTTGTTTCCACCAGTGGCACGGAGCTTAATATGAAGGGCATTGATGCCAAGTTCCTATTCCATAAGAAAAGTCGATGTTAGTAAAGAAAAGTAGCATTATAAATTAAAATAAATCCAAAATGCAAACAAAGAATTGTCCAAACAACCAAACAAAAAGCATTAAAGTTTAAAAACTTCATCTATAAAGTTCATTTAACAAAAGAATCATAAAAGTGAGTGATATAATTAAAAACAGTCGGGCCACAAACTAGGTTAAACATATCCAAGAATCTAGAGTAAATTACAATGAGCTCCGTGCTACCAATATGTCAGGGTAAAATTTAATGGTAAAAAATAAATTTTAATACATATGTTACTTCCCTTTGTGCTACTGTTACCCTGTTTAACATTTTGAAACTAATGAGGTGAACTATATTTATTCCGATTGTCAAGAGAGATCATTGAAATTTACCTAAGAATCTAATATTTATATTTGACTCATAAGAGTAGTAATAAACAAGCAAAATTGAAATTATGCAGAAACCTTGCATCTTTGGGAAACATCCTGTGCTGCAAGCATAGCAGCATATGGAGAAGACTCATCCCTGTCTGCTTTCACTTTCATGCCACCTGGGGTTTTTAGGAAAGGAAAATTAATCAAAGGGCATATATTTGAACATTTTTTGCTGCACTGAACGAATCTCATGATAAGAAGACAAACAAGTTGTCCCTGACAAGGATCAGGATTTGGAGGAAAAAAATTAAGCGTTGTATAGTCACAGCTCAATCAAGGCAAAAACCCTTGGTAGATATTAAATTTTTTGCAATAACAATATATAGTGTCATGCAATTGGGTATACAATCCTTTCTAAAAAAATATAAAGCTCAAAGCCCCAACAAAAAAAAAATCCTGGCCATATATTGATTACTTTCACACAACCCAATACAATAAACAGATACCCTACATTTCAACAGCAGCCCCCTCACAATAAAACATCAAAAAAATATGCATTCATTTTAACACTAAAAAAACAAATATATATATACAAGGCCTTACCAGTGATGCGAACAAGTGTTTCTCTTCCTGACAAATCAGTCACATGCTGCACATTAAACAGAAAGTTGCTTAATTACATCACTCTTTTTTTTCTGTGGACTAATTACCAGCTTCAAATAATTCAAATTGCAGAAAAAATAAACTCCATATACTTACAATGAATGTGTCATTAAATGATGCAAAAATGTGAGCCACGCCAAAAACATGCTCTCCTTCTCTTACTGTGGGTCCAAGAGTAACATTCTCTTCCTTCGGCTCCCTAACCTTCCTCCTTGACTGTTATGTAAAGAAAATATTAAAATCAACCAACTTAAATGTAAAACAACTCTTATGCATGTAAGCAAATACAAGCATGTTACAAAACGTTTACAAATTTAACAATCAAAAAGCTACTCGACATTCACAAAATTTAAAAGATCGCACCATCAGGCAGTGACACTAAATCATAGGGTCTATAACCTGAACAATCAAATTCTAAATGTGAATCTTGTATGGCAGATGGTACTTGAGTTGCATTTGCAAAGGAAGACTTCCTTATATATATATTTTTTTTCCTTTTCTGTTGGTTTTCTTCTTTCTTTTTTCCTTCTTCCTTTCTTTCTTTTTTCTTTTGGGCTCTCTATCACATTCCAAACGAATAATTTCGCTTGCTGATACTCTCATTCACACACCAATACCAAAGAAAACATGACACAGAGTAAATACTGTGTGTTCACATACAAAAATTACAGTCTGTTTCAAAAGATCGCTATTGACGAGAAATGAAAAGAAATATTGAGAGAAATGTTTCTCACGTTTGATTAATAAGTTTGGAGAGAAATGTGAGAAGTTGAAAAAAAATATTACAAGGGGTTTCATTTCGTTGTGCAATTTTCATAAGACCGAGCTTACCCATTAAAATAAAACCGCACACATATCCCTATATCACATACTTCACTTTCTTACCCAGCAAAATATGACATTTTCCACCTAGATGATAAACCACAATCATTTCTTTTCTTTTCTCACCTCCACGATCCAAACAGACTATTAAGAAACAATAGGCAAATCAATTACAACATAATTCAATAAGCTATATATAACAAACGTTGTAAAAAAATACTCTCTTTTTTTTCTTTTTTTTTTTTGTGTGTCATGATTGCATAAAATCGGAACTCAGATGGAATCACACATACAATCCAAAAAGACCAATAGTCAAAACCTACAAGTAATTCAATTTAGAACCCTAAAACAAAATTGTTACATATACATTCGTAAGATCGAGTACACAACAAGTACGTAGATAGATCTGGTAATGAAATTCTACATATAAATCTATACATATCTAGATTCTGCATACTATCACATACACTAAATGAATGATGTACAAGAATTTGTGAGAGTAGAGAGAGAGTTTTGATGGACTGTACCATGGTTTTGAGCTGTTGAGACTGATATAGAGAGAGAGAGAGAGATAGATGGCTCCTTCGATTACCGACTTCGAAAACCCTAGAGGAAGAACGAAGATGATTTCACTGCGCTTTTATAGGAGCGATGAACTAGGGTTTTACGGAATGAAGAAAGAATTGAAATTCGTAAAAATAACCCTTAAATTTTTCGAAATTAAAAAAAGGCCCCAAATGTTTCTGATTTTTCACGGTTCTCTCCTTCTTTCCCTTTTGGCCCACAAGAGTAAAAGGTTTTGTGGTTCCACTTGTTTCTTATTTATGGCTTTAGGAAAATTTAAACCCTACAAAATTATTGAAATATTTTTCCCACATGTATGATATAGAGCCCATACTCATTTGTGTAATGTATAAATTTATAACAAAATGGTTACAAGGGTTGAAATTGAAGATGGTCGCGACAATCGTACTAAGGAATGATAGTAAAGGGAGAAGGAGATGATATTGGCCTAAAGTTGAAAGAGGTGATGTTACAAGAAAATAGAGGCTATAATGTGGTGCTAAAAAAAGGTTAATGGTAATGGTGTTAGGAGAAAAATGAGCATAAAAGTCATAAATGGTGAATTTTGAGTAAAGATGATAGTTTGGATTTGTTTGATTTGGTTTACAAAGAGATAGATAAGAGAAATTTAATGATTTGTTTAAAATGGTTTATTGTTAGATTGGTAAAAATAATATGTCACGCCCTCAAAATAATACATAATTCCAACACCCAACAGTTCTATATACGTGATAGATAGGTCACATTTCCATACATACATCAGAGTTAATATTACCAGAGAGTATTTCATATAAGTTACAAATGTTTACAAAAAATAATAGAATGCCCTACTGGCTTACATCTTTCCAAGTTGTTACTTGGTTACACAAAAGAAGAGTTCTAACTCTTTTATAGATAAAGCCCTCGGCTTGCATTTACATAAAACAAATAACAAAACCGAGTCTTCAATTCCGAAAACCACCTAAGCAAAGGTCTTGAACTTGGCACGTCTCCGGTACCTGAAAATAGTGTCCCAAGTAGGGTAAGCCAAAACCCAGTAGAGATATACTAAACCCAACATGAGAAATAACTAAAACATTGTCATTCAACAAGTGATTAACACGTGTAAACCAATTCGCACCCTTCTCATAGCCCAACAACAATTACGTCCATGTTTCTATCTGTCTCCCTTGTTTATCCAATTCAATTCCTAGATATGGTTCATTATCTAACCCAAACAATTTAAGTGAGACTACCACTCGACTTATTAACACCTCCGTTACCCTCAATTCGAAATGAGACTACATCTCACGTAATTAATACCCCAATTGACAACTTCATTCATGCACTTCAATTTATAAGGTTACGGGACTTTTAACCTCGGACACTCCGGCCAACTTAATTTTCTATAGAGTACACTTCCCTAACTCCTCCCAAACAATAATACATAAATAATGTGTTAGAGTATATGAACACATATGGAGTACAACCCCTATCTCCTCTCAAATAAACATATATAAACAATGTGTTAAAGTATATGAACACATATGGAGTACATCCCCTATCTCCTCCCAAACAAACATATATAAACAATGTGTTGAAGTATTGTAGACGTCCCTGAACGCCCCGGGAGAGATGAGTCCCCCGTTCCGTTCGTCTTGGGCTCATTACAGTTCAGGACTCAAATGTCACGGTTCGTAATCTGAACCAAAAAGTCTAAATCTGGCAAATCGTTTTGAGAAAACAGATTTTTGAAAGAAGTGCCAAACATGGACTGCTTTGCCAGATACAGAGTCGCCACCTAAATATTTTATTTGGGGAAATTTAGGAAATCCTGACTTGTTGCCTAAGGCCACGTGTCTGTCATCACCAAAGTTACCTCGGCTCGAGAACTTGGGTACAATTGGGGAGGTCACTTCGTGAGCACCCCCGCTCGCGCCGATCAAAGATCGGCTTCTACTAATCATGATATTTAGTTTTGAAAACATTATGCGTTCTTATTCCGGTTATTAGCCTAGATTTATTACGTGATGCGCACAGCATACAAGTATAGTCCGAGTCGCCTGAATTGGAACAAAACATTTCATGTTTGTTTTTTTTGAAAGATGGTTTGCTACTCGCAAGTAGGCTTAAAATGCAAATTTTGCCACCCTCAGGTGGGCTTAGGAAAGATGGTTTTGCCACTATCTAGTGGGTTTAAAACTTACAGTCAATGCATTGTTCCAATCATAGTATCTCTTGGTGTAGATCCTAAGACTTTCTCCATTGCTGATCTTTAACGCCAATAAGGAGTCTACCCTCAGTGGCTGCAATCTGTTTATAACAAACCTGGCCATAAATATCTGGGCCAGGCTTTCTCAACTCTTCACACATTCTTTCAGCAGTTTGTGGAACTAATCTGATATTATCCTTCCAAATGATGATGGGAACACCTTGCACAATAGCTACTCATTCCCACTTCACAAAGCCATTGAATTTAAGTATAATCCAACATGAAAGTCTGGGTCAGACTTACCATCAGAGATCTGAAACCTCGACATGCTAAATCTTTTCGGTGCTTCGAACGCATCCAACTCCACCAAGAATTGCGTCTTCGACTGGGTGTTGGACTTTGACTGGGTGTTGGATGTAATCTCGGCATCGTGTCTCTTTCTTTAGAGGTAATTTCTTAAGTCCTTATTCGTTCGTTTGAGAGCTTAGCTGTCATTCGACTTCAGTCTTTTCAGCAGGCTAGTTCCTATGTTAGGGTGCGTTCTCTTGGACTTCTCTACATCCACTGCATTATCAAAACAGAGGCCCTATCATTGGATCTGCCAAGATGCCCTAACATATGTGCCCTTGGTTCGTGGTGTCCTTTGGGACTTCCCTTGCACTAACTCTGTTCACCCGACACCTTGTGATTGTCGATGTGAATTTCCCTGTCCCTTAGCATACTGTGGGACAATTGGTACTGCCTTCTGCCCTCCCTTTTGGACATTACCCTTAGTTGTTGGTGCCGGTGTGTCTTGCAAGGGAAATGCTAGTTGCATCATGTTGTTCTGTATCATGAAGTTGACCACTGTCTGCAAGTCTGTCAACTTGTTCGCCATTCAATTCCCCGTCTCTTCTCAAGCATCTATCCTTCCATACCTAGAGATCGCCTTCCTGGTGGTACTCATCTCGACTACCCTTCTTGTTCTCGTTTCGGCCCCTGACAACATTGTTTGCCTCGGGGTCGACCTCATGTACTTCTTCGTTATTGTTCCCTTCTAGGTCCCATGTGTTTCTCCTCCTCGCTGTAAATGTCATTCCTGATTCTCACTTCCTGTCCGTTGTTGGCCATCTATTCTATACTAAGTTTTCACAAACGGCGCCAGTTTTTGGGTGTTGATTTTTGACCTCACAGCCAAACAGATCTCTCTTTCGAGATCTAGAAAACTTAGCTGGAGAGTACGCGACAAAATAAATTGAGCCAACCACTTGCCAACAAGAAGATGAGAATACGACGGTGGTTTGTCTATCCGGGGGCACTCCGACGATCAAGTCAGTCAACTTATCTCACAAAGATATCAAACAAGTACTAAACTCACAGAAATAAAGCGTCTCAAATAAAAGCATACCTCAGACCCACATGGGAGTGCTTTACTTTTATAATGATCAGTGTCCAACTTTTCCTAAAAGTCTTACTTCATGAGACTCTATCCTTTACAAGGATAACATCTATCACAACTCAAACTATTCAAATTAAAATGAACTTTTTCTAGAGTCTTATCTCTATCCAAATAGGTAGCTTGATGTCATCTTGGACTCTTATTCTCTATCTGAATATCTCGGATTCAGATATGATCATATCATATCTCGGCGACTTGGTCCATCCACGAGACACCTAGGCTAACATTCTCGGCCTCATGGACAACCCAAAACATATGTCCCCACAACATTGTTAGAGTCTCAAATCAATTTCTTGAAGAGAAGAATCATAAAATAATTCATTGTTTAGAATATGTAGAACTTTACCAACTATATTTTAAATTAATAAATTTATATTTGTTACTTTATTTTTATGTATTTATTCTTGCACATAATAAATTTGTCTACAATAAGGACAAGGTACATTTTTTAGTACCTTGACAAACTAAGAAACTTACCTCTTAATTAATTAGTTGATAATAATATATATATTTTTTTCGATTCAAGTTGATAATAATATATATATAGACTCTCTTTCAAAGTCCTTTGATTACTATTGGGTGTTCTGTCTCTCAATATCATGTGACTAGTCTTAGGAGACTTTTTTTCTCAATTACCACTTTTGTGACACATTATAAAATAATAATTAAAATTATTGATACATTATTGACAAATTTATTGGGTAATGATTAAAGGGATATTTACCAATAAATCTTATCTCACAAACAGTTTTACCGATTGGTCCTAAGGTTATTTCTATTGTTCTGATTAGTCCTATTAGTGGGGAAATATCTTACTAGTTGATCCTATTTCCTTTGTTTGGTAACATTTAGTGGTCAAATATACCCTTCTGTGTGTGTGTCACGTGACATATATCATTCTAAGGCAAAAAACATGAAGAGCCTTAGTGTACTTTGTTGATGTGTGGTACCCATTGTGTGTGTCACGTGACATACATCATTCCAAGGCAAAAAACATAAAGAGCCTTAGTGTATTTTGTTGATGTGTGACACCCATTGTGTGTGTCACGTGACACTCCAAGGTAAAAAGCATAAAGAGCCTTAGTGTACTTTGTTGATGTGTGACACCCATTGTGCGTGTCACGTGACACACCCTCATAAAGAGCCTTGGTGTACTTTGTTGATATGTGACACCCATTATGTGTGTCACATGACACACCCTTATAAAGAACATGCATCTAATAACATCTAAATGAGGGCATTAAGGTCTCTCAAAATATCCAAGGACTAAACGGTTTATTAAAAAAAAATTGGGACCAATTGGTTCATAAGTTTAACATTTGGGATTTATTAATTACCTATAAATCCTATCCTGAAAAATGTTACTCCATTTAGTCCTAAATGTTTTCTTATAAACCATTTAGTCTTATTTTTACATCACAACATCATCATCAAAATAACATTATCAAACGAGTTCAAAAAAAAAATAAAAAATAACATTATCAAAACAATATCACAACTTCATCATCAAACACTAACAGAGTACCCATTTTCCTTTTTTTTTGATCGGACAGAGTACCCATTTTCGATCCACCATTCCCATAGAAAACCCACTTCCCAGAAACATTGATTGGGTTTTGTTCTCCACTCTTCCTATTTCTTCTTCTTCCCCACCCCTAACCCTAACCCTACTCCTCTCCCTCTCCCTCTCCCTCTCCCTCGCCTCACCTCACCTCCCGATCGACCTCCTCTACCACCGCCTCCGCCGCCATGGCCTCCTCCTCCGTCCAACGCCGACAACACCGCTGTCTCTCTATAAACACCACCGCCAACCTCACTCTCACCGCCGCCGAAAAAGTGATCGGAGACGACGATCTACAACTGCGATCCGATCTCCAAATCCTAAATTGAAATCTGATGTTTAAATGTTCCGGAATAGTTGATGTTCAATGTTATTGAATAGTTGATGTTCATGTTGATGTTTAAACGTTGATGTTCAATTTTACGGAATAGTTGAAATCTGATGTTTAAACTTTGATGTTCAATGTTACGGAATAGTTGATGTTCTGGGAAGTGGGTTTTTTTTTTATGTTTAATGTTACGGAATAGTTGCTGTTGATCAACTGAACTATTAGATTTTCTGATGTTTAAACATCAACAATGTTACTCCAAACCCTTTTCTAGCTTCTTTTTTTCTTTTTTTTTTCTTTTTTTTTTTTATGTTCAATGTTACGGAATAGTTGATGTTTAAATGTTCCGGAATAGTTGATGTTCAATGTTATGAAATAGTTGATGTTCATGTTGATGTTTAAACGTTGATGTTCAATTTTACGGAATAGTTGAAATCTGATGTTTAAACTTTGATGTTCAATGTTACGGAATAGTTGATGTTCATGTTGATGTTTAAACGTTGATGTTCAATGTTACAGAATAGTTGATGTTCATGTTGCTAATGTTCCCAACGTTGATGATGATATGTTCTTACAATTGATGTTGATGATATGTTTGCTGATGTTGTTCTGATGATGTTGTAGTGTTTTTATGAGATGTTGTTCTGATGATGTTGTAGTGTTTTTATGAGATGTTGTTCTTATCCCAATTATGGTAGATTCAACACCCATGTTGCTGATTTTTCATGATGTTGTTGTTTTTTTATTAATATTTTTTTTTTAATGATGTTGGTGATGTAGTTGATGTTAATAGGACCTTTCAGTCTATAAGAAAATTTTTAAGACTAAACAGTGTATAAGTTATTAATTTGGGATTTATTGGTGCATCACCCATGATTCAATACATTATTGATAAATTAAAATAATACTAAAAAATTGTTACTTAAATTTAATAGGGTGATAAGTCCCTCCAAAAGACACTTATAAATATTTATAATGCACAAGGACAAACATACGGGAAATTCTATTTCCAACACCATGATAAACTCATTCAACACACTTAATGAAAAATTAAATTAATGACAATTATATCCTAATTAAAAATTACTATAATAGCCATTGATCAACACTCCTAATAATATATATACAAATTCTCTATACACATCTTTTAGAAATAAAAATATCTCAATATACATTTTTTGAAACAAAAAAATTAAACCATAATTTTTTTTTTGTAGTCACTTTACTTCTTACACACTCTGTACTCCTCTTTGTTATTTGCAAACAAAACATCTCCTCTATTGTTTTAATCTTTAAGTTTATTCTCAATTATTAACATCGTTTAATTATTAGTTCAACAATTTTTATTTGATTTTGATCAACACTCCTAATAATTTTATTTTATTTTTTGCGTTTTTTTGTCGGAAACGCAGTGCTGAATTTGTTAAATTAATTCGGTTATCAAATACCGAATAAATATGAATAGTTCGTCACTAGAGATATTCGGTCTTAGAGTTCCGAACAAAGTTAATATTTTCGGAACTGTAATTCCGAATTTTGTTATTATTTTCGGTTTTAATTTACCGAATTATTTTACTTACTTCGGCACTGTAGTTCCGAATTGAAATTCTCCTTACCGAATAACTATTCCAAGATATTTTTGCTTCTTAAACCATAATTCCGGAAAGTATGAACCTACATCTCCTTTTGCCTCTCTCTGCTTTTTCCACCAGGACAATTGATATTTTTACTTCGGTTCATATTTTTCCTTACTGAAGTCAATTAAAGAGGGTAGTGGCAAATATTTTCAAGATATTTTTGCACTGAAGAACCTAATCAATTTATATAATTGGGGCATCATCTTCTTCAAGAAATAGGATGATGATGGCGAAGATATTTTTGCTTTAATCCTGTTTGAACTTCTTCTTCCCTATTGTTTGAAGTAGAATTGTAAATTGGGATAAATTAAAGTGTGTGTATTTTGAGGGTAAAGTGTGTGTATATATGAATGAAGGGTTAATTTGTAATTTTAAGGATGTGGGTTGAGATAATTATTTAATAATTAAATTAGTAGAGATGTGTATTGAGAAAAGATTTGTCCTGAGTATATCAGGGTGTTGGAAATAGAATTTCCCCAAACATACAGATAATAGGAAGCAAGCACCCCCAACGACGCGTACTTTACCAAAATACCCCTTGTTAACATATCAAAATTTTATAATTTCATAACTTTTACATAAATATTCATTTTAAATAAAATTTATATTATTGAAATCCTCTTTATCGTTATTTCTCAAACAAAACTTATATGCAGTTTAAAATTATAAAAAAATAATACAGTGAAATTTTACTGTGACTTTTTTTTTTGTTTTCCTTATAGAATTATTTTAAAACTTTAAAATATCATAACTTCATATGTAGATGTCAATTTTTTTTTAATTTATAAATTTGGTGTTTTTTTAAAAAAAAGGTTAAAATTTTACTATGATGTAATTTCTCCATCTTTTTTTTTAATTATTTCAAAGCTTTAAAATATCATAACTTCTAATGTAAATATGTTTTTTGATAAAAATTATTATTTTTTTAATCATCTTGTGGAGATCTTAACAAACAAGACTTGTGTTTAATATGAAATTAAGAATAGTAAGACGAAGAAGAAGAGGAAGAAGAAAAAGACAACATTTAATTTTGTGCGCTATTTTCAAATAGTGAAATTTCACTATGTGTGATCAATAAAATTTCAAACTCTTTTCAAATAGAGAAATTTTAAATTGAGGGTAAAAAAAAATAGAGTACCTAATTTCAATTTTGGTGGATAAAAAATTCAAACTGAGTGTTACAAAATGGTGAATTATTGCGTTGTGTTTTTTTATTCATGGACAATAAAATTTTTCTATATTTTCAAACAGAAAAATCTCAAATGCAAGGATATAAATGAAATTAAAATTAAAGCATCTCAAATGTAGAAATGAAAATTTTGTAATACAACCACAATGCACCACAAGCCACAAGCTACAAACTATAAAAGAAATTTTGGTAAAAGCTTTTATGGTACCAAAATTTTAGACGTTTCTGAGTATGTGTTTAACAAAAATATAAAATGATTTTTAAAAATTCAATTCTATTGATTAGATGTTAATAAAATTTCGTACAATAAAATTTCAGAGTTTAAGCAGAAACATTGAGCCATCACCCTCACTAATCACTATGATGATCACAACACTTCTAAATTTTATACTTTCTCCGTTTCAAAATATTGATTCCTTTTGGGAAATCTAATTTTTTTGATAGTATAATTATTATAATTTAAAAATATTAAATTTTCAAAACTACCCTTTGATTTATAATTAAAATAGTACAATTTTTTTGGGAGCATAAATTGTCATAATTATATTTTTGTGTATATTAATGTTAATGAACTTAAAAGAAGGATAAAATAGGAAATTTATTTTGTTTTAGTACTTGATTTTTGAAAAGTGACTTATATTTTGAGACAATGAAAAATAGAATAAGGAACTAATATTTTGGAACGGAAAAAGTATTAAATTCCTTACAATTGCAAATATGAAAATTAAATAAACAAAACCCAAAATTGATAAAAGAAAAACATTCAACTTGCTTCAAAATCATGAAATTAATTATGGACAGTTCCTAAATATATGCCGAACATGTATATGAAATAATTTTCAAAAATTCAAACACATTAATAAGAGATAAATATAAAATATAAAAATAAAATAAAATTGCAAGTCAAATTCACTATTTAAATAGAAAAATTGTTCTACTCACTTTCAATACAACGTCATCACTATTATCACCGTCACTAACTATTACAATGATCACAACATTTTCAAATTTTATATTAAATTCCTTACTCTTAAATATAAGGAAAAATTACCAGTAAATCCTATATGATAGAAAGTTGAACCATTTAATCCTATGAATTTTCTTATGCACCATTTAGTCCCACTATCAACATCAACAACATCAACAACATTATTAACATCATCAAAACATTAGATACATTATCAACATTAACAAAAAAATCCTTAAAAAAAAAATATGCCCTAAATGTCGATCAATGTAAAAAATAAAAACCGAATGTTATCTAAAACCGATCGCGATCCAGGGAAGAAATTGAATTATAAAATTAACTCTATATCGCGATCGGTTATCTAAAACCGAATGTTATCTACAGTTAATTTGGGTCTAAAACGAAGCTATGTAATGAAATTGAAGTGTAATCACATACCAGGAAGAGAAAGTTGGAGTCTTGTAGAGATGATCTTATAAACCCTTAAAGGAACCCCGTTCCGATCTTTCGTGTTCTTCGCGCTTTGGGGTCTGCCATTTGCTGCAAAGAAATTGGATATCCATATGTATGTATGTATAAAATTAACTCTAGATAACCGATCGCGATCGCGATGCTTTTCTACAGAGAGAGTATGAAGATTTGTTTTGATATTTGCAGATTTCAGTGACTATGAAGATTTGTTTTGATATTGAAGACGAAGAAATGTTTAATGTTTGATGATGTTTAATGTTTAATATTGATGATGATGTTTAATGTTTGATGATGATGTATAATGTTTAATGTTGAAGACTAATGTTTTATGTATGATGTTTGATGTTTGATGTTGATGATGAATAATATTTAATGTTTAATGTTTGGAGATGTTTAATGTTTAATGTTGATGATGATGTTTAATGTTTAATGTTTAATGTTGATGATGATGTTTAATGTTTTATGATGATGTATAATGTTTAATGTTGAAGAATAATGTTTTATGTCTGATGTTTGATATTTGATGTTGATGATGAATAATGTTTAATGTTTAATGTTTGATGATGTTTATTGTTTAATGTTGATGATGATATTTAATGTTTAATGTTTGGTGATGTTTAATGTTGATGATTTGATGTTGATAATGTTCAATGGTCATTAACATCGGGATAGGACCTAACGGTTCATAAGAAAATTCATAGGACCAAATGGGTTACAAGATACAAATTTAGGATTTATTGGTGCATGCTCCTAAATATAAAAATCAAATAAACAAACTGAAAATTGATAAAAATATTCACTTGCTTCCAAAACCTTGAAATTAATTGTGTGTTCCTAAATATATGTATAACATGCATATGACATAGTTTTTAAAGTTTCAAGTCCATTAATTAGATAAAAATAAAAAAATTTACAGTTAAATTTTACTCTTTTTTGGGGGGAGCGGTAGAGAATACGAATTCCTCTATAATAAAGACAAAGATAACAGTGACTTTTCAATAGATTAGACTTGAAACAAATTTAAAATATGAAAACCCACATACATAGTGCCCTAAATACACTTCGAGTGATTGTCTTCAACCATGTTTAGAGCTTTCAACGCAAAATTCAAGTCAATTATAGTCACAATCTCTATCCCTTTCGTCGTCACAACCACCATCTTCACTGCTACTACAAAACATTCATCGCACTACCATTATCGGCTTTTCCTCTATTGATGTGTCTTCTCTGTCTCTACGTTTTCGTTCTCTCGATAGAGTAGCACAAATTCATTCATTCCATCAAAGACGAGGGAGAAAAATAAAAAGAGGTAAAATTGTCCAATATTAGTTAAATGTCTATTACTAGGACTTCGAGGACCTTAGGCTATAAAATCTCTCTATATATATATAATCCAAGAGCATTATCCATGTGTGTATATATATTGAGGGACAAGATTATTTTCAATTGGCAAATCAGTTAGTGTTGTTGGATCCCAGTGGGCTCTCCATTGGATATATCTCCATGATCAAAAGATAACTGTCACATTTGTTGGGTTTTCAATATCTTTTTCTTCTTTCTTTTTTTCTTTTTAAGAAAATAAAATAAAATCTAGTTTGGACAAAAAATACAAAACAGTCTTCATTTTTATATGATTTTCCCTTTTGGGTGAGAATATAATTTTTAAAATTTAAAAAATATTTTTTGGTGTTTGCTTTTGTCAAGCTAAATTCAATTTTTATTTTTTTTTTAAAATTATGCCCAACAAGTTACCGCTCTGTAATAGTGGTAACAAGGCAATTAGGGAATCGTGGCAAATAAAAGAATGGCTACCATCGCAAAACAACTTTCAAAGAATAGTTCACAAATAAAACGAAAAAATAAATTACACTTTACCCTTTTGGTCACTCTCCCATATCAACAATAATTGAGACCCCCTTTTTTAGGACACCCACAATTCCTTTTGGATCTCAACCATTGATAGTGTGAGTCTTACACATACATTAATAGTTGAGATTCAAAGGAGATTATGGGATCCTTAAAAAAAGGAGTCCAAGCATTTTTGTTCCCACATTAATCTTGAAAAAAAAAAATCTCACTTGCATGTTTCAAAATTTTCACAAATTAGTCCAAAAACTAACTTATGTAAAAAATAAAACACAAAATGATACATTAACAACCACTTGACATAAAAAGTAAAGGAATTGACTAATAAATCCCATTTTGTGAACTTGTAATCCGTAAGGTCCTAAATGTTTTTTTGCTGACTGAATAGTCCCTAATTTGTTTGTTGATTGTTTTGCCACTGCTAGTATTATTGGTTGACAGTTGGCATGGGTTTATATTGGAGAAGGTGAACGGGTGTTTGTGTGTCACGTTGATTGAAAAAGCGCACTAATATCTTTTTTAATTTAGGAGGTTTGTAACACGCGCAAAATGGGACGTGGGTTACGTCGTAAGTGTTGTTTCGCACGTGACGTGAACACACACAATAAGGCACACCGAACTGGTTTCAGATTTTCGATTCGGATTTCTCACAACTCGACCCTTTTTTTTTTCGGTTGCAGTTGTTGTGGGTTTTGAAATTCAAATACCTGTGACCGAATCCCACAAACGTGATTTGTGGGATTGTATTCGAAATAATTTTCAAATCAATTTGGTGTGGGTGTGTTGGGGTTGGGATGATTCTTGTGGTCTGAGAAATCCACCAACGCGGAAAAAGAACCCCTTTTATCTAAAAACCCCAACCCGGTGGAATGTTCCCACACATTGGCAATCATCCCCATTTTGGAAAGACGAATTGGTGGCGCATGTCGACGTGAATCCTACCATTTTTTACGATTATCCCCTTTTCTACTTTGAATTTCAAATATTCGTGATTCTGAAACCCACGTTATAATTTGAGGGAATATTTCATGCAACGTTGGGTGTGAATCAGAATCTTTGTATTGTTTAATTTCGTTGAGTTCGTGGTCGTGAAGAACTCTAATACCTTCCTGGAGCAATGGGTTTTGCACTGTGAACCCCACCGATCAAATTTGAGGTGCATTGTCGTCGGCTACAAAGTCTTAATTAGTGTTTGGAAAACATAAGTTGTTCATTGTTGAGTTCACGTTATAGATGGAATAAGTGGTGTGATTTCGAAACCCATGTTATGGATGGAGTGCATGAATTCACGTTATAATTGTTCAATGTTAGGTTCACGTAAGTTGTTCGTTGTTGAGTTCACGCATTATTGGTGTGATTTTGAAACCCACGTTATAGATAGAGTGAGTGGAGTTGACGTTAACTACAGCACTGTTAGACTGCCACACAAAAAAAATAGACTCAAAATGAAATCCCTACTTGGAAAACTTCATAAACGAATTTTCACCGCTCCCACACCACAAATCTTGAGATTACACATACCCAAAATAAAACAAAACATTCGCATAAATTATGTGAGGACATATTTGTCCAACATACAACCCTCTACATTCAAAAAAAGACTTATCAATAAACAATCCGCCTCACATGGCCTTGTCAATCAAACAAAAACTCAATGGGGTCAAACGAAACACAATTTAACCATATAGTAATTTCCAATAAATTTTTAAAAAAAATATTTTATTATATATAACTCGCGCATTTAACACAAATCCAAACATTAATATAATAATATAATTTTTATATCATGTGGCAATCAGATGATATTTTCTGTTTAATTTTAAGTAAAAGTTAAAACTACACAAATGAATTAAAAAAACATGAAAACCAAACTGTTTAAAAACAAAAAACTTCAAGGGCCAAACTGTAAAAATGGCCAGACATAAAAAAGGGCATCACCCCAACTAAAACACATGCAGATACAGGTGAACATGCATTCTCATGAAACTAGTGTCATTTTAAGAACTAGAAACGAAATACTCTCAAAACTTTTGATTCTTTTAACCACAGAAAGCTCAAATCCTCATGCCAAAGTAAAATGTGACTGCTACATATGAGTTTCAACAATGAAAATTAACTTCAGTTCAACATCATCCAATTGCAAGTACCAAACACTACCAAAAAGTACAATGGTTTTACTTTGACACAACGCTCACAGCCTTCTCCCTCTTCTACCGCCCTTTCTACGAGTGCTATCAGTAGGAATTGGAGTCACATCCTCTGGAACATGAAAATTGGATTGTTAAAGTCAAAATTTTCATCGACAAGAATATTAAAACATGCAACTAAAATAGAAACCTTAAACCAATAACCAGTAATGCGAAATGTAACATTATAATCAGAAATTTTATAGAGAAGATTAATAAGACAAACTGACAAACGGACAAAATAGGCTAAAATAGCTAATAAAATAAAATGTCACATCAAACCTATAATCATTTTAGTTTTTCTCTCACAAACATCATATTTAACTACAAAAAAATCCAACTATCTTTCCAAACATAAAATTTTAACCTACTAAAATAGCTAAAAACTAAAATAGTCTACTAAAATAACAACTTTCCAAACATCCCCTTACAGATTTGAAGGCTCATTTCTGATTTTAATGCCCTAGTGTAAAAAGCTAAAAACAATAGATGAAACTGAAACTGAAACTGAAACTGGAGAATTAAAAAATGCTTATATCAAGCCCAATGAAACGCGAAGTACCGCAATATTAACAGAAGTAGGCACAAAGTACACAATACTACGTATAAAAAAACTCATCAAAACATTACTTGGTAGCTTGTTACTAGATCATAGTCTGAATTCAAGAAGTCAATAGTACGCAATCATTTTCTTTTTCTTATATTTTTCAGTCTCCAACCAAACCTCATTTTGTGATGGATTTGGCCAAACGCAGTCTAGCAAAATTTTTGAATCATTTCACCATGAATTTCACCCAACATTAAATTATATGCATAAAGATATATACCCGTAGGCCTAGGTGACCATTGATCAAGCGAGTGTTACTAAGTTCACCATTCATTGACTTCCACACAACCCTAGTAACACACTGAATTTCTGTGAATATCTATGAATCTTATTTCAAATTCATTTTAAAATCCACCACATTATTTGGATAAATCAGTGATGCACCCGGTGTATTTTTAAAGATTCAATTGAGAGAATAAAAAAAGGCAACTTAAAATAGAACCAAAAAAACTACTTTCAAGAGAACAAGAAAGGTACCAATGCGACCAATTTTCATTCCTGAACGAGCAAGGGCTCGGTGCAGACTGAGCACCTGGACCAGGTGTTTTTGTCTTGTTTCCACCAGTGGCACGGAGCTTAATATGAAGGGCATTGATGCCAAGTTCCTATTCCGTAAGAAAAGTCAATGTTAGTAAAGAAAAGTAGCAGTATAAATTAAAATAAATCCAAAATGCAACAAAGAATTGTCCAAACAACCAAACAAAAAGCATTAAAGTTTAAAAACTTCATCTATAAAGTTCATTTAACAAAAGAATCATAAAAGTGAGTGATATAATTAAAAACAGTCGGGGCCACAAACTAGGTTAAACATATCCAAGAATCTCGAGTAAATTACAATGAGCTCCATGCTACCGATATGTCAGGGTAAAATTTAATGGTAAAAAATAAATTTTAATATATTTGTTGCTTCCTTTTGTGCTACTGTTAGTGAAGGCGAGCCCTGTTTAACATTTTGAAACTAATGAGGTGAACTATATTTATTCCGATTGTCAAGAGAGATCATTGAAATTTACCTAAGAATCTACTATTTACATTTGACTCATAAGAGTAGTAATAAACAAGCAAAATTGAAATTATGCAGAAACCTTGCATCTTTGGGAAACATCCTGTGCTGCAAGCATAGCAGCATATGGAGAAGACTCATCCCTGTCTGCTTTCACTTTCATGCCACCTGGGGTTTTTAGGAAAGGAAAATTAATCAAAGGACATATATTTGAACATTTTTTGCTGCACTGAATGAATCTCATGATAAGAAGACAAACGAGTTGTCCCTGACAAGGATCAGGATTTGGAGAAAAAAAATTAAGCGTTGTATAGTCACAGCTCAATCAAGGCAAAAACCCTTAGTAGATGTGGGAGTCAGAAAAATATAGGTACTAGCTTATTGGGCCTAACTCAAACAAAGCCTACAATGGGTCCAACCCAAACAAATATTACACCCCCCATCTATATAAAGGAGGGGCCATCCCAAGTGGAAGGTATGTTCTCATCTCTCTCTACAAAACACACACCCCTTCAAATGTATATACTATTTCTTCCTTGATTCAATGACTGACTTCATCATCGGAGAGTCCCCGGCCGGCAACCCCGGTTGGGTGGCACCGACTATGTTCATCATTGCAGATCTACAGGGGTGAAGCTCTTCTCTTCGTTAGATCTCCACAACATCCATGTGAGAGGATATTTCATAGTCTCACAATTGGCGCCGTCAGTGGGAACGACTGAATGAGATCAACGAACAACACAACAAACATGTTCTTGTAAGTACAAATTTAACAACAAATTTGATATATTTGCCCTCTGAAAATTATTTTAAGATTGGTTCTTGGATTGGATATACATATGTTTATGCTTACAAAATAGAGCTTTTTGTTCACTGTGAATCTTTTGTATCTCCTTTTTCTCTCTCTACAAATGGGTTTCACTTTTCTTAAAGAGAGCATCTTTTTGGCATATTAAAGCTGATTGACGAAATTTTCTTGTTGAATCTGTTAAAGCTGTTAGTCGGCACTTTCCCAACTTATGCGAGTACACTTCACACTGTTCATGTTGATTGATGAAATTTCATCTTTTCTTGGAATATACATACATATATATCTATACTAACAATTTCTATGGACTCCAAACTTGGGTCTTTACTCTCTCTCTAAAAATTAGGAACTAACTTTTATCACCTACCTTTCCATGGAGCACTCTAGTGGTACAATCAATTCGGTTATTAAAATAAATTTTATATATAATGATATTAGAAGTTTGCCCAAAAACATTGTTTCCCTTATAACCCTTACCTTTTTGCTGAGACCATGATTATGAATTTTATATATATCAGTTTGTAGAGAATACTATTGGGGATTATATATATATATATAAATTGCTTAGTCAACACATTATATATATCAATTCAGCAACTTTATCAAGTTGCTAAGTCAACATTATTCAAAAATTCCCATTTCCTACATCACATCACTCGGCCAAGCATAAGTTCTTCGGCCACCTTGTCAAATTCGCACAGCCGTTCAACCATTCCCTCGTCGAGTTCCAATCCGATCAAGAGTTATTACATTGGCACTTCTCGGCCACTTAAGCAGTTTGGGAACCCGCCTTACTCGGCGTTGCCATTGGCTTATCAACTCGTCTGTTCCTCTACCTCCACAATTCGGTGATCCCACTCCAATTAAATCATTCGGCGATAGAACATAGATGACCGACCACGTTGCCAAAATAAAGTCGAAGACCAACTAGTATAAGGAAATATTTTCAGCACAATCAAAAATGAATTACTGATCCAACTTTCGGCAACCCAAATGTACTAGCCTAGCTCGGCTATCACAACTACGCCTATTCAGCAACCACCAACAAACCAACTTATTCAGCAATTTTATTCTCTGCATATTATAACTCGGCTTTGACAGCATTTATTCGGCCTATTATCAACAAAGCTTGGACAACTTATCCGGCAATTTTCATTCTCTGCATATAACTCGGCTTCAACAACATCTATTCGGCCTATTGTCAACAAAGCTTCAACAACTTATCCAGCAATTTTCATTCTCTGCATATTATCACTCGGTTTCAACAACATTTATTCGGCCTATTATCAACAGTTTCGACATCCGGCGTATTAGGAACTACAAGTCAGCTACACAATCTTGCTCGACACTACTCTTTCGGCATAACACTAGCATCTCGACTTGCCGAAATCCACATTTGAAAATACTAGCAGATTCGTGTCAACTCAAGGAGTCCAAACCCACCAACCTGAGGAGCCAAGAACTAACCAAAGTTCGCCGGTAGTTGCGAAACGGACCAAATTTTCAGAAAACTAAAATTTTCATAATCGTTGAAATCAAGTTTTGGCCATACCAATGTGAAGTACACATTAAGCCAAGTCCAACACAACAAACCGCGTCAAAATTAGAGCTAAAACAAAGCCGTACGGGCTAGGCGAAATTTGCCCAGAAATTCACCTATTTGGCCAAAGAGAACAACCAGAAGTTGGCAAACAAAGAAATTATTATGTGCATTGCTGCTAAGTTACATCATGTCATCGCCAAACAATCAAGTTCAAATCTATAATGAGCCAAATATATACACAAAGATTTAAGGTGGCAAAGTGGTTAAGTGTTCAACATTTTTCACAAGGACATGAGTTCAAATCTTGTAGGCAACATCATTGTTTATATTTTTTGCCACGCCACTAAGCCGTGCTGCAAGCAATCAAGCCGAGCTGTTACATGCAGAATAAGTCAAAAAAATTATCCAGCGCTTTGCGGAGCCTAATTCTCCCCGATGCGTGCGGATCCATTTTAGCTATAATTACACCACACAGTCCGATTCCAAAGAATTGAATAGCCGTTTCCAACCATTTAGAGTTTGCTGAACACATCCGTACGATCTGATTTTGCAAATTCCATACCAAACATTCATAGATGTCATATGCAATACCACATATCGCAGCTAAAAACAACATTTTTGCCGTCATACCTGGAGTTTGCTCAATGCCGAATTCACCAACTACATCTTATTCGGCGACTCTCTACCTATCTACCAGCTCGACTCATTTGTCACCAAAGGATGAATTCCTTCCGAATAACAACTTTCACTCCACAGCATTAGACATTCTCGGAACAACAATTGTTAATTTGTCTACCTCTTCGGCAAAAATCTTATAATTTCTCAAAAACATGGGGGCACGGAATCCGTTTCAAATTTTTATCGACCTACTCGGCAATTTTGGTCCACGTCCATTTTATTCCTTCCGAATAACAAATCTTATTCAAAAGCAATGGGACAAATATACGTTGGACAAGAAACTCAACTTCAATAAATTGGCAACCATTGGCAACTAAGTTCTTAACAAATCCAATTCTGAAGGGATGCCGACACACAGTGAAGCTAAGAGAAATCGCCGACCAAAAGATCGGCATAATGACTGACCCAAGTGTCGCTGACCAACTTTTCGACAAAATCACAGTATATATGAAATGCACACCAATGTTTTGACACTAGTTACTTAGGCATTGCATCAACTTTACTCGCAACATTTGCCACAGTATTCAGCAACTTTATTTGCCTAATAACATTATTCGGCAAAACAATTGCCCACTAGGACATCTTAGTCAAATTCTCAATTTGGGCACATCATCCAATCATCATCTCGGCACCTCTGATATGCATGCATACTCGGCCAACTTGGTACAAACTACAACATTTACTTGAGTTACACACTCCCGTTCCTTTTCACACCGCTCCAAGCAAGCGCCAGTTCTGAGGCAATGCATTACACTTGGCATTTGGCAATTTGCATTTGACAGCAATTCGCACATTGTCATGCGCCGTCATTTTACCAAAGCCGAATCTTCCCTGCAACATAGGGCATTGGAAATCTGCATTCCTTCCGACTAACACCTGTCATTCGAAGACAATGGGGCAAGTCTACCTTGGACTAAACACAAACCGAGCAACTCAGCAATTAAATAGTTGGCCCAATATCTACTGGGCAATTCCATACAAACGGAGCAATATTATTGGTGATTAACACGTCCACCTTATTCGGTACAGGATATATTATTCAAAGTCTTTACCATATTGGCACTTGGTCACCACTTAAAATCAATAAAAGTCTCCGAGTACAGCATAATCTTCGCACTCGGCACGGAGCGCCATCAGCAAAGACCTACACCTATGCCCAGGGGTTAGAATACTGCAGCCTACACCTACGCCCGAGGGTTAGAATACCGCGGCCTACACTTACACCCAGAGGTTAGAATACCGTGGCCTACACCCTCACCCGGGAGTTATAATACCGCAGGTCTAAACCCTCACCCGGGGGTAATAATACCGTGGTCTATTTTTTTTGGCTGATATATCTACCTTATTTAATCTGCCTTCTTTTGTTCAGGCAATCATTTTCGTGTTTCGGATATAGAATATTTCTAGCTAAGACGAAGTCCATATTTGAAAGCAATCTTTGCACTCGACAATATACTACACCCTTGCCCGGGGTTATAATACCGCTGCCTACACCCTTACCCAGGGGTTATAATACCGTGACCCATCATTATAGAGATCGTATTACTCACTGAGCTTTAGCTCACTTCTCTCCTCTATATACATATATTGGTACATACATTCATACATACATGCATTCATCCAGCTATTCATTCATTTATGTTATTCATTTATCAAATGTATTCTTTTTCAAAGGACCTAACATCTATTCGAACAGCTTAATTCGACAATAAAAACTCTCATTCCTTCTACCGAAGACAATGAAAGTTTTGGGACAATTGTGGGAGCCAAAAAAATATAAGTACTAGCTTATTAGGCCTAACCCAAACAAAGCCTACAATGGGTCCAACCCAAACAAATATTACACCCCCCATCTATATAAAGGAGGGGCCATCCCAAGTGGAAGGTATGTTCTCATCTCTCTCTACAAAACACACACCCCTTCAAATGTATATACTATTTCTTCATTGATTCAATGACTGACTTCATCATCGGAGAGTCTCACGCAAGAACCCCTAGTGGCACCGACTATGTTCATCATTGCAGATCTACAGGGGTGAAGCTCTTCTCTTCGTTGGATCTCCACAACATCCATGTGAGAGGATATTTCATGGTCTCATAGTAGATATTAACTTCTTTGCAATAATAATATATAGTGTCATGCAATTGGGCATATAATCCTTTCTAAAAAAAATAAAGCTCAAAGCCCCAACAAAAAAAAAATCCAGGCCATATATTGATTACTTTCACACAACCCAACACAATAAACAGATACCCTACATTTCAACAGCAGCCCCCTCACAACAAAACATCAAAAAAATATGCATTCATTTTAACACTAAAAAAACAAATATATATATATACAAGGCCTTACCAGTGATGCGCACAAGTGTTTCTCTTCCTGACAAATCAGTCACATGCTGCACATTAAACAGAAAGTTGCTTAATTACATCACTTTTTTTTTTTTTTTTTGTGTGGACTAATTACCAGCTTCAAATAATTCAAATTGCAGAAAAAATAAACTCTATTCATACTTACAATGAATGTGTCATTAAATGATGCAAAAATGTGAGCCACGCCAAAAACATGCTCTCCTTCTCTTACTGTGGGTCCAAGAGTAACATTCTCTTCCTTCGGCTCCCTAACCTTCCTCCTTGACTGTTATGTAAAGAAAATATTAAAATCAACCAACTTAAATGTAAAACAACTCTTATGCATGTAAGCAAATACAAGCATGTCACAAACATTTACAAATTTAACAATCCAAAAGCTACTCGACATTCACAAAATTTAAAAGATTGCACCATCAGGCAGTGACACTAAATCATAGGGTCTATAACCTGAACAATCAAATTCTAAATGTGAATCTTGTATGGCAGATGGTACTTGAGTTGCATTCGCAAAGGAAGACTTTCCTATATTTTTTATTTTTTTTTCCTTTTCTGTTGGTTTTCTTCTTTCTTTTTTCCTTCTTCCTTTCTTTCTTTTTTCTTTTGGGCTCTCTATCACATTCCAAACAAATAATTTCACTTGCTGATACTCTCATTCACACATTCACATACCAATACCAAAGAAAACATGACACAGAGTAAATACTGTGTGTTCACGTATCTCACAAAAATTACAGTCTGTTTCGAAAGATCGCTATTGACGAGAAATCATAAGAAATGAAGAGAGAGAAACGTTTGATTAATAAGTTTGGAGAGAAATGTGAGAAGTTGAAAAAAAATATTACAATGGGTTTCATTTCGTTGCGCAATTTTCATAAGACCGAGCTTACCCATTAAAATAAAACCGCACACATATCCCTATATCACATACTTCACTTTCTTACCCATCAAAATATGACATTTTCCACCTAAATGATAAACCACAATCATTTCTTTTCTTTTCTCACCTCCACGATCCAAACAGACTATTAAGAAACAATAGGCAAATCAATTACAACATAATTCAATTAGCTACATATAACAAACGTTGTAAAAAAATACTCTTTTTTTTTTTTTTGTGTCATGATTGCATAAAATCGGAACTCAGATGGAATCACACATACAATCCAAAAAGACCAATAGTCAAAATCTACAAGTAATTCAATTTAGAACCCTAAAACAAAATTGTTACATATACATTCGTAAGATCGAGTACACAACAAGTACGTATATAGATCTGATAATGAAATTCTACATATAAATCTAAACATATCTAGATTCTGCATACTATCACATACACTAAATGAATGATGTACAAGAATTTGTGAGAGTAGAGAGAGAGAGTTTTGATGGACTGTACCATGGTTTTGAGCTGTTGAGCCTGTTAGAGAGAGAGAGAGAGAGAGAGAGAGGGAGAGAGAGAGATGGCCCCTTCGATTAACGACTTCGAAAACCCTAGGAAGAACGAAGATGATTTCACTGCGCTTTTATAGGAGCGATGAACTAGGGTTTTACGGAGTGAAGAAAGAATTGAAATTCGTAAAAATAACCCTTAAATTTTTTGAAATTAAAAAAAGGCCCCAAATGTTTCTGATTTTTCACGGTTCTCTCCTTCTTTCCCTTTTGGCCCACAAGAGTAAAAGGTTTTGTGGTTCCACTTATTTCTTATTTATGGCTTTAGGAAAATTTAAACCCTACAAAATTATTGAAATATTTTTCCCACATGTATAAGTATGAGTTTTACATGATATAGAGGCTATACTCATTTGTGTAATGTATAAATTTATAACAAAATAGTTACAAGGGTTAAAATTGAAGATGGTCACAACAATCGTACTAAGAAATGATAGTAAAGGGAGAAGGAGATGATATTGGCCTGAAGTTAAAAGCGGTAATGTTACAAGAAAATTGAAGCTACAATGTGGTGCTAAAAAAAGGTTAATGGTAATGGTGTTAGGAGAAAAATGAGCATGAAAGTCATAAATGGTGAATTTTGAGTAGAGATGATAGTTTGGATTTGTTGGATTTGGTTTACAAAGAGATAGAGAAGAGAAAGTGGATGATTTGTTTAAAATGGTTTATTGTTAGATTGGTAAAGATGATATGAAGACTAAAAAAGTAATTTCGCATAATCGGTTATTAGAGAAAAGATTAGGATAAGAGAACTGTTAGTAATCAAACGGCCTTAGTTACTCGAATAATAATCAAACACAAAAGGAAACAAAAAGTTCGAAAACCATTGCTAAGGTAAAGAAACGTTGTTGGCTGACGGTGGAAGTAATACGAAAGGCCGCCGAAGGTGGTGGAAGTAATGGGAGAGAGGGTTTGTTGAATAAAAAATTGTAATATGGGTAGAGGTTTTAGGAAAAGAATATTTTGAAAATTATGGTGAAGGTCCAAAGAAAAATAGAGAAGGAACTAATTTGAAGAAAAGAAATGGATGGTCTTAAGAAAATAAGTGAAAGCTAAGAATAACACTCTTAGACTAATCATGATAAAATTATAGAGTTAGTTCTATCCTTACAAACTTCATGGAGGGCCATTTAGTTTATCCCTTTTTTAAATGCTACAAATTGATTAGTTTATATAAACTTGGAATGTCCTAGGTGCAATTGAAAGCCTCCAATAATCAAACTTGTTTTTTTTTTTTTTTTTTTTTTTTTGAACCAATGCTCATCTTCAAAATATGTTTGGAGAGGTTTGCCTCAAGATTTTGACACCTTTAAAACTGTGAAAATCATTATTAAAATATTGCTTATAAGCAAACTAAAAGAAAACCTATATAGAAGCATAACCCTTTCACAAGGCTATGTTACATGATATTTAAAATAATAACAATAATAATAAAATAAATTTGTTTTTTTTTTTTAAATTTCTATATGAATCCACCATTTAGATGACGATTAAATAAAAATGTGAATATTAAATTTTCTTAATCAAGCCCAACACCACTCTCTGAGTAATCTTAGATACTAGGTTAATTCAGGAATAAAAAATTCTAGTTTTTTTTTAAGAACCAAAAAAATAAATAAATAAATAAATAGTTGAAGTTAATTTATTTCATGTTACACTTGTATCACTGATTATGAGATCCTAAGAATGAAATACTCATCACTAATCTTTATTTCCTGCCATCCAAAGTTGGCAAGAATGTGCCCATTCATCATTCCACAACTTCCAAGGACTAGTTTTTAGTCTCGTAACAACTTTAACATTAGTTTTTTCAGATCTGCTTTTTTTTCTTTTTCAAAAAGGTCATGAAACTTTTAAAATTTGTTTGATGTTTTCTATATATAAATAAATAAATTTGCAAAAAAAAAAGACCCAAAAAAAGCTGTGTTCCCAAACAAACACATTACTGAACACTGTCACAGTAAAATGTTACTTAAGATTAACCTCGTACATTTTACACTAAAAAAATCTCACATGACAAACCAAAAGAGTTCACATGTCACTTTCTCCAAACACTCCGAGAGCTTGCAAATTGGCACACCGTTGAGAATAAGCCGATGCATTAACTAAACAATCCTGCAGTTGAATTAAAACAAAATCTCACTCAATTTAACGGATCACTGCATACAATTAAACTACATTGAGACTTCAAGAATTACCACATACCGGCACTTGTTAATCCCACACTAATTTTGATTGGAAGCAAGGGGACGACCACGTCCCATTGTAAATCCCTTCGTTCCATCGGGCATTCTAGGGCCGGGAGGTGGCTTTATGGGTTCACTCCCATGACTAGAAGAAACTGTTCCATGGCCTAAGATTATTATTATTGTTTTTAAGGAAACGTAAAATAAATAGAGTTAGTTTCATGAATTGAGAGATGATCCCAGGAAAGGAAAAGAACCAAAAGTAAAAAAATTATGACTCGTTAAATACCCTGCCCATTGGTGCCACGATATCTCTGTCCCTTTCCCCGTCTTCGGTTTCGACCCTTGTAACCATTTTTCTCCTTTGATATATGGTCCCCATCCTGTAATGAAAAGAAAAAATATATATATATATGTATTCCGCTTTCTAATAGATTTTATAGAAATAACATCATATCATTCATGCAGGTGGTTTGGTAGTTAAAACTTGGTACTAGCCTTCAGGTTATGGGTTCGAACCTGAGGACCACTTTGTGCAAATTATACCAAAGGTTAAGTTTGTCCCCTATCTACCTCTCCCATACCTCCAACAAATGGGGACTAAATTGGGTGTAAATTTTTTTTTTAAACATCACATCATTCATCTATTACACCAATGCATCCACCAGAACAGGAAATGGTTCCATTTAATTATCTTGGAGAACAACTTAAGGGCTGTTTGATGCAGTTTATGTAACTACTGAACTTTTTTATTTTGAAAATATGTGCCAAAGTGTTTGGTGCAACTTCTAGAAGGGGAGAGGTACTCTTAGCTTCTGCTTTCTAACTACCAGCTTTCAGCTTGGCAGATGAGGCATCAAACAGGCCATTAATAAGATTGAACAACTGACAGTTCCAGGAATACCCAACTGTGTTTCATTTGTGTTTATAATTATTATGTTCCTAGGCCAATGTAAATACAACTACAAATTTAAGGCTCCAATGTTAAGATTGAAGCTACTAACCTCTTCATCGTATGCGTGTCATCATGGTGCTCACTTGAATAGTGGTTCTCCTCATCTCCAGCTGGATCAGATGCATGTACATTGTTATTCTTCTCAGAATCCGCTCTTCTCGACCCTTTATTTTTCTGTCCATGTTTTACCTGTAGCACAACACAATAAACTAAATTCCTGCCTATTATTCCCAGGATTGGAACCCAAGGTGACAAAGGCATTTACCGCTCGCTTTTTGAGAAGCTTAACCCGCATGCCATATCTCCAATCTTGCTCATCATTTAACATAGCCACCTAATCCATTCACCATCAATGCAGACGCATAAATTCCTTTCAATTCATTCCAATATCATAAACAATGTGGACTAGAAATAATGACTGAACTTCACACTCACAGCTTTCTCAGCAGCCTCCACTGTCTCATATTCCACAAGAACGTAACTACAAAAAATAGAATGCGAATGATGTTTACTATTAACCACCTTTTCCAGTGAAATTTAATACACACAAATTACACAAACCATACACTACATGCCAAATTAACAGCCAATCAATAGCAAGGTAACAAATTTTTAACCATCTCTTTGACAATGATTAATGGGGCAGCTAAAGCAGGTAGGACGCAAACATAGACATTACAATAACATGGCAAACATCACCAACTGGGAATGCAGGCATCTTTTCAGGCTTCATCTGATTCTCAGGAAGCATGAGAAGAAGCAAAATGATTTCAATCAAGTTCTTTTCTCAAGTACTTCCAAACATTTTCTTTTACCCTTCATTTCAGAGAAGTAAACAAATCTTCATAGGCTATGTTTATTTATTATCCCAAAAAATAAAATAAAATAAATAAATAATACAAGAAATAAAAAACCCCACCTTCGTCATAGCATTTATATGTTCATGTGTGTCGAACCAAGACACTTTTTTCTTTTTTTTTTTCCAAGTGTCCAAAATGTGTCCAAGTCAGAAAATTTTAAAAAAATAGTAAGACATGTTTGGACATGTGTCCCACAGATGTCAATAAGTGTCCAATGAGTGTTATGTTGTGTCCGACAAGCCACCTTAAAGGTGTTCATGTTTCTCAGGTTTTTATAAATTTAAAATTAAAAAATATATATACACACATGATAGAGTACTTAGAAATGTAAAATGGTGAGTATTATAGAAAAATAGTATGACCAAATGGTATATTGATGCAATTAAGGATACGTATAATGAGATTGTGATTACAATGTGGGTGTTTGGGAAGTGAGTTTTTATGTAGATTTTAGTAGATGTAGGTTTTTATGAGATAAAAAATTTTTAGTGTTTGGGAAGATAGTTAAGTTTTTATGTGGTTGGATGTGATGTTTGTGAGAGAAAAAGTGAAATGATTATGGGGTTGGATGTGATATTTTGTTTGGATGTGTTTTTTTTGATTTTGCAAAACTTTTGTCTTTTAGTGGTTTTTATGAGATAAAAAATTTGGGATGTTGCTTCCCAAACACCACCAATTAGATCAACGGGAGAAACTACATAAATTTTCAATCACTGTATGATTCCATCAAAGGTCAACTTTAAGTTCTTACCGATTTGCCTTAGTCATGGTGGTAGTGGTGTGGTAGTGATTGTTGCGATAATGGTGGTGGCATTGGTGGGTGATGGCAGTACACCCCAACGGTAACATAATCATAACAATAAAAATTCAGCATTCAACATTTACAATTAAGTAAGATGTGACTTAAAACTCTAGCCTATTTACAGGAGGTGCTTTTAACATTTTAAGTGATGAATTGTGGTTATCAAACAGATTATTTTCACTAAATACATTCAATTTTAAGTGTTAAATTGGGTTACCAAACACCACCTTATATAACTTTTTAAAATTTTCAACCAGTGTCTACAAATATCCTACAAGACAAGAAGGAGACTAAGAATCACTGCCATTCAATCTTGTCTTTTCATAAATAATTAAATATGTAAATAACACCAAGTTTCCTTCTAGTGCCTCGAAGATCTACAGGACGATAGGCCCCGTTTGGGAATAGGCTAATTTAGTAACTTTTTGACTATTTAGCTAAAATATGAGCTAAAAAAAACTAGTATGTTTGGGATGACTTTTTAGCTTTTTACGAAAAGATGTGCAAAAAGTAGAGAGAAAAGAGAATCTGTGACTTTTTGGTATGGGTTGTTGGCTTTTTGGCTAATTTAGTAATTTTTTAGCTTTTTGGCTAAAAGGGAGGGTTCCCAAACGAGGCCTAATCACAGAAATCAAACAGTTATGACAGTATTTCATAAAAATATGGCTGAAGTTTAAGCAAGAAAACCAACATGCATATATTGCTTCACATTAGAGACCGTCTAATTTGATTTCTTACCTTACCACTTAGCAGCTTCTCCGCTATTGTTCGCTTTTTTGGCTCTATAATAACATGTGGATCACGGATGCAAATATTTTTTATGCTGGAATTTCAAAATCATCCTACAGCTGTTAAATATATTAATTGAAGAAAGAGAAATCAAGGATACAACAATATGAAAAGGAAAACGAGGAAACAACATACTTTCCAGCTTCACCAAATATTCTCTGAATATTTTCTGTTGAATGATCCTCTGGTAGATTTTCGACCAACACCGTGCATAACTAAGGTCCATCAATTAGACGCTAAAATATTTCAAAAAATAAAATCAGAGTGAAAACATCAAGTTCCATTTGCATAAATACCTTCGGATCCATGACCTCGGCAACTGGAAAGGGAAGAAGTCGCCTCACCTTGCTATTCGAACTTACAACCTGCAGTTACCAAACAAAAGAGTCGTCATGTATATTCCTTTTAAATTCTAACCATGTAGAATCTGAAGAGATAAAAAATGAGAGACGAGGAGAAAACAAATGGGGGGATTAAAAACAAAAACTTGAAAGGGGGTGCGGGGGAGAAGAAACCAAAGAGCACATGAAGACTTAAACCAATATGCAAGTGTTTGTTCCATTGTTTGTTTGTAGCGCACTTACAGAGCATGAGGTACAGACACTTCTGTTGGCCTCACATATTAGTATTCGACAAGTCTGGGACACAAACATATCCCAGATAGTCGTATATGTTCAACAAACCGTTGGCATTAAATTTATATATTTTTACTCTTAGAAATTTTTTTTAAATGTTGGCGGGGTCAAAGTTGGAAAAAAATTAAACAGAAGGAAAACAAATTAACAAGGCTTTTGTCATCACAAGCACTAACTGAGAGAAAGAAGATAATAAGAAGAGAAGAGAGAAGCAGACTTAGGGTTTCTTAAAATTGGTTATTTCCTGATTGAATACAATATAGTGCATGCAATTGTTGTACCTTGTTATGGAAAAAATTTCATGATTGGTGGTCCTTGCTTGTATGTTCTCCTTGTTATACCTTTTTATGGAATTATTTTCTACTACTGTTCCTTTCTTGTATTCTCTTGGAGGCAGAGACTATTCACTGCTTGAGTTTCAGTTGGGTTTATTTCTTTCTACTTGGGGTTCCACCTGTTAGTTGTATGTTTTTATTCTTAATTTGATTAAAATAATGTTTATTTTTTTAGCAAGTGGTCACCAAAATATATTCAAAAACTATTTTTGTAAGTGTCCAACAAAATATTATTTAGCGCATCCCCAAAGTGTCGTATCATACTTTTCAAAATAAAAGTGTCATGTATGTGTCCATAACTGTGCTTCTTAGCTTAAAACCTCAAAAAAATGAATTCAGTAAATAAATAAAAAGAAATGAATTCTAAAATTAAATTTCTTACAAGAAAAGAAGATTGCTTGAGTGCAGCCACTATTAACGAACTGTTATGAGTGAGCCTTTTCATTTTCCTAAAAGAAGCAATGACGGCAATGGGAACTGCAAGAAGGAGAAACCATTTATTTGCCCTATAACTTCATAACAAAATATATGTGAACAAATATCGATACAAGAGAATAAAAAAAATGGTAAATCAAAGCATAACAAAGACCAAAACTAAAAGCATAACAATACGTAATGCTAAATTAGCAATGGACCTCCACTCTAGTAAATTAGAAACAGCAAGCACAAAAAATCCTTGTAACCAAAGGGACAATTTCACAATTCTACCTCCACCACTTCTAATAACAAACCCAACTAAAAATCTTCATAATATTCTAGCTCATCTGCACGGTTGGGCTTCAAATTGAGCTAAGCAACTAAGTTCAGCTCAATATAAGCTCATTTAAGAGCATCCAAACAAAGTGGGCATGAGCATGAACATAAATTCACTTCAGAAACAAGTCAGTATGAGCATGAAACATAAACTCACTTCAGAAACAAGCCAGCAAGAGCATGAGCATGAGCATAAAGGGATTGTTTGGGATGATATAAATAAGTGCACTTTTTGACTTTTTACGAAAAAACATGAAATATGTGTTGGGTTTGAAGTAATGTGGTAAAGAAGTGATATAACTTAAATAAGATGATGTGACTTAAATAGGATAGTGACTTTTTGACTTTTTTAAATTATGCCAAACTAGGCCTCAATTCAGAAACAAGCCAACCTGAAGCAACCTTAGGCTTGATTTGGTTAGGCTCGCAGGCATATAAAGAGTTTTATGTACAATCCGTAGGAACATATTAACACTTACAAGTCTTTACTTTCTGAAAGAAAAGAACTCTGTCACCTACCTTAAAAGCCACCAACCAATTGAATTCACCATTTGCATACAAAGTAATATCCATGAGATTAACCTATAATACCTTGGTAATGAATTTAAGGCGAATTACATTGATAGTTCCTATAGTTTGGGGCTCGTGTTACTTTGGTTCCTGACTTTTCAATTGTGATACATTTGATCTTGAATTTTGAATCGTGTTCCAAATAAGGACAATTGAAAATATTATTGTTTAATTTCACGGACAAAATCATCAATTTAATAAAATATAAGCTAATTTGATAAAAATAAATATCAAAAAAATATTTTTTAATTTTTAAAAATTATTTCTATCCACAAAAGATAAAATTATGTAAAATTAATAAATCTTTTAAACATTTATTTATATATATATTTTTTACCAAATTAATTTTTATTATGTATTTAGATAATGATTATGTAATGGGTGGTTGTTAAAATTTTAATGTGTAATCGATAAATTTAATATATAAAATGTTTTTAGTATTAAATTTTTTGATTTAATGGATTGGTTTAATAATGATATCAAAGTTATCGTCATAATTGACTTTTGAAAAAATATAAACTAATTTAATAAAAATAAAAATAACCACCCATTACGTGATCATCATCCAAACACATAATAAAAATTAATTTGATAAAATAAATAAATAAATGTCTAAAAGATATATTAATTTTACAAAATTTTATCTTTAGTGTGTAGAAATCATTTTTAAAAATTCAAAAATATTTTTTTGACATTTATTTTTGTCAAATTAGTTTATATTTTATCAAATTGACGATTTTGCTCTTAAAATTAAGCAATGGTATATTCAATTGTCCTTTTTGGAACAAGATTCAAAATTCAAGGTCAAATGTGTCACAATTGAAAAGTTAGGGACCAAAGTAACACAAGTCTCAAACTATAGGGACCGTTAGTGTAATTGGCCCATGAATTTATTAAAGCTGCAAATAGTCAGTTGAATATGATAACCTAGACTCTACTCTCTAGTGACAAGAAGTTTGCCTTTCCATTTGGACTGAAATATTCTTAAGCCAATCTGTATAATGTCTAAAAATTCCACCCCTTAGAACCTAGGTTAAAAAATTAGACACGGACCCAGTTGACAGTGTGAGAGAAAGAGAGAGTTTCAAGAAGTAAATGCACATAAGGTGAATAAGCAATAGCGGAACATTAAGGCACACCAAGAACCTCATTAGTTAATAAATTAAATAATTGTAAATACGGGGCAGTCTCAGTGCACGAAATTCCCACTAATGCAGAGTCTGGAACAGTCGGATGCACCCAACATTAAACCCAACCCCCACCCCACATATACAGAGAGGCTATTTTTCATGGTTTGAACCCATGATCCCAGATCAAAGTAGAACAATGCATACATATGAGCAAGGTTTTGAAAAGCGGTTGCGGTCGCCGTAACGGTGGCGGTGACGCGGTGATTGCTTGATTCTTGCGGGGTGTAAAGGTCGTAGTGTAACGTTATGTAACCGGAACCGTGAATTTTTTTATTTTTCGCACAATTTGAAAAAAACTTATCGATACGCATATTTTTTTTCCATGATCATATTTGTTAGGTTAAAAATAAATATTGATCAATTTTGTAAATTTTTAAGTATGATCCAATATATTTTATATTTTTAAATCACTACAAATTGAGTTTTTTACATTTTATTTTAATAATTAATAACTTTATATTATAAAAAAAATCAATCACTAACTATTATATATAAGATAAAAAATGACAAAAGTAAAAGAATAAATAAGAGTCTATATATATATACATATTTTAACCAAGTCAAATAGATAATGACCACACTTACTATTATTATTATTTTCAAACAATATATAGATAGACACACACAAACAAACAAAATGGTTTAGTGATAGCAGCTGAATAGAATAGCATAGGTCTTACAGTTTCAACAAATCAATAACATGTTCTTCATCTTCCCTCTTCTCTCTCTCTATCTCTTGCTTCTCTATTTTCTCTTTTTATCTTCCCTCTTCTCTTTATCTCTCTTCCCCCATTTTTAGCTTTTTTTTGTGTGTTTTTTCGAAAGAAACAGTTTGAAACCGTTACGTAACGGTGCGTAACAGGCCGTTACGACTGTTACGGCACCGTTACGACCGCTAGAGCAGCCGCTATGGTCGACACACCTGTGAATCTCAATCACATTGCAAAAGCGGCCGTAACGGGTGGCGGTAACCTCCAAAACCGTTACGTAACGGCGTTACGTAACGGTTGCGGCCGCTTTTTAAAACCTTGCATATGAGGAATCCCTTTGAATGATGGAATTCATTAACTATAAAATTAGCCAATGAGACTCACCCCAATCACATCCTACTTCAAAGGGTGTAATGCCAACAACTAGAAAAATTCAACTGGAGACATCCTGGTAGATTTTTAGATTGAGGTTCGTCCATCAAAATATAACAAAATGATAGGACATTACACTAAAGTTCTAATCACTTGCAAGGTTGTTAAAATCAGAATCCTAAGTGGGATCGTTGAAAGGGACTCGTGGATTAGATCGTAAAATCGGATTGAGGATCGTAAGATTTTACTTTCAACGCAAAATAAAATGAAAAATTATGGATAGTGATAATGTATGTTACAAGATTTTAAAAAGACTAAAGAAAAATGATAAGTTTGATATAATGCACTTTCTATGTTAATATAAATTGGAAGAGATGATTGAACAAGGAGTTTGTGGTCAATTTGTTTATATAGATATACTTATATATATATATATATAAGAAATAATCACAAAAAATATTGTAGGATCAAAATCGTAATAGAATCGTGATCGCATGTGATTCTACATGATTTTATGAATAAAATCGTAATCACTTTAAAATCTTACTAAATTTAAGATCCTAGTGTGATTTAGATCGTTTGGCCCAACTAAAATCATAAGATCATAAGATCATAAGATCCGGATCGAGATCTGATAACCATGATCGCTAGGTGACCGAAAAAACAAAAAGTTATGATTGCAAATTTGAGTTCTAAAAACAGAGAAGGAATCAGTAAGCAATTGGTGGCATAATCATTCAGCTAAGTCCCAGAAGTTCAGCACAGCTAACATTGGCTGCACCAGGAACGATCGAGACTAGACAACCTGTCAAAGCTATGATTGCAAATTTGAGTTCTAAAAACAGAGAAGGAATCAGTAAGCAATTGGTGGCATAATCATTCAGCTAAGTCCCAGAAGTTCAGCACAGCTAAAATTGGCTGCACCAGGAACGATCGAGACTAGACAACCTGTCAGAAGTACCCGCTTTACTTCATCATTTTCATCATCTCCATATTAGTCCATAGTTGTCAAAATTTTACAATTCATGATTCAATTTATGATTCATACATAGATTAATGCAAATCTAGGGGTGAATCTATTTTGAGATAGAATCAGTAGTGAATAGCTTGATTCACAATTCCATCCATGTTATACAATTCATGCAACTTGTCCCCCTTTTTAACTTTTGTTAATAAAATGCCACAATACTACATGCAAGAATGTTTAGGTACAAAAATAACCAATCCCTAAACATAATTTGTTGTTCTTTTGGTGGTCAAAAGGTTTAAAAGGATCTAATCTAATCTAATCAAACCTAATTGTTCCACAATTTTTTTTAAAATTTTTTTGACTTTTTCTAAACAATAAGCAATTAAGCATACACTTTTTAAAGTGTTTTAGAGTTTTTATAATGTCAAAAGAGAATATAATATGGTTTTTAATTAATTAAATTGTTGGAGGGATTTAAACCCACATATCTTGCTATGAGGGCAATATCTTCCTAATTCCTTTTATAAGAATTATTGTATATTTACCAAAATAAATTTAATTAACTTTGGCCTTGTTTGGCGAAGGCTTTCTTTTTTTTGTTTTTTACTTTTTGGGCTAAAATTCACAACGAAAAAAAAAAAGAAAGAAGAGAGAGACTACAATAGCCAATAAGACAAAATGTCACATCAAACTCATAATCATTTCTCTTTTTTTTCTCATAAACATCAAATCCAACTAAAAAAAATCCAACCACCTTCCCAAGCACAAATCTTTTAGCCTACTAAAATAACCAAAAACTAAAATAGCCAACTTCCCAAACAAGGTCTTTCTTTCATATATATGATTGTTTGACATCATTTTTTATAATTTGTGCCAATTTTTTTTCCTTTTTGTAAGTAAAATTTCATTAAACAGACACCGCTAACATGGGTGTGCACATGGTAAACAAAACACAAAAGACCAAATAGTATCCCAACTAAGTATCTTACTCGGATATACAATTCCAAAAGTCAACACAATTGACTATAGTAAAAGGAAAATTCTCACTAACTAAAAATATAAAGGAAAAAAAGTGTCTTTCAAGCACAAAATAGACCTCTCACCGCTATCAAAACACCTCTGATTCCTCTCATGCAATAAACACCAGATTAGGCAAAGAGGCAATTGCCTCTTATGCTCTCTGCTATCTGCCTCTTGGACAACCTCGGTTGTAATAAGCAAACAAATTCCAAACCAAGAAGGCATCACCTAATCCATACCCCACACCTCCCTAGCTACCATGCAAGGAAGAAAATTGTTAATACTCTCCCCGCACACTTCCACATGTAGCAACATCTTGTTATAGAGGAAAAAAAAAAAAAAGAGGGTGCAAGTTAACACTGCAGAAGGAAAAGACAACCTACTATATATCAAAATACCTGTCCCTACATAGTGAAGATATATTTTAGTCTAATAGTACAACAATGGCCTATCCTTAACACTTAGATAGTGTTTGGTTCATCGGAATGAAATAATTATTCCATCAAAATATTCATTCCCTTGTTTGGTTAGACTAAAAAAATAATGACAAATGCATTACAAATGGAATCACATTTCACGATTTTAAGAGAATGATCATTACATAGGAAAGTTTAAGGAATCACAATTTCATTCCATTCCCTCTCATTCCAGTGAACGAAATAGAGCATTGAGGTTCATATTTTTTACATTTCATAGAATCAAGAAAAAAAAAATCTCAAAAATAATCGAGCTAAATTTAAAATAAATAAAAAATATAAAACAGACAAACTAAACACTTACCAAACCCTTCCACATCTTTAGTCACATAATTCATCAGAAATTTGTCATTGGGCAAATTTTCATCACTGAAGTAATACTCCACCTGCATGATGACAATAATACTATCTCAATTAGCAGCTTTTAAACTTTTTGGTAAATCCATCCCTCAAGTTCCAGAACAATCAATCACCCAAGCACCAAAAATCATTAGCTTCGCAGAAATCCAATTAATAGCTTGGTCTAAATTCTAAAAGACACAAAGCAGGGGAAAACCTTATATCCATTCATGAGCCATATAATTGACCCTCGTGGCATATTCAATGGCAAGATTGAGAACAGGAAAAAGCGCCATCACAATTTTGCCTAATTCCTACTTTGGGCACACATTTTTGGTGATGGGAATCCCATTTATCTGGAAAAGACACCCCCAAATGGTTTCCACCACAAGTTGTATTTTGGTTCCCATATATCCATGGGAACTGAAAATTGTAATGGAAGAAGATCAAAAAGCCATCTTTTTGAGCCAATTAGAAAAAGAAAAGGAAAAGAAAACAAAAAAAGAAGTGGAGTTGACAATATTAACCCAAATCCATCTCACACACCATGTAACCAAATACAGTTTACACTACAAAAACCTCAAATGTAGAAAAATACCAATCAAAAACCCTCCTTGTCTTCATGACAATATGCTTCCGACACCTAAACACTGGAACTGGAACACCCAAAAGGAAATTCATCTTTCCAATTTATGATCTAAGAGAATCTCATGATTGTAATGGCAATTGATAGCAAGACCATTTCATAGCAACCCTTACAGACTGATAATTAGAAATACATGTATGAATCCTTCTACAGGGTGGGTGTGAGGTCACAATACCATTTCATAGCAACCATTACACACTGATAATTATAAATCATAGGTTCTCTAAATAGGTTACATCACTTTAAATCTTTAATCAAAAAATGAACATTTTTAATTATATATAACATTCATTGGTCACCTGTCACCTTAAATTACAATTCCGATTTACTGTTATGGGTCTTCGGATCCATGGCGTGACAAGTAAAGCAATAATTTTAAAAAATAAAACTAAAACCCTGAAGCATTACCCTGATATTATATTGCATTCACCATATCAACTACTTTGAAATTGACTTCAAAACGCTGACTATTACAAGAAATGAGCAGTATAAAAAAACCTTACATCTGAATTCAAAATATAAACATGAATCATATACACGCTTTAAAACCCTAGTCTGATTTTAAAAATAAAAAATCGTCCTTTAAAACTCCACTAACATTCAAAACAGTATACAAAATGACAAATTCAAACTAAAAAATAAATAAATTAAACAAACAGTGATCGTATCAAATCCAAAGTTATGCAACACTTGTTCAACACTGCAAATACAGATGTATACGCACATGTAAATATGAAGATAGAGAGAGAGAGAGAGAGAGAGAGATTAGTTGCCTGCTTAATGATCTTGTCTCGGAGATCATCGGTGAGAGTAGGGGTCTGATGAGGCTTTTGATCGGCGGAGGCATGGGGGGCAATTTCTTCTTCTTCTTCTTCTTCTATATCTTCGAAGTGATGATCGGCGATCTCAGGCGAACCGACGGGTGAGAAATCAGGATCGTGCGGCTGAGGAGTTGGAATTGCGACGGCGACGGCGGCGGAGGTGGTGGTGACTCCGTCGCCTTCCATTTTTGGGAGAGGGGGGGTGGGGGGGGGGGGGCGAATCGTCGAAAGTGAAAGTGTCCGAAAACCAGCGCGCCCTTGTTTTTGGTTTCCCCCTCCTCCTGATTTGGTATCGGTCATGGAGTCACCATTTTGTAGTCTTTTTGACGAGCCCATGTTTGTCATTTTCTAGGCCAAGTGTGGGCAATTTCCATAAGCCTATTTATTTATTGGGAGTTTTTTTTTCATAAATTCACTTTTTAAGAGTTTTATTCTATTCAATTCGTATTTTTTTTACTATTTTATTAGATTTTATTTGAGATAAGAAGACCAAAATACTATTTTCATCTACTTATATTCTATTTAGTTCACATTATTTTCTTATGTTTCAATAAGTCCTATGACATAATTACCAAAATATCCCTAATGTGAATGTTTACACCGTCAATGTGAATGTTCATATCGTCAATGTGTAGGGGCCCGACCCATGTCGATCCTCGTGGGTGTCCGGAAAAATTTGAGTCGAGCCGGGACGGGCCCGGCCCGTTGACAATGTGAATATTCACATTGACATGTTAACATTTACATTAATATGAGTGTAAAATTGGCCCGTGTCCCGTGGCGGCACAAAACCCGCCCGTGGCCCATGGACAGCTCAGGCGCGGGCTCGATACGGTTCGTTGACAATGTGAATATTTACATTGACATGTTAACATTCACATTGATAAGAGTATAAAATTGGCCTGCGCGTGACTAAAAGCCCACCGGCCAAGTGACCGGCTCGTTGACAATGTGAATATTTACATTGACACGTTAACATTCACATTGATAGGAGTGTAAAATTAGCCCGCGTCTGGTGGTCGAAACCCGCCATAGGCGGGACGGGTCCAAATGGCAGTTGACAATGTGAATATTTACATTGACATGTTAACATTCACATTGATAAGAGTATAAAATTGGCCAGCGGCCCAACCCAACCCGTTGACAATGTGAATATTCACATTGACACGTTAACATTTACATTGATAATAATATAAAATTGGTCCGCGACCCATGAGAGACCAAAAGTCTGCCCACGGCCCAGGGCGGGCCCGGCTCGGCCCGTTAACAATGTGAATATTCATATTGATATGTTAACATTCACATTGATAGGAGTGTAAAATTAGCCCGCACCTCGTGGTCGCCTACGAAATGGGCGTGGCGAAACTGGCCTTTTTTTTAAAATTTTTTTTTTTTCTACCAAAATTTTATTATTTTCCATCAAAAAAGACACTATGTCCCGCACGCGGGCCGAGCCTCGGACCGAGCCTTGAATGGGCCTTAACGGGGCCAATGGGCCGGGGCGGGCTTCAAAGTGATAGCCCAGGCCCTAGCCTAGGGTCTCGGACTAGGCTCGAGCCTAGGCCCAAATGAACCTTTCCCGGGTCGGCCCACGGGTCAAAAAATTAGGCCTAGGTCCTAGCCCTGGCACAAGGGTATTCGAGTTTTGCAGGGGCCGATGAATCGATTCTCGGGTCGGGTCGATGGGCCTGGGCCTAGCCTCGAGCTTAGGTCGAGCTTGGGCGGGTCTAGTCATTTTTTTTAAATTCTTTTTAATTTTTTCTACCAAAATTTTATTATTTTTCACAAAAAAATACATTGCGCCTCGGGCAGGCTGAGCCTCGGACTGAGCCTTAAATGGCTTAGCGGTAGATGGGCCGGCAAGCTTCAAAGTGATAGCCTAGGCCCTAACCTAGGGTCTCAGACATGCTTAGGCCCGAACCGAAATGAGCCTACCCCGGGCCGTGAGCAGCTCACGGGCCGCGGGCCAATTCTACATTTTCTATTAATGTACATGTTAACATGTCAATGTGAATATTCACATTGTCAACGGGTCGGATCAGGCCTATCCCAGGCCGCAGGCAAGTTTCGGGCAATGGGCAAATTTTACACTCCTATCAATGTTAATGTTAACATGTCAATGTGAATATTCACATTGTCACGGGTCGGACCAAGCCCGCCTCGAGCTGCAGACTGGCTTCGGGCCGCCCACGAGCTGCGGGCCAATTTTACACTCTTATCAATGTGAATGTTAACATGCCAATGTGAATATTCACATTGTCAACGGGCCGGGTCGGGCCCGCTGGCCAATTTTATACTCTTATCAATATGAATGTTAACATGTCAATGTGAATATTTACATTGTCAACAAAGGGGCCCGCCCACCTCGGCGCCGCCCACAGCCGTAAGCGTGTTTCGGCGACCACGCGGGCTAATTTTACACTCCTATCAATGTGAATGTTAACATGTCAACGTGAATATTTACATTGTCAACGGGCCCGGCCGGGCCTGTCCCGGGCCGCGGGCCAATTTTATACTCTTATCAATGTGAATGTTAACATATCAATGTGAATATTCACATTGTCAACGAGCCGGACCGGGCCTGCCCCGGGCCTTCCATGGGCCACGGGCGGGTTTCGCGCCGCCACGGGACACGGGCCAATTTTACATCCCTATTAATGTGAATATTAATATGTCAATGTGAATATTCACATTGTCAACGGGCCGGACCCGCCCCAGCTCAAGGGTGGGTTTCAGGCTGCCCACGGGCCAATTTCACATTCTTACCAATGTGAATTTAAAAATATAAATGTTCACATCATAAAATTGCTAACGTTCAAAAAATATTTATAAGGGTATCAAAATTAAATATAAAGGCATAAGTGTCAAAGAAAATAGTGTAAATTAAGAAAAAAGACTTTATGGAATAAAACTATACATACATGGGACTAAATGGGTTAAAAAATTCTTTCATGGACTTCTTGGATTAAAACACTTCTAAATGTGATTTATCAATAAAAATCTCTTATTTATTTCAGTGTACATAATTTTTTTATATATATATTTATAAATTTAGTTAGGTATTATTTACTTTATTTTACACACTATATCTTTTTATTATAATTTTCAATTCAAATACTCTATTCATATTTTTTATCCAAACACACACCCAATTCAATTTCATTTACGAATTTTTTTTTTTTTAAACATCAATAGTCCCAACTTTTCCCATCTTTGGGGCTTGCTTGAATGGTATGGTTTCGACAATATGAGAATGAGTTGGTTAGAGTTTTGATGTCTATTATGATTATTTATTTCAAGGTATTATTGTTATTAAAATAAATTTTTGTTAAGTGTGTGTACTAAAATAAATATGTGCATGAAAATAAATTTTTTCCATGTTTGGGTGACTCTTAGATGCCCCTCTATTTCTTATTAGACAATCTAATTTTCCAAATATATATATATTAATCAAATTATCTAAATATATATATATATCAATCAAATTATCAATATAATTATAATCCTAATTCTGGCCATTCTTTCTTAGCTCTAGCCGATTGCCAATTTGCCACCACGTCCCGTAACTTTCCTCTTTTTTTTTTAATAATTTTTTTTTTGTTCATTATTCTTCTTAAATCATAGATATGTGATTTTTGAATATAAGAGTGGCATGAAAGAGGGTTGCGATGGCGAGAGGGACTGAGTTGGGGTTTAGGGTGGGAAAGTGGGGTTGAGTTAAGGCTTTGCAATATAAAGATATTAGCAGCAGTCAAAAAGAAAAATAAGAAGAACGAGAGGTGTAGATTGTGGGCGGTGGAGAGAAGGGGTGAGAGTGGCTCTAACGGTAGGCAGTGAGCTTGGTAGCATATGGGTAAAAGGGCAAAATTATAATTAATTGAAGTATCCAACGAAAAAATTTAATTTTGAATTTAAGATTTAGGTGTCCAAATCAGTAGGTGCCCAATTAAATTATTACGGTGCATTTAGAGAAACTAGTCATATTTGATACCCATTTTTGAGGGGGTGATGAGTTAGTGGTCGACCACTATTTTAAAATTGGATTGAGAATTATCTAATTAATTCTATAGTTATGCTAATAGGTTTTCAAGCTGTTGTATGACTAGCTTTAAGGCTTCTTGTTTTATAGTTATCTGTCTATTTATTTGAGAAATTTTTAAATTGTAATTTTTTAGGAATCTGTCAGAAGCTAATGATAAGAGAAACTGATATCTTAATTTTTGATCTTTTAATTCTTGTATGAGTTCAGTACTGATTTTGATTTTAATCCTAAGTTCTTCTTCTAATGGCATACAATTTTGTTTTTTTAATTTATTTTATGAACAATATTTCCTTAATATTTCTACTCGAGTTACTCTCCTTTTATTCTAAAAATTTATTTTTTTTTTGAAAAAACTAAGTTTATGAAATGCTTGTTTGCTCATTAATATTACATGCTTTGAACCTTTGTAATATCTTCTGTTTTCTATTTTGTTACTGAGTGACTTTAACTGAAGAGCCCGTGTGAGCCGTGGTTAGGCGTTGGAGAGCAAATTGTAGGCAGAAAGGGAAAAGTAAAAAATAGAAAATAGAAAATAAAAATATATTATGTTGAACGAGGCTTAACTTCAAGGTGGGAGTATATGTAATGAAAATAAACATTGCCTAAAAATAGTCTTTTTGGATTATGATAGGATAGAATCCCCCCCAAATGACTGCAAATCCCTCCATATGATGGGATTAACGCGTGAGAAGTTGGGATTGCTATTTAAGGTGAAAATATTATCTTGTCCATAATGTTAAAAAGTAATAAAATTATATTTTATGCAACAGTTTTTTTTTAAAAAAATTAGTGAAACATCTCCTCTCCAACTTTATATAATAGGAAAGATCCAAGATTTTTTTTTATCTCTTAACATTTTTACAAAGAAAATTTGACTCAAAGAAATTTGGTCCCGACTCAGAGAAATTTCAATTTTCACAAAAAATTCCATGAAAATTGAAATTTCTCTAAATCAGGCCAAATTTATCTAAGTCGAATTTTCTCTGTAAAAATATTGAAGAATCTTAACTATTATAAAAATATTATATGTCATTTATCTTATAAAATCTTAATATCAAGGACCTTAAAAAAAATCATTTTTTTTATATATAATTGCATATATTTAATCACAATTAATTAATATCATCACGTTAGTTTATAAACAAATGTCTTTTAGCTTGCATTTATAACTTCATTTCACCATGTTAATTGATGTAAGCCGAAAGGTATCACATTGAAATCACTTAAGTTACATTTTTAGTCTTTCAATTTTATTTTTTTGGTGGAGATGATGTGTTTTGTGCACTTGTACAGATTTAGCAGATAACACACAAATTCAATCAAAAAGTGGGCGAAAGCAGATTCTCTGTGCGAAGAACAAAAAAGCCCAGCCTGCCACCTCACCGCACATGCGGCCTATCACCGCTCGAGCGGCCCACCTAGGATTGCGTGCATGAAATTTTCAGTCTATTTTGCTTAGAATAAAAGGAAGAAAAAGGGGCTGTAAAAGGGTTCGAAAATTATTCTAAAGAAAAGGAGGCTAGGGTTTTGAAGAGGTGATTTTTCCTCAAGCTTTAAAGAGAACTTTCATGGGGGCTTCCACTTCTTCCATCTCTTCCACCTCTTTCCACTCCTCCATGAGTGGCTAGGTTATTCTTTTCTAGGGTTTTGATGAAACCCTAGCCATATAATAGGATTTTTCATAAGCTTTGATTATGAATCGGTTTCAATCAATGTATGGATAATTTAAAAGTTTTTAATAATTGTTCATTTCATCTTTTCAAGTATTTTACTATCTGTGATTGTCTAATGCTTTCCATACATTAGTTTTCTTTGTATTTGTATTCAAAGTATAAGACGAGTCATGTTACGAGAGACGGATCGTGTTGCTACCATAGTTTAAAGCAAACGTCTCGTGCTACTCAGGATGATTCGTGCCTGTATGTTAAATGCAACAACCGTCTTGATCAATATTTCAAACTTGTAGTTGTGAAATATTGGGTATTTCAAATCGGATTGCAATTATTGGCCGATGTTAAATCTCATTTATGTGGTTAGTGGTGAATTCTTTGCTCTAGGATTTTTCTCAAAAATTAATATCTCAAATCCTAATTTTAATTGACAATTTAATTATTTAATTTCATTTAATTCTTGTTTAGTCATAATATCCATCAATCTTTTTAATTAAAATTAATTTAGGAATCTAGCAATTAAATTAATTTAATTTCACAATTGTCCCTGTGGATCGATACTTAGACTTAACATTATTCTAAAGAATTTGGTATAGTTTAGTATTTATTTTAGGTATGTGAAACAACCCATCAACTTTTGGCGTCGTTGCCGGGGACTTCTGGCAAAATTAGTTAATTTAAAAGCTACATTCTTATTTTAATTTTTAGTTTAGGATTTTATGCTTTCGTGTTGCTAAGTGTGCAAAGCATTTGAAAGTGAAACTATCACCGAAGTGCAAGCGGAGCACAACCGAGCTTTAAAAAAAAAAAAAAAAAAAAAAAAAAAAAAAAAAAAAACCACAGCACTAAAGTGCTAAAAAAAAGAAGAAGCAAACACTCGCAAGCAAAGCACCAAAGTGCTAAAAAGAAAGACAAAGCTCAATTAGAGGTTGGAGACAACGTCTATACGTCAAGTACCCGCAAAACGAGTAAAGTGTTTTCATTAAATCGTTGTGAGTATTTCTCCCTTTGGTATTTTGCTTTCATAACTTAGTGCACAGAGTCAGAACTTAGCGTTTATGTGTGAGTAGTATATGCACGGGCACCGTTCTTATCGCCCTGAATTGTGGAGGTTAAACCTTGAACTAGAAAGGACTCTTAGGAAACTTAGAGCCTCTGCCCGTGTTCCTAGGCTTGAACATTTATATCCATACTTTGAACCAATAAAGATGGAAAACCCAAATGGCCTAAATGGGCTTAACTGGACCATTAAGGATTACTTCACACCCACTGCATATACATCATCATCATGCATTCAGTTACCCGACACAATTGCTGCTCATTATTAGATCAGCACCATCCAAATGCTTCCATCATTCCATGGACTAGCTCATGATGACCCTTACAAACATCTGAATGAATTTCTGGAAATTTGCTTTACAGTAAGGATCCAGAATTTCACCAATGAGGCCCTAATGTTGCGTTTGTTTCCATTTTCATTAAAGGACAAAGCCAAACACTGGCTGAACTCCTAACCTGCTAATTCAATTACAACTTGGGACCAATTACAACAGAGGTTTTTGGAGAAGTACTTTCCCATTGGTAAGACCAACCAACTCAGGCGAGCCATCACCAATTTTGCTCAAATTAATGGCGAGCAATTTCATGAGACATGGGAGAGACTTCGTGACATTCTCCAACAATGTCCCCACCACCAAATGCTTGATTAGCAACTTGTGCAAACCTTTTACTATGGCTTAACTAAGCCTTACCACCAAATGGTGGATTCTTTTTGTGGTGGGACATTCATATCCAAAAATGACATTAAGGCATGGCAATTATCTGAGAACTTAAGTGATAATTCGCTTCATCATGCCTCCGTAGCTTGTCAAGTCCAGCAACCAGTAGTTGGATCCCTGAAAAGAGGGGGCATTTATGAGGCAGGGCAAAACCTACAGTTAGCCGAACAGGTAGAGGCATTGTCCCAAAAAATGGACCAATTATTAGTTGCGGGATATGCCCCTAAATAGCAAGATTAACCTCAATTTCATAAGGTATGTACTATATGTGTGAGCCCTGTTCATGACTTGAGTGAGTGCCCTTCGGCATCACAATTCTCGGAATTAGTCTAAGAGTATGTGAATGTGGCTCAAGGTTTCTCCAACTCGGGTAATAACCCATATTCCAACACATACAATCCGGGATGAAGGAACCACCCTTTTCATGGAGAGCTCATTCATAAGGCACATCCTGCAACCCTCCACCACCAAGGCAGAATTTTAATAATTTTGCCAACTAATCTTCTTACTGACCACCGTAACCTTACCAACAACCACAACCCTCGCATGTTCCTCAAGGCAACTCTACCTTTGAGACTCAGGTGTTGGAAGTTCTCTTAGAACTTAAGGGGTTGGCACCGGTAGTTCACTCCCATACTCACTCCATTGCCAAGCTAGAGGCCCAATTGGGTCAAATGGCTAATAACATGAATAGGATATAGGAAGGAAAATTACCTAGTCAGACTGTGGCCAACCCTAAAGGTCAATATGGGGCAAAGGGGTCAGGTGGGAATGGAAAGCACCATGACCAGTGCGGTGATTACCTTGAGAAGTGGGAGGGAGTTATAGCCTCGGCTAGTTGCATCTGATGCAACTAGGGCTAAGAAAGGTGACCACAGTGGTACACCCAATGAGAGCAAGAGTGAGGGAGAAACACTTAAGGGGGATGACTTAGTCCCTAGCATTTCACATGAGCCTAAGGCACTATATGTGTCTAAGGCACCCTTTTCCCCAATGCCTTGATACACTGTCCCCTTTTAATAAGAAGATGGCATCCATGGAAGCGATGATGGAGGTTTTTAAACAAGTTAAAATCAACCTTCCCCTGTTGGAGACAATTAAGCGAGTACCCTCCTATGCTAAATTTTTGAAGGACCTTTGTACGCAAAAGCGTAAATCTAGGACACACGTGTCCCAAAAGGTTGTACTCACAGAGCAAGTAAGCTCCATCTTGTTGAATGACACACCTCCTAAGTTTAAAGACCCAGGTGCCCTAACCATTGCATGCATTATAGGGGACCATTTCATTGATAGGGCCTTGTTAGATTTAGGGGCTAGTGTGAATTTGTTGCCATACTCTATGTACTAGGAATTTGGGTTTGGCGAGTTGAAGCCCACTACTGTTACTCTCCAGTTGGTTGACCAGTCCCTCAAAGTACCACATGGCATGAGTGAGGATGTGCTAGTAAAAGTCGATAAGTTTTATTTTCCTTTTGACTTTTTGGTCTTAGATATGGAACCGGTAGTTAGCTCTAGGAAGCAAATCTCGGTGATCTTAGGTCGACCTTTCTTAGCTACGACCAATGCATACATAAATTGTTGTACCGGAGTTATGGAAGTTTCATTTGGAAATATGCGAGTGAAACTGAATGTTTCCCAAGTATCCCAACAACCCTATGAAAGAGAGGAGTGTTTATTTGTAGATGTTGTGAATGGGATTGTGGAGGAGGCCTTACCCTCCATTCTTGTCGAGAACCCTTTATAGGTTTTTTAAACTCATTTTTGGGTTTGAAAATTTTGATATTAACAGGTCAGTGGAGGAGGTAAATGCCTTACTTAATTCTTCTTCTACACCAGATTTTCCTCCGTGGAAAGCCCGGTTTGAGTCCCTCCCTCCTCTGTCTAGAGAGCCTGCCATACCATCCTTAGTCACACTACCTACACTTGAGTTGAAGCCACTCCCAGCCACACTCAAGTATGTATTTTTAGGGCCTAAGGATACTTTACCTGTCATCATTGCATCTGACTTGACTGTAGAGTAGGATAGTCAATTAATGAGTGTTCTCGTGGCACATTTGTAATACCCATGTTCCGTAATATGAGTATGATTGTGTGTTTAATATGATTTTGTGTGCCATTATGTGGTCTTGGATTTCTATCTGTTCACTGTTTGATTTATCTACTTTGGAAATTTAATTGGAGGCCTTATCGGCCACAAAACCTGAAATTGATTACGCCATTGGGATTAGCGTAATTTTTAGAGCCTACGGTGAAATTTAATTAAAAAATTGATTCGAACCACATTAAGTTGATTTAATTGAGAAATTAGTGCCCAATTACTTTATTACTATTATATTTGAATTAGTGGGGTTTATTGTATTTGGGCATTACATCCTCTATTCTCTCTTCCTTACTTCATTTGGCTGATTTTGGGACTCAAAATAAGGAGAGGGTCGGCCTTAGAGGGAGAAAGGGAGAGAATTGTGTAATTTTTGGCTCAAGCTTGGGAATTTGAAGATTTAACTCTAGATTTGACCATAAATTTGAAGAATTGAGCCTCTAGGTAAGCCTTGATTTTTGAATTCGGGAGTTTAATGTGTAATCTTGTGTGTTCAAGGTTTGTTTGTGACCAAGAGCATAATTTGAGTTGGTTTTGTTGAAATTAAGGCTTGATATGTGCATGCATGTAAAGAATACCTATGGAATCACAAAATCTAACATATAAATTGTAAATTATGAAAGATTGAAAGTTTAATCCTACATGCAAGCATGTTTTTGTTGAGTTTCATGGGAATGAGCACTAATTGCATCATTTGAAGAGGAAATGAAAGTCAAAATGGGCATGCATATTGATTATTTAAAATGGGAACCTTGAATGCATAAGTTTGAGTTAATTTGGGGCATGCATGTGATTAATTTGTGAAATTGAACTCCAATGTCTTGTAATTTGGTGTTGGTACCATGTTAGTACATGTATATATGATGTTTGAGCCATAGCATGCATGAAATGTTGGTTGAAAGTTGATTTGGAGCTCAAGAACTAAATCTGGGAAACCCAGAATTTTGATGTTCGCTCGAGCGGGAGAAGTGCCACTCGAGCGGCAAATACGTGCTCCCAGTACTTTTTGCAGACTTGGTGTCTGCTCGAGCGGGGTATTTTATGCTCAAGCAGGGGAGCTTTGTAGACAGGCCTTCCGCTCGAGCGCTATATTTAACGCTCGAGCGTATTTTTCATGTAACTAGTACTTTTGCAAGCCTTAAGGGTTCGCTCGAGTGGGGTATTTCACACTCGAGCGAGGACCCTGTTTTCTGAAATTTTGAAAATGCATTTTGTGTTCTGTTTTTCCGTTCCCTTGCACTCCTAAGCACTCTTAGGCATACATTGAGTATTGTAATTGAGTTAAGGAAATAAGAATGAAGCCTAAAGAGGAAGATGTGAATTAAAGAATGGATTGAATTATTTGTGACCCATATGTGTTATGTGATATGTAGGGTCAAGCTCTAGGGCAATTCAACCAACCGATCACTGTGAGTAATATCTGACATATGTTATTGTCCAATGGCTAGTTCTATGTAAGTTTCGTAAAGTTCATTAATTTGAATGGTGGACACAGTTTGATGTGAAAGGCCTATGAGCTAGTTTGATATAAATATGGACCGAAGGTCCTTTTGACGTAATTGAATGGACCGAAGGTCGTTTTGGCATGAATGAATGGACCGAAGGTTGTTTTGGCATAAATGAACGGACCGAAGGTCGTTTTGGCATAAATGAATGGACTGAAGGTCGTTTTGACGTAAATGAATGGACTGAAGGTCGTTTTGACATGAATAAATGGACCGAATGTCATTTCGACATGAATGAGTGGGCCGAAGGCCGTTTTGACACAAATGAATGGGCCAAAGGCCATTTTGACATGAATGAATGGGCCAGAGGCCGTTCTGTCATGAATGAAAGTCTGAATGGGCCAAAGGCCAGTTTGTCATTTAGATGGGCCAAAGGTTAGTTTGTCACTTGAGTGGGCCAAAGGCCAGTTTGACACGAATGGTAGTTTGAGATAAATAATAGTTTGACACGAATGATAGTTTGACATAAATAATAGTTTGACACGAATGATAGTTTGATATAAGTAATAGTTTGACACGAATAACAGTTCGATCTGAATAATAGAATGAATGGGCCAGATGCCATTTTGACATGAATGAATGGGCCAGAGGTCGTTTTGACATGAACGAAAGTCTGAATGGACCAAGGGCCAGTTTGTTATGAAAAGATAAATAGGCCAAAGACCAGTATGTTTGGAACCACAGTCGCTTGACTTAAATTGTATATATACATGTTAAATGGAAATATGAATTGGGCCCAAGGCCGTTCGAAATATGTTGTTCTACATATTGTTATATCTTCCCATTTGATATTGTTCACTGGGCTTTCGCTCACGCTCATTCATGTGTTTGTAGGTGAGCTAAGAGAGGTCCAGACCCAGCCCCAGTGAAGCCAGTGTGGAACAACCAAGTTTTTGAGAGTCAGCCCCTACGTCTCACGCACGAGACTCGTCTTCGCCCTTTCGTTTGGTATTTATATTTTGTCATATTGGCGAGGACTCTGTATCAGTTATGTACAGTTTTGATGGGGTAGCTTAGACTAATGATCTTGTCTGCATGAACCTTTTATTCTCAGTATTTTCTGATGTGAGTTGTTAACATATTTGTGTCTGGAATGTTATGACGTGCATATAAGCACAGCTCTATGGACAAAGTTTTAAATTGCTTCCGTTTAGCCTCCATTAACTCTGTTAAAATGCGTTTGGTTTGGTTTGAGGCCGTAGGTAATCTCATGATTACTGGCCGGTTACGTCCTTAACCCACGGGGGGCGAGTTCGGGTCGTGACAACATTGGAATGCTATAGGGTGGTCTGTGGCTGATTTGCAATGGATAGATCTCTCCGTGTGCATGCATTATATACATTTAGATGAGGACACCAAACCTTCTCGTGAAATACAACGGAGGCTTAATCCCAATATGAAAGAGGTGGTGAAAGAGGAGGTATTAAAATTGTTGAATGCGGGTATTATATACCCTATCTCAGATAGTAAGTGGGTGAGTCCCACACAAGTGGTGCCCAAGAAATCGGGTATCACTGTTGTTGAGAATGAGCGTGGAGAGTTAGTCCCCATACGAACCACTATTAGGTGACGAGTGTGCATTGATTACAAGCGATTGAATTCTATGACTAGGAATGACCATTTTACTTCGCCATTTATTGATCAAATTCTTGAAAGGTTAGCAGGGCAGGATTTTTATTGTTTTCTTGATGGTTACTCGGGGTATAATCAAGTCCCGGTGTACCTCCTGACCAAGAAAAGACCATCTTCACATGTCCTTTTGGCACTTTTGCCTATCGCTGAATGCCCTTCAGGCTTTGCAATGTGCCAACGACCTTTCAACGGTGCATGATGGCTATTTTCTCTGACATGGTGGAGAAATTTTTAAAGGTTTTTATGGATGACTTCTCCGTGTTTGGGCCGTCTTTTGAGGAATATCTCTAGAACTTAACTAAAGTACTTACTCAATGTATGGAGACAATCCTTGTTTTAAGTTGGGAGAAAAGCCATTTTATGGTTCGCGAGGGTATAGTATTGGGACACATTGTGTCCCTTCGAGGTGTAGGGGTTGACAAAGCTAAGGTTGACCTCATTGCAGGCCTTCCTCCACCTATTTCTGTGCATCAAGTTAGGTCTTTCCTAGGGCATGCAGGTTTTTACCGTTGATTCATCAGATATTTTAGTAAAATATCCTGTCCTTTGTGTAGTTTACTTGCTAAGGGCGCACTTTTTGTCTTTGATGAGGCATGTCTTAAAGCCTTTGAAACACTGCGAGCGACCCTTTCTACTGCCCCTATCATGTAATCTCTTAAGTGGTCCATTCCTTTCGAAATCATGTGCGATGCATCTGATTATGCCCTCTGCGCCGTCTTGGGCCAAAGGGTGAATAAAGTACTCCATGTTATATCCTATGCTAGCCATACTCTTTCTGATACTCAATTAAACTACACTACTACGGAGAAAGAGTTACTATTTGTTGTCTTTGCACTTGATAAGTTCCGGTCCTACCTCCTAGGGTCTAAAGTCATTGTGTTCACTAACCACGCCACTCTGCAGTACTTATTGTCTAAAAAGAGACTAAACCTAGGTTAATTAGGTGGATTCGACTCCTTCAGAAGTTTGACCTAGAAATCCGGGACAAGAAGGGATTCGAGAATGTAGTTGCGGATCATTTATCTCGTATCTTTATTGAGCACACGAGTGATCCCTTAACCTTGCATGACTCATTTCCGAACGAGCAACTTCTTGGGGTTTCACACGTGACCTCCTCGTGGTTTGCTCAAATAGTGAATTACTTGGCGGTTGGTCAAATTCCGAAAGCTTGGTCTAAGCAAGACAAAGACTGGTTTTTCTCACAAGTCAAGCACTATTTATGGGAAGACTCGGAATTATTCAAGTATTGTCCGGATCAGGTGATTCGGCGTTGTGTGCTTGAGAGTGAAACCCATAGCATTCTCACATTTTGTCACTCTCATGCATATGGCAGCCATTTTAGTGGGCAGAAAACGGCCACCAAGGTTTTATAATGTGGGTTCTATTGGCCCTCTATTTTCAAATATGCCCATAACTTCTGTAGAGCTTGTGAGCATTGTCAACGCATAGGCTCCATGTCACGGCGGGATATGATGTCGATGACCTTTATTTTGATTGTTGAGATTTTTTATGTTTGGAGCATTGACTTTATAGGTCATTTTCCACCATCTTTTGGATTTGAATACATTTTGGTGGCTATGGACTATGTCTCCAAGTGGGTGGAGGTAGTGGCCACCAGAATGAATGATCACAAAGTTGTGGTTAAATTCCTCCATGAGACCATTTTCTATCATTTTGGGTTCCCACGTGCCATAATTAGTGACGGTGGCAAACATTTTTGCAACTGATTCTTCAAGGCATTAGTGCACAAATATATGATCACTCACAAAGTTGGCACTCCTTATCATCCCCAGACTAGTGGTCAAGTAAAGGTTTCTAATAGAGAGGTTAAACACATCCTCAAGAAAACTATGAGACTCGATAGAAAAGATTGGTCAACTAGGTTGGTTGATGCACTTTGGGCCTATCGCACTGCATATAAGACACCCATTGGGATGTCTCCATATAGGATTGTGTTTGAAAAATCGTGCCATCTCCCTGTTGAGTTAGAACACCGGGCTTTATAGGCCATTAGGAAGTTCAATTTTGTTATGGCCAAAGCCGGTGACCATCGGAAACTCCAACTTAATGAGTCAGAGGAGCTCCATAATGATGCATATGAGAGCTCCAAAATTTACAAGGCTAAGACTAAGACATTTCATGATAAACACATTCTCTCGTAAGTTCTTCGAGTCTCACCAAAAAGTATGGTTGTTCAATGCGAAATTGCATTTGTTTCCGAGTAAACTTCGATCTCAGTGTGTTGGCCTATATGAGGTTATTGAAGTCTTTCCGCATGCGGCGGTTGAGATTAAAAATCCACAAAATGGTACGACCTTCAAGGTCAATGGCCAAAGATTGAAACACTATGTGGATGGTATTAAGAAAGGGGAGATGATTGAGGTCATCCACTTGACGGACCCAATATATCTTCCATACTACTTGCTTTGAGTCTAGGAGACTTTAAATCCTCTAAAGGTGTAATTCCTTTAGTGTTTGTCGTGCCTGAACGGCATCTAACGGTCTGGTATAGCCACCTAACTGTGTTTGTAGTGAGTTCCTACGAGACCAACTGAGACGGTGGAAACTAGAGTTTGAATGGCAAAGCCTAGAACGCAAAGGTTTGGAATTTCCGAGACTAGAGTCTGGTTTAAATACCCAGGGGTGTGGAGATTGCTTCAAAACCACCTTGGCTTAAACTCTATATAGCAGCCCCATAGGTTGAGTTACCTTTATGCACATCGATTCTGGATACCAAATCAACCTAGTCTGTCACCCTGTTGAAGAATAGGGAAAGTCACAAACACTGTTAAGGAAAAAAGTGGTACCCGTGGTTTTCGCGTGAAGATTATACCTTTGTTGTGCATTTTGATATTTGCAATGTTCTATTTTTTATTTTAGATGTGCATTAAAGGCAGAAATGTTTTAAATTTTTATTTGGATTGTGATTGAGTTTTTATTTAAAATAAATAAATTTAAAAAAAGGGTTGTACTTGGGTTTTAAAAAAATAAAAATAAAAAATTGCGGCAGACAGCATATGTGACCCACACGGGCGCACGAGCGAAAGGGCCAGGCCGCACGAGCGGCCCAAGCCCAAAAGCATTCTGTGCAAATGATGCCGGAGTGCCAAAATTCAGCACTCGTGTGGCCCCATTAGGTGTATAAGCGACTCAGGCCCAAAAGCATTCTGCGCAAGAGTTGCAAGAGCGGCCCAATTCCGTCGCTGGAGCGGCCTGTTTCCAAAAAAAAAAAAAATTTAAAAACTTGTAGATTTTATTTTATTTATTTACTTACTTATTTCAAAAAAAAAAATTTGTGTAGTTTCTTTATTTACTTTTTATTTATTTATTTACTTTTTACTTATTTTATTTCTCTTTAAAAAATAATAATAAAAAAAATATTTAAAAAAATTTAAAGCCTGCAGATTTTATTTTATTTTTAAAATTTTTATTTACTTATTTTTTGTATTTCTTAAAAAAAAAAAAACAAAAAAACAACAACAACAACGAAAATTTCCTTAAGAAAGCTTTAGACTGACTTGTTGACCCTCCTTACTTTCCCAACTACACTCTCTCTCTACCTCCAATCTTCTTCTTCTACTCTCTCTCTCTTTCAACCCCCCACACACAAACTCCATCCAACCCCACCATCACCAACTTCTTATTCCTACTTTCTTCCACTTTTACTCACCACCACCTTCCATTGGCACATTACCATATTTTCCGCCCAACGACCTTCTGGTGGCCATTTTTTCCGGCAGATCTACATCATTTTCTTCCTTTCTTTTCTTCCTATATTTTTTTTAAGGTAATCACCCTATTTTTCTTTAGATTTCTTAGTTTTCACTTGTAATCTAATAGTTTAATGATTGTTTTTGAGGTTCATTCAACATCATGTTCATCATTATCATCCTCCACAACAACAACAACAACAACAACAACAACAAAATAAATAAATAAATAAATAATAATAATAATAATAATAATAATAATAATAATAATAATAATAATAATAAAGTACTGGGTCATCATGTTCATCATCATCATCATTATTATTATTATTATTATTATTATTATTATTATAAAGTACTTGCCAATCCTACTAAAACCCTAAGGTGATAGTAGAGGCGCATATATATTTTCTTATAGCACATTACCCCTTTCATGTGATGAGTGGGCTAGTCAGGTATTTAGGCCCTACCTTCCATGGGAATTTGCCCCCCTTAATCCTAAGGGGGATATTACTCTAGTGAGACTCGAACCCCTAACCAGTACTGGCTCTGATACCAAAAAAACGGAAGCAACACATAAATTTAATAAACTAACAAATTAAAACAAACAAGTTAAATAAACTAAATAAAATATTTTAAATAAGAACAGATAAATAAATTAAGGCTCACAATATTAACTTACAATTGGTTATTGGAAAATACAGAATTGTTTACTGGGAGTAACTGGGACATACAGCTTCTACTTGCATCCTTAAAACTGAATTTTAAAACAAACTTAAAATTTTATAGAGACTGAAAGAAAATTGTGAACTCCTTCTTTCTTTTTTCGCTCTGCCTTGGTCTTGGTGAGAAGCCTCTTTTATAGGCAAAGTGGATAAGCTGTTGAGCTTGTGAAACTTGGAACTATGAGGTCCGTGATTGGAGCTCTGAGGCTTGTGACTTCAAAAGTGAAATCTTTGAAGACTTGTGACTTCTGAAAAGCTTGAAAATAAGAGGTACATAGGTGCAAAGAGCATCTTTCCGTGACCAATAACCTTTTTACTTTTTTTTTTTTTTTTACTTGCAGTGAGGGAACGTGATCAAGCAGTTGATCGATGATTTAATCAATATATATATATATATCGACTTTTCTCAAAGTAAGAGTAGTATCAAGTCGATTTATACATATATAGAATCTAATGGCTGATTGTTTAAGCATATGGGTACTAAGTATCTTGAAATTGGGGCCCATAAGGATCATTATTGGTTGAAGCCTTAGAGGAACTAGATTCTTCAAAGGTTTCATGTCACGACCCAAACCCGCCCCTATGGGTTTAGTATCGTAACTGGCCAGTAATTCGTGATTACCAAAGGCTTTATATGATGTCTGAGTAAAGGGGGCTGGCGGAAGCCAAAACAGTAAATAAAAGATGTCCAATGAGCTGTGACAGTCTGTATGCAAAAGACTTTTTATAAACATGCCACATTGATAACCAAAACATATGTACTTGCGATGTATACACAACAACCGTGTCAGGGACCAAATCCCTAACTAAAACTGTACAGTCAAGTCTTAAACATTTATTACAAGACAACAACAAAAGGGTGAATCTGAACACCCCAAAACAGCTATGGCTTGAATGCACTTGGAACCTCGAGGTGAGGCACAATGGTTGGCTTTGACAAAACAAGAGCTAACCCGACGCTCCTAGCTCCGGTCCGGCACCTGGACACCTACATATATATATATATATATATATAAACAGTGAGCTAAAGCCCAGTGAATAACAGTTGAGTAAAGAGGTTAAGAATGAATGTCTTTTCAGTATTTAAACAGTTATATCAATCACTTAGAAACCATAGCAATCATTTGTGGTACATCCAATAGCAAAACAGTACAGTAGGTCTTAACAGACCGAACAGTCAGTTGATGGCCATCATAACAGTAAACAATAGTGGTTCCAAACATGGGAACCGATAGAGATCTCTGTGACAGTAGCAGTAACAGTACAGTAACAGTAAATTGCTATGGATGCCACGAATACAGTTTACAACAGGACAAACATTCATTCATTAAACAAATAATGTTTCAGTAAGCAGAATAGTTGATCATTCAGAAAATAATCATAATTGAACAAATCTTTACAACATTGTTACTCACAGAATACTGGGCTAGACAGGCTAATGAGCATCCTCGGATGCCAACCCTACAGTTACAGAACGAACACACACTTGGAATTAATAACTTAGCCCCTTAACTTGACTTGGTGTGGTTCTATGATAGTATCCTCATTAAGATGCCTTAAACTAGGCCTAGGAATGCCTAGGATGGAATGAGGATGCAAAAATGCACTTTAAAACACTTTTCAAATTTTTGCTGAAATAGGGATCTCGCTCGAGCGTGGCTTTCTACGCTCGAGCGAGCGTGCCAAAATAGTGGGGTCGCTTGAGCGTGGACTTCCTCGTTCGAGCGGTCTGTAAAAATGCAAAAAGTACTGGATGTTGAAAATCCCCGCTGGATGCTTGCTCGAGTATGAGACACAGCTCTTCGCTCGAGCGTAGGTCTCGTCGCTCGAGCGTGCGTCTGCGTGCACCAAAAATCTGAGAGCTTGCAATCTACGCTCGAGCCAACATTCCTTCGCTCGAGAGGAGCTCTGAACAAAAGATGGTCGCTCGAGCGTGGAATCCTTCGCTCAAGCGTGGAAGCCAAAATCTAGAATTTCCAAATTTGCCTCCCAAGCTCAAACCAAGCATTCAACACTTCAAAACTCAACCTTTTGGGCCCATTTTCTGGAAAACACTTGAAAACTCATACTACAACATATTTTGAAGATTAATTTTGTAAAATCAAGCCCAAAGGTAAGCCAATTGAACACCAATTTCAAAGAAACTTGAAGAACAATGCAAGAACATTACATGCAAATGTTCTAATGAATTCCAATGCTCCAAAACATAACCAAATGCAAGATTGAGCTCAAAACTATGGTGGATTCATGGACCACAACCAAAATGTGGACATGCATGTGGAAATTCATGAAGAACAACCTTAAAATCCAAGAATATGTACATGCATGCATGAATGGACTCTTAATTCAACACTTTAAACCAATTCTTGACTTAGATCACTAATTTTCCCATGAATCATGCAAGAACAACTTAAATTCACAACCAAGAAGGTGAATCCTTCACCTTAAGTCTTGAATTCCAAATGTGCTAGCTCAATTTTGCAATTAACCTTCAAATCTTCTAAGTTCAAGCAAGAATTCTAGATGAGATCAATTTTTCTTCCAATTCACTCCCCTCACGGTTTGGCAGGTTTTGGTCTTCAAATGAGATGAGGAATGATATGTCTAAGTATATAAATTAAGCCTCAATATGCTAATGAAAGTGGCCCACTAAATGGTACAACATGTAAATACTTGAACTAATGTGATTTAACATTATTTAATCTAATTTAATCAATCCGAATCAAATTTCTATTAAATCTACCATAAAATCACATAAATCTTAATTAACACATAACACTAATCAATTTTTGATTCGGCTGCCGATAAGGCCTTCAATTTGCAATTCGAAATTAAAACACGAACATATCATTTAATGGCAAATAGATAGAAATGCAATTAAAGCAACATACTCATGTAATCAATTCAGAATTTCAGTCCGATCAATTATTTATCATGCTTAATCACAGATTAGCATTAATCAGAGGTGAGGGTTGTCACATTTCATCTCCAACCTGTGACTTGGCTTGGGCCATCAATAACTTGGCCATCTGGATCAATTCATTACTGGATGACGTGGTCTTAGCTTTGGGCTTTGACTGAGCTGACTTGGATTTGGATGATTTGGGCTTGGAAGAGCTGGTTGTTGGGCTTCCAAGTCTGACTGGTAGAATTGGGCTTCCTTGAGTTCATTGGGTGACTGAAGCAGTTGGGTTCTGCTAAGCTTTGACCATTGTACGTGTTGGTGCATGGAGATTGACTGGGAATTCTTCTTGAACTCGATCAATTATGCGTTGGGGTTTAAAATTATCCCACCATTTAACAAAGTGTTGGCGGATAACCAAGTTATCAAAAATAGCATATTGCCATTTAAATATCCAGGGGACTTTGTATTTGAATATAAAAATGAGTAACCAAGGAAAATTTTAGTAATTATTATTATTATTATTATTATTATTTAGCTTGTTCTAGCCTATTTTTATATAATGTAGTTGTTAGTTTAATTGTTTAGTTAGTGATTGTTGTTAGTTTAATTGGTTAGTAAATTGTTTTTTTTTTTTTTTACTTGTTTAGTTAGTGATTTTGTTTTATTTTTATTTTGCGATTTAATTGTTAGTTTAATAATTTAGTGGTTTAGTTTTTATTTATTTATTTATTTTTATTTTCTGAATTTTTATTTTATTCTCTTTTACTAACTTAGATTATTTTATTTTATTTTATTTTCTTATTTATTTATTTATTGTATTTCATATGTGTGTTTGTAAATGTCTCATGCTAACTTAGTGTAAATTAATTTTTTGTAGTATATAATTTTTTTTTTTAAAAAGAGAGTAGCAATTAAAGATATCTGGTAGTGTGGTGACAATGAGGATTTGCATGATTTGTGCATGCATGCGATGTTTGATGCGTTCTAATATAATGGTTTCATGTGTTTTGGTTGTGCTGGTTGTATTATTTTGCCCAGGAATGGCTACATCGTCTCGCCGAGCACCTAAACGGCTTCGTAATGCCAACATTGCCGCTAGGGATGTATCGACCAACACCTGGGCCAACAAACCAATTGCCTGTGACACATCCTTTGATGTGGACTTCTTCCCACGCCATCAACCCATTGCGTGAAGTGTCTGACAACTTGAAGACCGGGGCCTCGTGGGTATCTGCATCATTACTGAACCGGCGTATCCTCACATTGTGCGCGTCTTTTATCAAAATATGTACATCAGTGACGAGGCCTCGGGAGCTCTTTTGTCCATTATTAACGGGGTAGAGTTGGTGGTCACACAAGTTTCTATTGCCGAGGTTCTCCATTGCTCCATGGACACTATCAATAAAAAGCAATTCTTGGTGTTTACTCAGGAACTCACAATCCTGGCATTGGTGACTGAATTTTATGAGGGGCGGTATGATGATGACAATAGGACTAGTATTCGGTGGGCTAACTTACCGCGCCGCCTCCTTTTCCTTGATATGGTTCTTAAAAAGAATGTCATCCCTTTAGGCCACAAGGAAGAATGGCGAGAAGACTTCTTTCATGCCTTGCACCGATTTGACTTTGGCTTTTGGGTCAACATTCCTAGTTTAATCTTCAACCAGATGAACTATATCTTTAATGAAGTCAAGTTGCGCAACACCCGAGGCCGTTGTACATGGGCCCTTCTTTTCGACAACCTCATCGCTGCACTCATAAAAGGCCAAGGGACGTACCGACTCGAATCCAATGAGGTTCAGCTTCCGGTACCAATGCTTTATGGTAAAACCCACTGGCGCCAAATCACTGCTTACCTATCGCCTCTATTACTCCTCCCCGATGCCTCGGCTAATCCTAATGATGTTCCGATCGAGCCCACTGCAGCACCTGCACCCGCGCCACTGCCATTCCGTATGACATGGGTGCAATATCAACCTCTTTTGGATAATCAAGCCGATATTTAGCAATCTGTGGTTGATCTCTGGGCAAACTATTAGACTTATCGGGATCACTCGCAAATGGCATTTGATGGGTATCAGTAGTCAGTTGCATCTCTACAAACTGACTTCTACGCATACCGGGAGTCGAGCGAGCAGTGGTTTGATCAGCTTGGCGCTAGGGTTCATGATGAGGCATTTGAGACTCGGACGCTGATGCATGCCCTATTTGAGTAGCATTTCCCACCATCGCCAGATCCAAATCAGTGATATATGTATATTTTCTTTGTTTTATTTCTTTATTTATTTATTTTTGTTTTGTTTTGTTTTATTTTTTTTTCTTTTATACTGTACAATTCAAAAAAAAAAAAAGTGTGTGTGTTTGGTGTGTCCTTGCTTCACTGGATACGCGCCTATGTCATTTGGTAAAATCCTCTCTCTATCTCATTTTTACTATCTACTGTACAATTGCTTACATTGAGGACAATATTGTATTCTAGTTGGGGGGTGAGGGTATTTATAAAAACCATTCATGTTTGTACTTGCTGCACTTGATTACACCACTTCACTTAATGTTCACTTTGTGCCAGTATGGTAATGATATGAGCATATGTTAATTGGGGAACATAGTGGGCTTGTATGAAAAGGGTTTATTGGGTAGATACTTGCATGTGATGTTTGCACTAGGAGAGTTATTTGTGTTTGTGGTATTAGTACACTTGTCATAGGTATGCCTTGATTTACATGAACACACTTTCATAGCAGTGACCTCTCTATTCTAATCTCTTGTGTACATCATTGATAATTGCTAGGGTTGCAGAAAAGAATAAAGGAGTAACCAAGATTCTTTAAAAAAAAAAAAACACACACACACACACATACAAAAAAAAAAAGAAGAATAGTTGACTTGTTTGGATTCGTAGCCTCTTTAACTCGAGTTATTAAGCCCGTAGGGGTGTCTCTATACCTAGTGCCCTAAAACTGTCTGATTTGGGAGTCATTGGCCCAATACTTGCTACATGGGTTAATTAGAAAGCTTAAGGGACCTAGATGTTGCACAGTTAAGGAAAAATAAGGAGAATGACTTGTTCGGATTCATAGCCTTTTCAGCTTGAGTTATTAAGCCCGTAGGGGTGTCTTCATACCTAGTGCCCTAAAACCGTCTGGTTTGGGAGTCATTGTCCCAATGCTTGTTACATGGGTTGATTAGAAAGCTTAATGGATCAGAACATTGCACAATCTTTCCAAAAAAAAAAATTAAGAATCTTGGTTGCAATAGTTTAGTTTTTTTGTATATGTTGGGTGGTATTATGAGTTACCTTTGGGCTATTATAGTGACAGATTAACTAGTATAGAGATTGCACTTTACACTGAGGGTACTGATGATGTGTCCACTAGCATTCACAAGTACAGAGGACTTTACTTTTGTATTAACTGAATTGTGGTTTTGACTCAATAGATTCCTTCATGCTTATCTATTATGCCTTCAATGAATTATCATATCTTAATATCACATTGTAGTGGCACATAAGTTGATTGTTAGGTGGAATGGTGTGGTTAATTGTTGTTGAGCAGATATGAATATGTTGATGTTTGTGGGTATCATTTCTGGAACCCCTCACGAGACTATACTCGTCCACTTGGGGTAACCTTGTGATTTAAAAGCTTGTTGCATATGCTAAATGCAATTGTGATCCCTATGAAAGTGGTTTACAGTTATTTTACTCTTCTTATTTCTTTTGTTTTGCTTAAGGACTAGCAAAATGTAAGTTAGGGGATGTGATATAGGCCGAAAGGTACTACATTGAGGCCACTTAAGTAACATTTTTAGTTTTTCAATTTTGTTTATTTGGTGGAGATGATGTGTTTTGTGCACTTGTAAAGATTTGGCAAATAACACACAAATTCAATAAAAAGTGTGCGAAAGTAGATTCTCTGTGAGAGGAACGAAAAAGCCCGGCCTACCACCTCATCGCACGTGCAGCCAAGCCCCACCGCACGTGCAGCCTATCACCGCTCGAACGGCCCACCTAGGGTTGCGTGCGTGAAATTTTCAGTCTATTCTGCTAGGAACAAAAGGAAGAAAAAGGGTAATAAAAGGGTTCGAAAATTATTCTAAGGAAAGGGAGGGTAGGGTTTTGAAGAGGTGATTTTTCCTCAAGCTTCAAAGAGAACTTTCATGGGGGCTTCCACCTCTTCCACCTTTTTCCACTTCTCCATGAGTGGCTGGGTTATTCTTTTCTAGGATTTTGATGAAACCCTAGCCATATAATAAGATTTTTCATAAGCTTTGATTGTGAATCGGTTTGAATCAATGTATGGACGATTTAGAAGTTTTTAATAATTGTTCATTTCATCTCTTCAAGTATTTTACTATCTGTGATTGTATAATGCTTTCCACACATTAGTTTTCATTGTGTTTGTGTTCAAAGTACAAGACGAGTCATGCTACGAGAGACGAGTCGTGTTGCTACCATAGTTTAGAGCAAATGTCTCGTGCTACTCGAGATGATTCGTGCCTGTACGTTGAGTGCAACAATCCTCTTGATCAATATTTCAAACTTGTAGTTGTGAAATATTGGGTATTTCAAACTAGATTACAATTATTGGCCGATATTAAATATCATTTATGTGGTTAGTGGTGAATTCTTTGCCCTAAGATTTTTCTCAAAAATTAATATTTCAAACCCCAATTTCAATTGCCAATTTAATTATTCAATTTCATTTAATTCTTGTTTAGTCATAATATCCATCAATCTTTTTAATCAAAATTAATTTAGAAACCTAGCAATTAAATTAGTTTAATTTCACAATTGTCCCTGTAGATCGATACGAATTTGGTATAGTTTAGTATTTATTTTTGGTGTATGAAACGACCCATCATTAATAATCTCATCATTTAACTTGGTAGTATTTACAATTATAGTAAATTTATTTATTAAAAACAAATACAGCCTTAATTCTCTACTTTTGACACCATAATTTAATTTAGAAAATATTAACTCACAATTTAAAGCCATGCGGTTTTACTATAAATGTGATAATCCTGGTCCGTATTACGCTAATTAATCTTAATTAAGATTGTGATTATGTGTTTGATGTGATTTTGAGTGACATTTATACGACTATATGTGGTTTAGAATTTCTATCTGTTCACCGTAGGAAAATCTGTTTGATTATTTGCTTTAGAATTTAAATTGGAGGCCTTATCGGCCACAGAAACTGAAATTGATCACGCCATTGTGATTAGCATAATTTTTAGAACCTATGGTGAAATTTAATTGAAAACTGATTCGGAATGAGGTAATTAGTTTAAACTGATTGAATTAAGCACCACTAATTGATCCTAATCAAAGTTGATTAAGGAAGCCTATATAAGGGGTCCATCTACTCTTATTTCATTTTGTTTTGAGCTCAAATTGAAGTCACACTCTAGAGAGAGAGAGAGAGGGAGGCAGGCTCTAGAGAGAGGAAGAGGGAGAATTGTGTATCTTAGCTCAAGTTTGGGAATTTGGAAGCTTAACTTCAAGAATTAACTACAATTTGGGAAGATTGAACTTCTAGGTGAGTAATTGGTTATGAATTTATAAGTTTGAATTGGTAATTTTGTATAATTCAAGCTAGTTGGGTAATCAAGAACATAAATTGAGTTGTATTTGTTGAATTGGAAGCTTGTATGTACATGTATGCATAGAATTGCTATGAGATTAAATGTTTAAGTGTAAGTTCATGAGTATAAGTTTGTTATTTTGTGAACTCTAGCTTGTTATGTGATCAAGAACAAGAATTGAGTTGTGATTAATAAATTTGAAGTCAATAATTGCATGCATGAAAGGAATTGCCATGAATTTGTATGATTGAGCTTGAAATATATATAATCCATGTAGAATCTTGATGACCATTCATGCCCTTGATCATCATTTACATCATTTGAGTTGAAAATAGAAGTTAGATTCCACATGCAAATATAATCCATAGAAGAATGAGTTTGGGTGCATGAATTTGTTGTGTTAGGAATAAGTTTGGTGTAATTTGGGGCATGCATGTGATTGATTCATGGGATTTGAGCTTATGATGTAGTAAATTCGGTGTTTATAGCATGTTAGTAAATGTATATGTGAGCCTTGAACCATGAGATGCAAGTTACATTGGATTGAATGCATGTTTGATGCTCAAAAAGAATTATAGAAAACCCAGAATCCGGCATGTCCGCTCGAGCGGGGGAGTCGCTGCTCGAGCGTGAAATACTAGTTCCCAGCACTTTTGCAGACATGGATGTCCGCTCGAGCAAAGATATTCACGCTCGAGCGGGGAGCCATGTAGTGTGACATTCAGCTTGAGCGTCCGAATTCACGGTCGAGCGTAGAAGTGAGGTAACCAGTATTTTTGCAGACCATGAGGGCCCGCTCGAGCGGCGGAACCCACGCTTGAGCGGGGACCCCTGTTGCAGAAAATTTGTAAAGGTATTCTGTGTTTCATTTTCCATTCTCTTTCACTTCTAAGTACTCTGAGGCATGCATTGAGCGTCATGAATGAATTAAAAGATTAAGAAAGAAGCCTAAGAGGGATGTATGAATTAAGAATGGATCGAATCAATTGTGACCCATATGTGTTATGTAATGTGTAGGGTCGAGCTCCACGGCAAATCCACCGGTAGAACACTGTAAGTAATATCTTAGTGAAGATATTTGAAGTATGTTATTTGTCCAAATGCTCATTTCCATATTAGTCTTATAAGTTTGTTAAATTGAATTGTGGACAAATATTTGTTATGCCGAATGATTGGGCCAAAGGCCATTGGATATAATTGACTAGGCCAAAGGCCGTTTGACATGAATAATTGGGCCAAAGGCCGTCGGACACCCTTTGATATGAATGATTGGGCCAAAGGCCGTTTGACATGAATGATTGGACCAAAGGCCGTCGGACACGGTTTGACATGAATGATTAGGCCAAAGGCCGTCGGACACCGTTTGACATGAATGATTGGGCCAAAGGCCATTGGATACCATTTGATATGAATGATTGGGTCAAAGGCCATTTGACATGGACGATTAGGCTAAAGGCCATTGGATATCAATGATTTGGGCTTGAGGCCATCTCTTAAGGATGTAGTGGGCCAGAGGCCATTTGATATGTTCGGGCTTGAATCGCCTAATGTACTAAATAATGCACGAAATAGAATACTAAATGGGCCCAAGGCCGTTTGATATATATGAATCTCATTCGTGTACCTTCTTTATTTGATACTATTCACTGGGCTTTCGCTCACGCTCATTCATGTGTATGTAGGTGAGCCAAGGGATTTCCAAACCCAGCCTCGGTGAAATATTTGAGATACAGTCAAGGTTTTGAAGAGTCATCCCAAACGTCTCACGCACGAGACTTGTTTTCGCCTCTTTTGTTCTTTTGATATAGTTTTGTTATATCGGCAAAAACATTGGATTACTTTTGTATATAAACTTTGGGTTTGACTGACTTAGACTTGAATGATCCTGTATGTGTAGAACTTTGTATTATTATCCTTTTGATGTGAGTTATTAACAGGTATATATATATGGACTGTTATGATGTGCCATGTAAGCACAGTTCTATGCACAAAAGTTTTAAATTTGCTTCCGTTTGGCCCCTTTACTCTGATGAGATATGTCTTGTTTGGTTTGAAGCCGTAGGTAATCCCTTGATTATTGGCCGGTTATGTCCTTAACCCATAGGAGCGGGTTCGGGTCATGACAATAAACTCATTGTATTATGTGTTTATTTTTGGGGAAATTAGTCTAAGGTCCCTCTCCTATTTTTAGTAATGGAAGAGATCCATAATATTATTTTATGATATCGAAAGTCCCTTAACCCCACATCCATATATCATAGAGAAATTTGATTATCTCAAATCAAAATCTCATTTCTTTCTCTCTTTTTCTCTCTCTTCAAACTTCTTTACTCAACAAAAACAGAGACTCATCTCCACTCCTAACCCTCGAGCATTCAACGATTTCATCTCCATCCTTGCACAAAACCCCAAATGTGTCCAATACAAACTTCCACCGCGAGTTCCTCGCTTCGCCAGACTTTATCAACAGCAGTTTTTTCCAACGGTTCCTCCAACGGCGAGCCATAAACCAAGTGGCGAAGTTCCTGGACTTCCTCTCCATTCCTTTTAGAGATGAGCTGAAGGAGAAGCTCAGATCTATAAATCTCACCAGCAATCATCTCCAGCTCGAAGGACTGAGTTCTTTAGTGCCTTGGCAATTAGCTCCATTCGGTTCAATCGACAAGACATCAATATCAGTGAGAGATGCGAAAAAAGATTCTGATGGCTTCGTAGTTGGGTAAGGTAAGATTAGAGTTGAGATAAATGGCAATGAACTTGATTTCGTACTCGGAGCTCGAATTCTCACGAATTCGCATTTTTGATCAACATATTGGAATTTGAATTCAAAACCCTCCAATTAACGCTGAGAAATTTGATGCCTATAATTCGAATTCAACAACTCATCAACTCAACTATGCTCATGGTTCAGGTTATTCATTAATTGATTTCTCTTTGCATAAAAGCACATTTTAATATATATATATATATATTAGTTGTTGTTGTTGTTACTTATTCACCCATATATGTTATGAAGTTCTAGTCTAGCTAATGAAAATTATTGTGCTAAAATTTCTCTGGTTTGGTTAAAACAATTTTCTCCAGTTTAAAATTGTGAACAAACACAGAGAAATTTGTGAACAAAGTCGGAGAAATTTCAATTTTTTTTGGATTTCTTTGGTTTGAATCGAGAGAAATTCTCCTTTTAGTGAGTCTCTTTTTCTTCTTTGATGAATATTACAGTCTGTATGATGAAAACTTTCATGATCAATATGATGAACTTAAGGCATATGGTCAATGGGAAATTGGGGGTTTCAGTTTGGAGGATGGGAGTGTTGGGCCATTAGTTTTTTACCCTGGCTTTGTTGACATTTTTTGACCTCCCCCAACTTGGTTGCTGGCCCCAAATTCATCTTCATGCATGTCTTGAAAGTAAGGTTTCAATTCCTCTATTTTTTTTTAAATTTATTTAAAGAAGCCCCCTAAAGTTTTGATTTTAAATCATTATTATAGTCCCTTGTTGTTTGAACCCATATAAATTCTCTGGAAATCTAGAAAAAAATCTCTAGACTGGAATCTAAAGAGATTCTTTGGCCTTCCCAGAATTTCTCTGGAAAGAAATTCCCTGGGAATTCTAGAGAAATTCTCAAAATTTCTCTTTAGAGAATTTCTTTGGGAAGTCTAGAGAAATTCTCTAGATTGAATTTTCTCTTAATCGATGTTGAAGGACCTTAGATATTATGAAAATATTGAATGTCTTTTATGTTATAAAATCTTAATACAAGGAACCCTAAAAAAATCCCCTTTATTTTTTTATTTGCCACCAATTCAATTATATAAAGTGCAACGTATTTATCATGTCATTGGTACTATTTTTGTACCAATTATGATTATAATTTAATAGATAAAAATAACTTAAGTAATTTAAAAAAAATAATTATAAAATTAGAAGATATATGTTTTTTTTTTGCTTATGTTTATGAATTATCAACTTTTCAAGTTACAGTAAATTGCATCCCAATCTAAGAAAAGTAAAAAATAAATTTTATCAAACAATGCCATTATATATGAATTATGAAAACAATTTTGTTACTTAAAAGGGTTAGTTACAGTAAGATCCTTTCAATGTCCAAATATGGGCCGATTTCCCTAACTATGGCATTCTCAAAATTTTAGTCCCACTCTAGGGTGTGTTTTTTACTTTATTCCCATTATAGGGTAAAACGGTCTTCCTAAAGCTATTTTCTGTAAAACGGTTTTGCCAATGCCGTTTTTGGAGAATAAAAAAATAATAAAATTTTCCTCCACAAAAACAGTTTTTGAAAAACCATTTTTACTTAACGTTTAATTAATTTTGAGTTTCGGAAAATGGTTTTTCTAAAACCGTATTTTAGTAATTTTATTTCCCAATATTTTTTAACATAAATATAAACTGCCATAAATAATGTAATTCAAAAAACGAGTTTCGTAAAACCGTTTTGTAATACGGCTTTAGTGAAGCCGTTTTCATTAAATTATTATTATTATTATTATTTTGTCTTTGTTTTGAGTTAGAAGGTGATATATATGCTCTACAGTCCGAAGGACACCCACACACCCTGCTCTTCGACAAACAACGACAAAGGGTAAGACGCGAAGAGCACTGCGGAGGAGGCCAAGAAGACGAAGGCCACCACGAGAGTTGTAGCAAGAAGGAAGAAGAGAAAGACCTTAAAACATCGTTGCACCTCTCCCTTCTATCATCAACATTGAGGTTTGTTTTGGATAAATTAGGGTTTACATTTTTTATTGGGGAATTTAAAGTTCAAAATTAGGCTTTTTTATGAAACTCCAGACATTGATAGCAGATTGTTTATGCTGTCATGTCTGAGATTTTAGTTGTACCCTGGTCCTCATCCCCTGAACCCCAAGCAACGGTTGTCTTGGACTGAGATAGGTGTTATGCTTGTTGTGGTGTAGTAGAGAGATTATCATGTTTTTGTGCTATATTGGCCCCCCTACCGAACCACCGAATTTCATTTTTATTTCAGCCCCCAATTTCTGATTTTTGTGAACCACCCATTCCTTCCCAGAACTGAGGTATCACAGGACCATCCACTTGCCTTTGAGATTGTTTTTTCAGCCCCCAATTTTTGGTTTTTGTGAACCCCCATTTGGTTGACTTCCCATCACTGTGGTCCTCATTCTGATTGGACTTCGAGGAATTGAATGGTGACTGATAATGTTGTCATGATGGAAAGGCCCAGTGAAGGGAGGTTTTTGATGGAGCTACCCATTCTGTTTGGTATGCCTTTATTGTGGGCACTTCGTGTGTCTGAAATTTATTAGTCCCTCATCTGGACCAACCACTTGGCTTTGAGCTTGTTTCTCCACCCCTCAAGTTTAGTTTTCTGTCAACACCCCCTTCCGTAATAGAGTGGTCATCCTCATTGGACTTGCCAGAATTCAATGGTGAGTCTATTGGTTTTCTGTGTCGTTGAAAAGGGCACGTCATCTGTCTGAACTGGATTACCCCCCCTAACTAGACCAACCACTTGGCTTTGAGATTGTTTCTCCAGGTCCGAAATTGAACTTTACTCTGGCCCTCTTCACTTGAACAACCCCAACCTCCTCTACTAGACCCCCAACCATTTGCCTTTGACGTTGTGCCGGCTCCCAAATTCTGTTTTTGGTCAACAGCCCACTCCTTGCTACCATTGGACTCACTGTTTTTATTAGAACTCCATATATTAACAGGTGACTCATTCTCATGCTCGGTTTGGGATTGTATTTAAACTTTACTCCCCTCAGTATTGGAAGAACCCAAAGCAATATAAGTTTGTAACTATTATCTATTCTACATATTTTGACTAGACTGTATGTAACGACCCCAAAATGCGTGTCAAGAATTATCTTTATTTAACTATGGGTTAATGTGCTTTAATTTAATTATATCTATGTGAATTGAGAAATTATCTGTTGAGTTATGACCTTGAAACTGAAATTGCCAACCTTTATGGGTTCAGAAATCGGAATTGAGTACATAGATATGTTAATGGGAATTTTTAGAGCTATTTGGGAAAATTAATTAGAAATTTATTTAAATCGATTAGATTAAGGTGTGTTTGGATGGTTAACTTTGCACTGCAAATTGAAGGCCTTAGAGGCTTCAGAAACCAGAACAGAGAACATATTTATGATCAGCATAATTTTTAGAGGCAACTGGGAAGTTTAATTGAAATTTGATTTTGTGCGATTCGTAAGGGTGCGTTTGGCTATCCTTATTTGTGATAAGCTTATGTGTGTGGTATATATATAGATATGCCATATGAGTTGTTAAACTCATCACATTTGGTCAAAAATATCTAAGGGAAAAGGAAAGAGAACCGTGAGAGAGAGTGAGAGAGAAGGAGAGGCAACCTCCTCTAAGAAGAAACTCAACTTTCATGGGGATTTGAGGATGATTGAAGAGAATAGAAGAGAGAGGAAGAAGATCAACCATGAAGCTTGGGAAAATTGAAGAGATTAAGGGGAAAAACAAAGATTTGAGATAAGGTATGTGGCTCTAACTATTATCTTTATAGATAATTTATCTATTACATGAAATCAAGGATTAACTTGGAAGTTTAGTATGTAAATGAACAAGTGTGTTGGGTTATGAATGGATTGGGTTGAATTCAAGAAATTGAACCTTGATTTCCTTAAATTTTGCTTGAGCTGAGTTCAATCTTAAGGATGATTCATGGACTAATAAGGTTTGGTGTGAGAATCGCCTATGTGTAACATATATATTACATGATTTGGGCATATATTATGGAGGTTTGAATATATAGAAAAGATGAGACTTGAAGTTTTAACTTTGAGCAAGATTGATGTAATTGAGATGAAATTCTATTTGAATGATGTTAGTTTGTTATGTTTTGGAAGGAATTCTACATGTTTTTGAGTGATTAGACTTGAAACCAAGCTTAGAAATGGAAAGAACAAGTGTTAGAGCAAATAACATTTTCGGACAGCAGTTTTTGCCCAGAGCCGCACGTGCGGCGGGTTTTCCCGCACGTGCGGCAGCCCATTTCCAACACCAAAGTTGATTCTGCTAAAAAAGCACGTGGTCCTGCACGTGCGGGACAACACTGTTTCAGCCAACTTCAAATAAGCATATCTCTTACATTCGGACTCTGTTTTAAGTGATTCTTGAGCCTAAATTCAAGCCTCAGAAGTCTAGTTTCCAATGGTGGTGGTCTCACTCCAAAATTCTAAGTACACAAATAGATATGCCCAAATTAGTGATGATTGTTCACTTTCTGTCTATCGGTTTTATACCATTTCTTCGTCTAAACCATTTTTCTATCGATTCCTCCTATTTTCTAAGACATGGATTCTAACTTATTGAGGACTAATGAGTTTAGAACTACCTTGGCTAATTGATTAAAGAACAACAAAGAGATTGGTTATATCTCATATTATGTTTTGTGCATCGTGTTTGTAGGTCAAGACGAGGACATTGTCCCATTATTACTGGAAGCCATCACTGTGAGTAATAGTAGTGTAACGATATGTTTCACTTACTTCCTGTGATTATGATTTATGTATTATTACTTATGAATGGCATATACCATTGATATTGTGCTTTGATTGAATTAATGGACATGATTGAACAATGGTATTGCTATGGACCTAAGGTCGTTCTGTCCCTATTAATAGAAGTGGGCCCGAGGCCGTTATGATGTGAATTGTTTATGACTCATGGCCTAAGGCCAAGGGAGATGGAGACACGTCGATGTTCCATCCACCCTATAATGATATGAATTGTACATGACTAATGGCTCTACGCCAAGGGAGATGGAGACATGCCGATGTTCCATCTTCCCTATATTGCTCTGGACAGATGTCGTTATGTTGGGCCCAAGGCCGTTTCGTATCATATATATGGACCTGAGGCCATTTTGAATTACATTTAGGCCTGAGGCCATTCTGTATTACATGTGGGCCTGAGGCCGTTTTGAAATATGGTATGGATAAGACTATGGTTGGTTTGTTATATGTATATTTATATTTTTCAAGGCTATGCTCATTCACCTAACCTCCTTACAATGCTATTATTCACTGAGCCTTGCTCACTCCGTTTTTATGTATATTTATGTAGGTGATCCGCCGAGGACCGACACTAGAATTGTATCGAGGTCCGTCTCTTTGTCAAGCCACCAGGTTACGCCTCCGCGTTGAGGCTTTGATTTTGTATTGGAAAATTTTGTGGCTCATTGAGTCTTATGTAAGCGTGTGTGAGATCTATATAAATTCTGTGATTGTACATGTAAATATGGAAGTGTATTTAAATGCTTAAATCTATTTAAGCCATCATGTATGCACAAGCTCAATGGATGTTATCTCATATTGATATTTGCTTCCACTTAAGGCCCCGTATTTGAATAAGTATTCGTAAAATTTTGTTTTGAGGCCTATGTACAGACCGGTCACAGACCAAACTTTTAGGGGCGGGGTTGGGTCGTGACATTGTATGAGCCCCCAATTGGACCAACAACTTGGTTTGGACACCGTAGGCCCTGATCCCCAATTATCTATTTTATCCACATGTCAACTGGGTTACGAGCTTGCAAAACAGGTTCATCTGTCACAGTTGTGAAGGAGTAATATGTGATTGAAGTTGCATAAGTTTTTACAAAGTTTATATGTTAATGTAATTCCCAACATCTTTTGATTTGTTTAAGCAATTGTGGCAGTTTGAATGAAGGTCCTTTTTGAGATTTGTAATGGTGTATGCTTTACAATTGTAATGGTGTATGTTTGACAATTGTAATAGTGTACACGAGTAAATTGGATTGTGAAATTTGTTGTGGTTGGCTTGCTTTCATTCCCTATAAGGTGTTTATATTTGTATATTTAATTCTTCTAACCTACTATTGAGGAACTTTAATAAAATGTAAACTGCACGACATAGATATTGGCCGAAGTGTGTTTGTTTTGGTTGAATCTTGTATCACTGGATATTTTTTGCCATATTTTCGCCAACAAGTAGTCAACTGTCACTCCATAGTTTGTAGTGTTGCGCTAATACCACGAAAAATAATAATTTATTCTTATTTGAACCTTTTTATTTTTGGTTGGCAATGAGTAGCACTTAGGTTCTTAAAGGATAAATTTGATCGTTGTCGGTTTTGACTAATGTCATTTTAGGTTGTTCATGTTGGTAGGGAAGTACACAAGTGAGGGAGTGCATGAAATTATGAACTTTTTGAAAAGCGTAAATGACACCTTTGAAATACTATAAGATTTAGAAATAATCGCACTCAATTATCAATTATATCGTAAGTAAAGTGCATTATTTCGATTATAACACTTACCCTCTTTATATCAACAATTTGTTAGTCATGAATAATGAAAATGATTACATTGAATTACGTAGCTTGTGTTTGGTTTAGTGGTGGACTTTTGAAATGTGTGTTGAAAATAATTTTTAAAAGAGTATTTGAACTTGTTAGCTCCAATAAAGGCTTCAGTTTTGAAAAGAGTTGTGAATTGTATTTTGAGTTGTCAGTTGTTCAATTTGGAGTTGTAGTTCAAAGTATTGGGATTTACTTTTTTGAAATATGACAATATGTTTCAAATGGAAATTTCAAAATTTTCAGTTTGGTAATATTTTTTTTAAAAAAATAGGAAAAAGATGGTTAAAATTGTAAATAAGATTTTTTAAAATAGGAAATGTGTAGACCGCCTGAACTCCGCTCCGCGCGCCCCCCTTTCAGAGAGGGCGCGAATTGTAGTTCTAGTTACTACAGTTCGGACTCTTGTCACGGTTCTGAATCTAATCTCACAAAGTGCAATGTAAGACTGATAAATCACCAAAGAGTCCAAATCTGGCAAATCGTTTTGAAAAATCGATTTTAATCAAGAAGTGCCAAACATGGACTGCTTTGCCAGATTTTAGAGTCGCCACCTAAATATTTTGTTTTGGAAAATTTAGGAAACCCTGACTCGTGCCTAAGGCCACGTGTCCATCATCACCAAAGTTACCTCGGCTCGGGAACTTGGATACGAGGGGGGAAGGTCATGAAATGAGCACCCTCGCTCGCCCGATCAAAGGATCGGCCTCTACTAAACATGATATGTTGTTTTTGAAAACACATGTGTTCTTATTCTGATTATTAATCTAATTTACTACGTGATGCGCACAACATACAAGTATAGACTAAATCACTCAATTTTGAATAAAACATCTCATGTTTGTCTTTCGAAAATGGTTTGAAGTTGCTACTCGCAAGTAAGCTAAAGCGTGGATTTGCAACCCTCAAGTGGGCTTAAAACATGATGATTTGCCACTTCAAGTGGGTTTAAAACTCACATTTTGATGAATTGTTCAAATTCAAGTAATGAAGCCTTCATCCACAAGCATTCATGTAGTTTAGCATTTAAGCAAATAGCCTCATGGCAAGCATGCTATATATAGAAGCATTCACACTCATGCAAGATGCTAAAGCGTAAACACTTACAGTGTACTCCGAGCCAAAACAAAAGCTAGTTAGCAATCATGCATGATCCTAGCTATGTTAAGATGCCTAATGCAACACATGCAAAAATACAACTAAGATAGGCTCGGCTATTCTAAGATGTCATGTGAATACGACACTTGATAACATGCTTCAAAACACGTATTCAAGAAAGTGTATTGAAATACAATGTAGTTTGAATGATGCGCCGAGCCCAACGCAAGACAGATGAATGATGCACGCATGCAAAACATAAGGATGCTAATTGAAAATGACCCTAAACTAACCATTAAAAGCGGTTAAGTAAAAAGGAGAAAGAAATGGGATTGGAAGACATTCATCACACACACGCACACTTATTACAAAATTTGCCCTCTCAACGGAGGGTCCGAATGAATACACTAAGCTAGCTACGCTAAGCTTATCTAACTAATCTAATAATCTAATTAGACTAATCATTACACAACCAAATAGAATATCTAGCTAACACTAAGCTAATTATTACAAAACTTTAACTAATTAACAAATGAATTAATTAAATTACAAATTCATGCTAAGCATTAAAATATGTAAACTAGGCCGCCTCAGCTCTGCCTTGAAGAAGTTGAAGATGCATGCTCGATTCCCATCCCGAAAGCTCTCCAAATGTTCTTTAAAGGCTCTGTCTGCAGGGTGTCCTTGAGAACTAGCTACTGGATCTCACCAAAACAGTGCTTAGGAGTGCACCAGTGGCCTGCCGGCCATGAGAGGTGGTTGCTGACCCCCTTGCCAACCAAGAGTGTACACTGCCGGCCATAGATGAGAGGGTGCCGGCCAACAATAAAAGGGTGCTGGCCACTGGTGTGCTATGACACCAAGCTGCAGCAGAGCACAAAATAGAGAAAATAGAGGGTCTCCCAAGGGTGTGTATGCACTATGCCACTCCATATCACTTGAAAACATCAATGGAATGGGCATCATTGGATCCAAGACCATCAATCACGCATCTCGATGCATGATGGCCAAAGATCCAATATGTGCAAATTCAATAAATGCATGACAAACAAGACACCAAGACCATCTCCTTATCATGAGAAATCAAAGGCAATGGAGACCAAGGGAGACCAAGGGAGATTGGCTCATTTCATCACTTCAAGTATGAAATGAGCTAATCCACCTTGTGTTCAAACACAACATCGGGTTGAACACAATGCAATGCACACAAACAACATGACATGCAAAACTCTCATGCTAATCTTGACATGTTAAGATGGCATGCAAAACACTGACATGCAAGCATTCATGCACAACATGTTAAGGGGCCAAGAACACCAAGGCTAGTGAAAAGGATAACACTATAAGCATGCATCACAATGCTCAAACATCCAAACCAGCTCAAAACAGAGTTACGTCATACCCAAAATAGTGGCAAAACATGTTGAAATGGAGACTCAAAGAACTAGACAAACATGCACACATGTTAGTGCAACATTAATGCACAAGACATAACTCTCCAAAGGCATCAAAAGACTGAAACATGGAGTACAATGGCATATATTCCAGCACTGAAATGTCATGCTAAATGACTTAAAATCATGCAAACAACCCATGTGATGCATGTTGCAAGGCTTAAGCATCGAAGCTAGTGAAGTGTATTATACTAGAGGCATGCAAGACAATGCTCAAATGGCCAAATCAGCCCCAAACAGACCTTATACAGGCCAAAATAGTAGCCAAAATGCACTGAGATAATGGCTTGAAAGGCAAGAAAATAAGGCTCATGCAATGACTCACCAACACGGCATAAAGGTACAACTCTCAAGAGCACTTAAAAAGTGAAAAATATGGAAGTGTAACAACACTATATGCTCTAAAATATCATTCCAAATGATGCCAAAACATGTAGAAACCTCAAGTCAAGCATGCAAGATACCCCAAAACTCAAAGCTAATCAAAGCTATTGCACTACAAGCATGCATAACAAGCATCATTCGACCAAGAAGCCTCAAAATAGAGCTAAAACATGTTAAAACATGAGTGAAAACTTGCTGGAATGGGGCCAAAACATGCTAGAATAATTGGCCAAAACACCAAGTATACTAGGCTAGTGAGTAAGGTTTACACTACAAGTGTAAGAAGCAAATGAGGGATGCTCTAACCAACCAAAAATAGAGTTGTATCTTGCCAAAATAACACCAAAAACATGCTGAGATAGAACCAAAATAGGCTAGCATGATGGATCAAGGCATTGAACACACAAGGCTAAATGGCAAGTTTACACTACAAGTGTAAAAAAACATACATGAGATGACCAAACTAGCCATGAATAGAGTTATACCAGACCTAAAAACTCACAAAAACATGCTCACACTAAGCTTCAAGAGGATAGAAATGCATGCTCATTCGATAGGCCAATAACACAAACAAACAAGACAAGAAGAGAGGGGACCACCCCCTCTCATTTGAGGCCTCAAAACCACATTTATACCACTAAAAATCCACTGGATTTTAGTGGTTAAAAAGCCAAATAAAGATTGCCTCAAGGGCCTTAAGAGATGGCTCAAAACAAGGTACACAAGAGGGTAGAACACCCTCAACACCAAAGAGGCCTTAAACAACCATCATAAACACTTAAATATAGAACTTTTTTCAGTTGAAAGCAAGGCCTAAAACAATATGCAAGGATGATGTCACGACCCAAACCCGCCCCTATAGGTTTAGCGCCAGAATCGCCGATGTCCGTGGATTACCTACGGCCTCTAGAGACATTAACAAACATTAAGGGGCTGCAGAAGCAAACACAAAAAGTAAACAAGGTCCAATGAGCTGTGATGACGTACATGGGACAGAAAATTCAAAACTTATTTATATACATAACATGCCAGTCAAAGTACACCAATATATATAGAATATTTACAAAAAGTACCCCCAAGATCCGACATTACAAAAACACAACCGTTGACTAGCATGAAGTACAAAAACAGCCATGGCATAGGGCTTCAGGCGGAACCTCCTCGGGAGGCGCAACAGGTGGCTGACCAAAAACTAAATAGGAGGCCATCAACTCTGGCCAGGGTCTTGTGCCGGCTCACCTACATATATATATATAAACTGTGAGCGAAGGCCCAGTGAATAATAACAGAGTAAAGGAGTTTAATGAATGATGTCTATCATAGAGTTAGAAAGCAGATCCATATCAGAAACATAATCTTATCAGAAATAGAGTCTTATGCTCATTCAGATTTCAAATCAGAAACGTAGTCATGTTCATGTCCATATTCGTATCAAAACAGTTTCATGTATTTGTTCGTAATCATTTCCATATTCACATATTCATACGTGGTACATCCAATAGCGTTACCAAATCTGATGACCCATCAAGGGACCTGATGACCCATAAAGGGATAGCCTTGAAGGTTTTCTGATGACTCATGTGCACAGAGACGTTCTGATGACCCATAAAGGGACCTGATGACCCATATAGGGACCTGATGACCCATAAAGGGACGCATATCATGTAGTGCTAAGGATGCCATGGTTAACTTTCAGAATCTTGGACAATCATTCATTCATTTCCAACATATCATAGCTTTTCAAAGAATCAATCATTTCGTATCATAGTATCTTTGAAAAATACATAACATTGAACATAACTTTACAAAGTTATTACTCACACGATGGCGTTAATCTGGTGAGCCAGTCAAAAGGGTCAAAGCAGTTGCGTACGTGACCTACATAACACATCACGGATACACACTTTAAAACATGCACTCCATCTGTACAAAACTTACATCAACGATTCTGAGTGTGTACTTAACCCCTTAACCTTAGTATGGAGCCTTAAACATGGCCTAGGAATGCCTAGGATGGAATGAGGGTGTAAAAATGCCTTAGAAAATGTTTTTCAAAAGTTGCTGAAAACAGGGGTCTCGCTCGAGTGAGCCTTCCTTCGCTCGAGCGAGCTTGCAAAATCAAAGGGCTCACTTGAGCGAGGAATCCTTCGCTCGAGCGGTCTGATGAAATGAAAAAGTACTGGTTGTTGATTTTTTTCGCTCGATTCTTGCTCGAGCGAGCTTCTGGACAAAGGTGGTCGCTCGAGCGAGGAATCCTTCGCTCGAGCGAGGAAGCCAAATTTTAGAATTTCCAGATTTGTCTTCCAAGTTCGAACCAAGCATTCACCAACCCAAAACTCAACCTCTTGGGCCCAAAATCTGGAAAAACACCTTAAACTCATAGTATATCAAGTTTCAAAAGCCAATTTGTAAATTCAAGGGGCCAAGAGTGAGTCAATTTGAGCACCATATCCATAATTCTTCAAGAACAAGGTGTAATCCAACATGCATGAGTTCAAGTGCATTTCAAAGCTTCAAAACATGATCCAAAGCAAAGTTAAACTCGTAATTTTGATGAATTCATAGACTTTAACAAAAATGTTGGCATGCATGTCAAGTTGTGATGAAAACAAACTCAAATGGCAAGAGTATAAACATGCATGCATGATATACTACCCAATTCCACAATCCCAAGCTAAATCTAGACTTTAATCTTCTATAAGTCATGAAAATATGCAAGAACTAGTTCAATCACATGAATGAGGGGATAAATTTCTACCTTAAACCTTCAATTTCAAGCCTAGGAGCTTAATTCTACCAAGTTGCCTACAATTCCTCCAATTTCCAAGCTAAACCTTGTTAAAATCAAGTTTTCTCCTCCCTCAAATTGTCTTCCACGGTTTGGTCTCTAAAGGAGATGAAGTTGATGCACTAAATGATGCAAGTGATATAAGATTTAAGCATGGCCTAGCAAAGTCCACTTAGTGGCAATTCTGTAATTAAACTAGGTTCATTATTAAAATGTTAATTAATCAGATTTAAACATTCCAAATCGAATTTTAATTGAACCTACCATAATTTTACATAAAACCCAACTAGTCTAAAACACTAATCAATTCCGGAATCGGGCGCCGATGAGGCTTCCAATTTGCAGCTTAAAGTTTCAAACACGAACAGGTATTTCGACACCGAACAGATAAGAACGCATAATTCATGCAATGCACATGCAAATTAATTCCAGATTTCCTCTTAATTATCATTAGGCATAATTAAGTTCCAATTAGCGTTAATCAGGGTCAGGGTTATTACAGATGACCAATATGGTATACAAACAAAGGCTTAAAAGGGGAATATACTCACCCTTGAAGCACAACTTCGAAACCAGCAGTTTCTGAGGCAAAAACCAACTTTCAGAGTTCAAATAACACTCCCAAGAACCTTAGCTCAAAGATGGTGGTGTGTTACTAGGTGTTGTAGTGCAAAAGTGAAGAGAAAATACACTTTTAAGGCACAAACTAGCTCAATATAGAGAGAGAAAGTGAGAAATATAGAGAGATAGAGACATATTGTCTCTAAAGTTGCTGAACCACTGTAAAGGGAGAGGAGCCTCCCCTTATAGAGGCATGCAATGCAAAGCTTGTTAAACAAGCTTGAAATGGGCTTCATCTCTCCATACACGTGTATAGAGGAGGGATGAGTGAAAACTAGTTGGCTCAAAAGATCTGGCGTGAAATCTACTGAGACAAAGTGTTCTGCCGGCCATCAGTGGTGGCTGACAGTGCCTCATTGATGGCCGGCAGGTTTCATCAATGTCAAACAGGGATAAATGCATGGCCGGCAGTGTCAAAAAGTGGCCAGCAGTGCACTACAATAAGCATGCTGAAAGGACCAACACATGGTCCAAAAAAAATGGGACAGAAAGGATACAGGGTTTGGAATGCTCAAACCTGTGGCGTTCCGCCGCGAAATTCGAGTGCTCGACGAGCAATCAAACTTGTCCCTGGATGCACCTGCAAGCATATCCAAGTCTTGAGGATGGTCAAAAATGGGGTGTCTACAAAATGTAATCCATATTAATGTAGGACTTGAAATAAGAAAATTTGTAAATATTGGAAAAAAATCTAAAATTATTTTAGAAGACAATTGAAAAGTCAAAATACAATTGAAATTGAAATTGAAATTTGTTTTCAAAACTGATAACCAAATAAATTTGTTTTTTTGTCAGGTTTATGTCATTTGAAAGCTTCATCTGTAATTGAGTTGAACTTAATGTATTGAAAGTTTTACCTATGATTGAGTTAAACTTATTATTGGATGCATTGTTTTTTATTTTGGTTATGACATGACAATATAAATTACAATGTTTAGAAAGTTGGTAAATGTTATGTGTAGGGAAGTCCAAAATGTAAACTCCATGTCTTTTAGAAGAATGCAAGGCATGGAAATAGCTATGATTTAACTTTTAAAGTTTTCCCAGTGTAACTGGTTTTCAAAAAGTTTTTCCCAATATAACTTTTTAGAATGCAATTTTTTTTATGATGTATGATGCTTCACATATGGAAATTGTCTACTATAAAAATTATTATACTTTCATTGCAATGATGATAAATGTTACGTATTGTCGTAGGAAATTGCAGCATACTATGTTGTGTTTGTGGGGAGGGTACCTGGGATTTACACAACCTGGGCAGAATGCAGCCAACAAGTTAACCGATTTCTTTGAAACAGTATTCCAAAGGTATAACTCGTTTAGTGAGGCGCACAATAAATAGATTAATTATAGGAACAGATCATTACATGGTCGGTAGGAAACACAATTTGGAAGTGTAGTTGATAAAGTGGATGGTACGAAGATGAACATTTAGTAAACTACACATGTGCCAATTTCAATGGTATTAGGTTACAAAAATCTTGTGGGTCCATTGTAGCGTATTGTTTTTTCTTTTCCCTTGGCGTTATGGTCACTTTTGTTCTAACAGGAATTATGAAATTTTGGTGATGTATTTTTTACATACGAATGGTACTTTTTCGTTTTTTGCTATGTAATGTAACTTGTATGTAATTTGGTGTATGACTACGGACAGGAACTTATGTAATATAAATATTAGGTTGGAGTTCATGTCATTGTGATTCAATTGGTTTCGCTTATTTCATAAGACTGATGTTGTGCAATGAATGAATGAATGAATGACTGACTAGAAAGGTTATTTGTTTTATTTAATTGGTAGTATATTTTTTGTAAGAATGAGAACGTTATTTGTTATATTCAATGACTAATGGTTACATTTTTGGGTTGTCACGGTTGAAAAGATTAACAAGTGAACAGAACGTGTATTTCCCCTAAAATAAATTTTGAAAACATTTTTGTAATAAAACTCAATACATAGTATACAAAGTCACTAATTTAGCAAATACTCGTACAGGCATGAAAACAACATAACTGAAGATGCAAATGTAATAGTTTTCAGTTACATAGGTAGTACAGACATAAGTCTTCCACAAAAATACATTATGGACACCCTGAATTGAACACACAATACATAAACATAACACTTAGATAGACAAATATTAAGCAGAAAATCTGACAAACTCATTACGGAAACACTTAGTCTAACACACATTACATAATTATGCATAACCTAATATACTCTAGTACACACATAAACACCTAATTCGCGCTTAAATCAACAATCTCAGAGTCTGAATAATCCGAAAGCTCAGGGTCAAAGACAAGTGCAGGATCCTCCATGACACCCTTGATAGCCGCAACATTTGGTTCTGTTATGTTCTTCTGGGCATCCTTCTTAACTATATATAGTTGCATATCGCGAGCTAACCTATGGCGCATTTGAGAAATCTCACATTGTAGTCTTGCACATAGTCGATTAACATTATCAGGATCTTCGTTTTGGATCTTAACAGAACGTGCTTTTGGCACCTTAAGTTGATTTTCTTGACATAAGGTTTCGAGTTGTACTCGTTCTATAAATAGTACGAGCTACTTGAGACGAACAGCGTCAGCTAAACCATATCTTGTTTGATTGTCAGATGGCTCCATACATGAACCTCCTTGAATTGAATAATACTTGGAAATCAAAAAATGTTGCTTCCCAAACCTATCACGATAACCACAAGTATAATCTAAAATAGGTATTATTGTTTTGTTTTCAGCATCGCCATGTCCCCTTTCCCCTTCTTGTCGTGAACTGTCACCCCTTTGCAAGTTCCTACCACCTCTGCGATTTGCAGTCCCTCCCATGAATCATGTAGCCATGTTAATTTTTTTAAACAAATGAACGATAATTTCGTAGGGCGAAATAAGTTGTAAGTTTGTGTCTTCACCTTTAGTCGTTTATATAGTTGTTTATGAACGGCTTTACAAAGGCACTGAAGGAAAAACCATAGAAAATAAATACCTCTGCATGACAATCCCACATATACGAACAAGGTATGAGTTGTCACTAGAATGAATAAACAAAGAAAAGCAAATACTGTGCACCAAGTCACATGACTTGACAATCCATTTGCATATACCGACAAAATAAGGACATACTCATTGTAAGGTAAATCAGTGAATTCACTGTTGCCATGTGACTTTCTGAATTGACTAAAAAGGGCATGCTCACTAAAAGAAGGGCATGCATGTATTCATGTCACTTACAAATGATGACTTGACATATATGCCCTATTCCAACACGACGATAAGAAAGACATTGTAACGAGAAGACAAAGAAAATAAATACCTCTACACAAAGTGACATGACATGACAATCCCACATATATCAACAAGAGATGAGTTGTCATTGTAATGAGCAAACAGAGAAAAGAAATGACTGTGCACCAAGTCACATGACTTGACAATCCATTTGCATATATCGACAGAAGAAGGGCATGCTCACTGTAAGATAAATCAGCGAAAATTAACACATATGCAAAGTCATTGTTGCCACATGACACCTTGTCAATCTAGTAAAAGGAGAGGGTGTTACAAACGCAACTTGAATTTCTTGCAACATAACTCACTTGTATGTTCGATGTGACAACTCACTGACTACTCATTGTCACGAGGGATGTAAGAAAAACTGAAAAAACTGATTGAACCAGACCAAACTGAGTTGACAAGTCATTGCATGTTGACAAGTCATGAACTAGTATAACATTTTATCTTCTACCATGCTCTATTTTGATTTTAGGATTGAATTTCATATTTCTTCAAAACACCATATTTCTGACCTCGATATCATAACTTTGAAGTGACTACTCACTTTAAGAAAAAGCACGCATGTGTAGGAAGTTTATTGTGCCCATGTAAAATTCACCAATTCGTAGGGGGATTAATTTATTAACTCTGTTCAATGTCACTGCATCACTGAGGCATTTTTGACGGATATGTGAACGACTTGACTACTCAATGTATGAAAAAAAGAAGCTTATGTAGGCAATGTTGTGTTTAACTTGGTTATGCATCAATCGTTGTTACGACCAACTATTTATATTTCATTGAAAAGTATGACTATTTGATTTTTTGTTGTCATTTAGAATTATTTTCAAATCAACTTTTGCATATTCAATTTTTAATATTTTGGGAAACATTTACAACATCAACTGAACATTGGTCGTAACGTACCCATCCGCATATCAATCGTAACAAATTTGTAAATCCCATGCACGTCCACTTAACCCAATAGATATGGAAGACTCCCATGGCTGAAGGCACGGTGAAAATATTGTTGGAAGGAAAATGTAATTGAATATAAAAGTATTGGTTAAAATGGAATTTATTCAAATAGATGATCCATATGGCTTTGGATTTTCAAATAAATTTTGTAATTACATCTTGTAAAAGAGTTTGTCAAACTGAAATTTTTGTTTGGTTGTATACATTGAAAATAATTTTTATGAATTTAAAATCCAAAACGTACTTGGTTTTGGAATTTCCAAAAACAGTTTTTCAATAATTATGTAAATTTACGTGAATCTGTTTACTCTAAAAACAGTTTATGACACTGTGCAAGTCGTATGTCAATTTTATATTAAAAAAACAAAGATGATCGAGGTTCATACTCCAACAAATTGCCTTTTTTTGACACACCAATTCTTTCCCAGAACTGTGTTGTAAGCGAACCATCCACTTGACTTTGAGATTATTTTTTCAGCCCCTAAATGTTGTTTTTTGAGAACCCTCCATTGCTTGACTTCCTATCATGATGGTCCTCGTCCTCATTATTTGGACTTCCGTGAATTGGATGGTGACTCTTATTGTTATCTGATGGAGGCGCGGTGAAGGAAGTTTCGATGGAGTTGCCCATTCACATGTGATGTGCCTTTATCGTGGCACTTCGTTTGCATGAACTTTATTAATCCCCCATCTGGACTAACCCCTTGTCTTTGAGCCTGTTTCTCCAGCCCCCAAGTTTGGTTTTTTTTAACCCCCCATTCCTTACCAGAGTCCACATTTTGACTGGAATCCTAGGAATTGAAAGGCGACTCTTTATTCTTTCCTGATGGAGATTGAAATTCCTTACGTAGAGCATCACTATTTGAAGAGCCCCAGTTAAGGGAAGATTTCTTGAGCCACCGGCGTTTTCAGGTCTTTGTTGAAAGGCGGCACTTCGTCAGATGAACTTTATTAGTCCCCCAACTGGACCAACCACTTGGCTTTGAGCCTGTTTCTCCAGCTCCCAAGTTTGGTTTTTTCCAACCCCCATTCTTTACCAGAGTCCACATTTTAACTGGACTCCCAGGAATTGAAAGTCGACTCTTTCTTCTTTCCTAATAGAGATTGAAATTCCTTACGTAGAGCATCACTATTTGAAGGGCCCCGGTTAAGGGAAGATTTTTACTGAGCCACCTGGGTTGTTTTCTTTGCTGTTGAAGGTGACACTTCGTTTGTATGAACTTTATTAATCCCCCAACTGGACTAACCACTTGGCTTTGAGCCTGTTTCTCCAGCCCCCAAGTTTGGTTTTTTTTAACCCCCCATTTCTTACCAGAGTCCACATTTTGACTGGAATCCTAGGAATTGAAAGGCGACTCTTTATTCTTTCCTGATGGAGATTGAAATTCCTTACGTAGAGCATCACTATTTGAAGAGCCCCAGTTAAGGGAAGATTTTGAACCGAGCCACTTTCAGGTTGAAGCCGCCACTTCGCTTGTATGAACTTTATTAGTCCCCCAATTAGACCAACCACTTGGTTCTGAGCCTGTTTCTCTAGCCTCCAAGTTTGGTTTTTTTCAACCCCCCATTTCTTACCAGAGTCCACATTTTGACTGGACTCCCAGGAATTGAAAGGCGACTCTTTCTTCTTTTCTGATGGAGATTGAAATTCCTTACGTAGAGCATCACTATTTGAAGAGCCCCAGTTAAAGGAAGATTTTGACTGAGCCACCTGAGCTGTTTTCTGTGCTGTTGAAGGCGACACTTCGTCTGTATGAACTTTATTAGTCCCCTAACAGGACCAACCACTTGGCTTGGAGCCTGCTTCTCCAGCCCCAAGTTTGATTTTTGTCAACCCCAATCTGCACCAAAGTCCTCATTTTGACTAGACTCCCAGGAATTGAAAGACGACTCTTTCTTCTTTCTTGATGGAGATTGAAATTCCTTACGTAGACCATCAATATTTGATAGTGTTTTTACAAATGGTGGTCTGGTTCAAAAATGAACTGGGCTATCTATTTGAAGAAGAAAATAAAAGAAAAGAAGACCTGTTTTTATTGATTTGATTTTGGACTAAGGACATTAATAAAAATATATTGTGATTTTGATATTTTGGAAGATAAATTTTTAGAAAAAATTTTGAGAAAAGAGTTTAGAAATTTTTTTGGTTTGTTTGGTTGTATATTTCAGAAATAGTGTTAGAGTGTGAGAGTTTAGAATGATTTCATATTTTGTTGTAGTTGGGTACATGCGTGTAAGGGGAAAAGTATTTGTAGTTGAGTATTTGTATTTAAAAAATTAATAAATTTTACAAATATGTGCATTGATTTTTTACAAACAATAACTTTAATTAATTTTTTACAAACAAATTTTGGAACCCAAGGAACACAGAATGACGTGGACAGTGTCCTCACTGCACGTGGACATCAACCTTATGTATTTTATAAATATCTGTGTGGACTGTTTGGTAAATTTACATTCCACCATCATTTTAAACACATTTTCCAATACAATAACTCTAAAAAAATCCATCTCATCTTCCCAAACACAAAAACTAAAATAGCCTACTAAGAGCAACTCGAACCACACTCTTTATTTTTCACTAGCTAAAGTACAAAAAAATACACTCTTTATTTTACCTAATTAGTTTAGCTATTATGTGTTCCAACCATACTCTTCATTTTAACTAGTCATTCAAACTAACTTAATTAATTTTCAAAATAAAAAATGCTATATATATTACTGTATTTTTCATAGAATGCCACATTTTGAGTGTTACTTAAATTTTTTATTCACAATAACTGCGATTATCAAAGGAGCTTAATGAATTTTTACTTAATATATTCAATTGTAAGTGTTGAATTATATTATCAAACATCAGCTTAGCTAGCATATTAATTACATTGGATAGAATTAGAGAATATATGTGTGTGTGTGTGTATGGTTATGGTTGCAACCACTGATTTGCATCAATACAAGACGCATTGAGAAAAGGAGAAACTTGTGTATCATTTGTCTTTGGGCATATGGCATCCTCAAAGTCATATTAGCTCCTGCACCTTCGCACATGTACTCTCCATAGAAAACGGTCCTAAAAAAAATTTAATTAAGTTAAATTAAACCATGCATAAACAGAGAAAAAGAAGAAGAAAATATAATAATGGGTAATTTTAATTAATTCGGTCTCTGGTGGGTCATTGAAATCATTCCATCCCTCAGGAGCAATGATATCAGTTATTTGTGTGTAAGCAAAGACCACTGTGGAGAAGGGCCTCCATGCTCTACCTAACCATATTTCCAGTCCCTCTCATAATGCAGTTCACAAATGCAAATCCACTGTTTTCATCCTTTGAAGCTCTTCCATACGCCGTTACTACTCCATTTATCACCTTCGCCCCTATTGCCACTTGGTTTGTAATTGAACTCAACTTGAAACTTTGTATTCATTCATTCATTCATCCATTCATATTCATTATCATTATTAGGGATGGCAATTTAAACCCAGCCCGATGGGGACCCGACCCCGATTGGAACGCTCCCCCTAGGGCCGAGCATGGTATTAAAAATTAAATCCCCAGTGATTTTCAGGCCGGGAACAGAGATAGGTTCCCCAGCCCCAGCCCACCCCTGCCTCCGAATAATCCTCGAACATGGCCCGTATATATAATATATTTATAAATTTCATTTTCAGCCTCCCATTCATTTTTAGTGTCTCTTTTTCATTGAATCCCTCATCTCTTCTCTCTCTCTCTCTCTCTATTCCAATCCGATCTTCACTGTCACTCTTCTCCACCGCCGATCTTTTTTCACTCGCCAACGATCTCCTTTCTCTCAACTTCTCTCTCTCTCTCTTTTGCTACTACCGTCGTCGCACACCACCGATCCCACTACCACCGTCGTCGCACACCACCAATCCTGCCACCAACATCATTGCATACCACCGATTCCGCTACCAACGTTGTCGCACACCACCATAATACTTTTTTTACCGCAGCACCACCGATCGCTATCCCCATTCGCTTTTGTGTTATGGTTTTTTTGAACAAATCGATGATTTTTTTTTTGAAAAATCTTGATCAATTTTTATATATATGTGTATGGATTCATATCTAATTTGTTGTTAGGGTTTTATCTGTTGAACATATCTAAATTTTTTATGTTACGATTTTGACATATCTGTGGTTGTTTTGAACAAATCTATGATTTTTTTGAATAGATTTGTGGTTCTCTCCTCTCTTTCCTCTCCGCTCTTCATCTTCTTTGTTAATTGTTGTTGTTTTGTACTGGGATTATTCAGGGTCAGGGAAACCCGATCCCCCGTTAGAAGACGGGGACTGGGGGGTGGATGGGTTCCCCGCTGGGGATCAGGTCCAAGAATGGGGAATTTTTTAGCTTCAGGGATTGGGGACGGGGAGTGTAGTCCCCGGCCCCGCCCCGTTGCCATTTCTAATCATTATAGCCAAAATTACAGAAGTATTGCCAAAGACAGAGAGAGATAAGCAAAGTAGAGTATTATATATTACCTCATACAAGGACCTAGCATTGCCAAAGATGAAGTCAATTGAACCTTGGATATAGTAATCTTTGAAGTAAAGGTGAACCCTATCATCATGAAGGGTGTCTTGGGCTCCAAAGAATCCGCAACTCCAAAATGCAGCTTGGTTTCCTGCTATCCTAATTGACAATTATATATGGATTTTGAATACAGAATTAGATTTAGCAGCAACAATTGACAATTATATAATCATAATTCTAGTACTAGTACAAGTATAAGTACAAGTGGTAGTGGTGGTGATATTGTCATTATTAGCAGCAACAATTGCAACACCATTAAGAGAAGCAGATTCAATAGCAACAATTATATATGATTTTGTTGGTGATATTGTCTTAAAGCAATAGTTGCAGTACTAAAATATGTTGTATATTTTTTTTTGGTGTGGAGTGGGTTCTAAAGAAACAATAGCAAAATCAAAATGAATTGGGTAATTTGCCATTTCACAAGAATCAACAGGCCATAATTCAATAGAAAGGGCCCTGTCAATAATAATGACATGTATCAGCTCAACTATATGAATTTTGGCTTCCATATCAAGATACGAAATTGACTGCAAAAAGTATATGCAAGCTTTCCACTTCCCATAGATGTACGGAGCATAAGTCAGTGGTGCCATCTAAAAAAACACATACAAAATAGTACAAGAAATCTGCCTAATCCCATACAAAATGATGGTTCCAATGCCTAATCCCATACTTCAACCTAAAACTCCAAAGAGAGTTGGCTAATGGTTAAAATCATCTACAGTCCCCTTCCACATTGAAGGACTTGACATGTGAAACTAAGGTGAGATATACATGGTCATGTATTATTAGATTAGAATTATATCAAATTAGACAATAATTATGTTTAAAAAAAAATCAATGCTATATAACCATGAGACATATAACAAGTTCAATAACCGTTATAACAACCATAAAATTGGTGAATTAAGAAGTGCTGAGGATTATAATCTACAATTTTGTAGAATATAATTATGTTGAGTAATACATTTATCTATTGAATGACACATTTATATTTGCATAGGAAAATAAGGAAATGGATTATAGAAGTGTGAGATTAATCCATCTACAAACTTCTATGTTAATCTTATATAAAGGACACTACTGTGCTACAAGTAAAATTAAAAAAAGAAATGTTAATAACATAGAAATATATTCTGATTGAATTCTATAAGTTCATATCAAAGGAGCTGTAATTGGCTCCAACATTCTATGCATACTTGCCCCTTAAGCATGTGTTATGTTTTACATTTCTGTTGCCACATGCCTGTATGAACCACATTAGCTTAGATTAATTGTTGGTAAGATTTTTTTTATAAGCTTACTCTGCTAATTTTCAGTAATTGTTAGATACATAGTTTGTTTTTAACAAATTATGTTCTTCTAACTTGTTCACCGTTTCAGTTGATAAATGTAAATAAATTAATGAAGTAATATCCTTTACAAAATACTAAATTTAGCCAAAGTAAATCAATGGCACCAAAAGCTATCAAACCGTCTACATACCTCTTATTTTTGTTTGGCTTTAACCAACAATTGATCTTCTTCGCCATAACATTACATTGACAATGTCAAGTGTCACTTGAAGAAGTCAATCATTTTTAAAGCAGTTAACTATGCATAAGTGTCTCTCCAGGAAGATATAAATATAAATACAGTTTATATTTATATACAAGGAAGAGGAGGATTAAATTAAACGAGAAGACCCATCCTTAGAAAGACCAACAACATGCATGACTCCAAATATTTAGTAGATGAATCAGACATATCAGCAGCAAGTGATTTAAGAATTATCGTTTACTTGTGACTGTGAATGAAATTCTAAATACTGGTATCTAAAAAAAATTAATAAAGATGCCTTAATGATTTTGACGCAAGCAACATTGACATCCAAAATATTAACTCAACAATGCATATCATAGTAGGATTTTGGTCACAACTTTACTGTGGTTGGCAACCACTAGAGGCACAACTTAAGTATCTCCATGATAAGAGAACAAATGATTTTGCATGTTGGCTACATATGCTTTTATAAGATGGCATCAACAGGTTGAGAAGTCTGATTCACTACATATTCAACATGTATTTTCTTCATTGCAAAGATCAACATCAAAACCTACAAGTAGCTTGGAGCTTAACTCTAAAATCTGTAAATGCTGCCAAAACTCATAGAGAACTCAACAAAGACACATTAAATTAAAAATATATTCAACACTAACCTTGGATGTATAGGGCAATAACTTCTCAGCACTTCCAAACAAATGGTTGTGGTCCTTGTGAAGATTCATGGGTATAATGACAGAAATGTATCCTACTTCTATGATAATGACCTTACATTAAGTTAACATTCTTTTTGAGGACTTGATCTATTCCCCGAATTGTAGAATTTAAGTTACCATCCTATGTAAGGTTTTTCCACTCATAATTTCATCTTTTATACTGCTCTCTCTCTCTCTCCCTCTCTCTCCCCCTTATAGTTCTACATTCACCAGTTGGAACTATACCCAAATTAATTTGGAGGAAAGTACACTCTTTAATCTAAAGGAGCATATCGATTTCGTGGGAGAGACGAGTTTGGAAAGCCTTCAATCACTCTCCAATTGAAGCCAATGGTGAAGGCACGAGAGATAATAGGAAGCCCTTTAGCTAGCCCATTGGAGTGAGAATATTAGGGTAATATTAACTAAAATAGCTAATATTACCCTATGCCTCTTCCCTTGGAGTTGCTCTAAAATAGGCAAAAAGCCAAAAAAAACCTAAAAAATAGCCACTTTCCAAACACCCACATAGTGTCTTGTGAATTGGTCTTTGTCAACATCTTTGTTGTGTTTGCTTTGTGATACAAATTGGCCTTGATCTTAAACGTAAGGAACCGCATATGTGCTACAAAATTTTCTCATTATATTAACATGGGGAGAGCTAATGCATACGCTAGTACTTACAAAAATGATGGCTGCAAAATTTGCCCAAGTTTACATACAAAAACAAAACATAGACAAATATTAACATTTAATTATGCATGCCGCTAACAAGAAGCAGTTCCAAGTCATATGCCACTTTTCTCAACTCTCTCTTTCCCTTAAACCATAATACATTTGCAATCTTATTCACAAGCAGAAATCCATCTCTGAGTGCAATCTGCATAACAAACAAGATGAAATCTAATTCCTATCCAAATACATACATATATGGATTTATTACACAAAAATAATACATATGCAAGCAAATACATGTTAAAAAATCTGTGGACAATATTACTCCACAACCATGACCGTATTTTTTGTACAAAAGCCAGGCAACATGAATGTATAGCTCCTTTTAAAGATCATTTGATTGTAGAAGTGGGCCATATGTGCAGAGCAAATAGCAGCAGAGCTGTACATGGAGAGAAGGTTGCAATTGATCCAATCTATCCTCTTTTCTATGCAGGTTTATAGGAGTTCTGTTTTCAACCTCCCTAAAAAGGTTGTCAAACATATTGAGGGTCTATTCAGGGCCTTTCTTTGTTATAGGAGTGAGCTTAAGAAGTATGGTGCGAAGTTGTCTTGGAATAAAGTGTGCTCCCTTAAAAATGAGGGGGGTTTAGGTCTTAAGTCTATGGGGGTGTAGAATAAGGCAGCCATTGCTAAACACATATGGCTTGGCTTGTGTTAAATTGGTCTAGCCTGCTGGTTGCAATTGCTAAATCTGGTAAGGGTAATTCAGTTAGCTCTATTATTTCCAGGCTTGCTCTAAATTGCATTGTTTACCTCATTTGGCTTGAGAGAAATATTACAGTTTTTACCAAATAGAAAATTCCTGAAGAAGTTCTTGTTTTCAACATTGTTAATATGGTCAGATTTATAATGTTGTATCTGAAAAATTTAAAAAGAAATTCAAATGATTCATGGTTTTTCTCTTTATGGTTTGTTCATGGCCCCATCTATCTTTGATGGGGTTATGAACAGGGCAATTAGCTTTCAGCTGTAGCTGCTACTGTTTTATTTTATGACTTATCCATCCCAAAAAAAAAAAAAAAAAATTTGAAAGTCATAGCAAAGAATAAATACCATCATCACTCTGGTGGCGATGGAGGATGTTGTTGCATGTGAAGCATGGACAGAATATCGGCAAGCTGGAGAGAAGACTGGTCCATGGCATGCTCAATGCGACCTCATGAAACCTCTAATGCAGTAAGTCGAGCGTCGGTGGACATATCTAAGTTAGTGAGATGTGCATCATATACATCCATCGGGTCATATAGGCGATCAAACCGTGCAACCATGGCTTGTTCAAACTGGGCAAGTTGTCCTCGAATGGTATGACCAATACTAGGCTGTGCCCTCTCACCAGTAATGGCAGCATTCAACTTAGCCTCTTCGTCCATCATATCCATACCTGCACCATAACCACCCATTCCTGACGAAGTTCCCTTCACATGCGCCTCACTCTAGGATACAATCTTTTTTGTAATGGGTTTGACAAGACACGCAAACTCATCATCTGGAAATGTAGAAACCGCGATAGACGAGAGTATCCTATTCACAAGACACCCATATGGAAGACCTAATGATTTTTTCCCTTTAAAAAACTGAAATCATCTTTTCCACCATCATTTTCGGAAGATTAATAGGGAGACCCCGATCTATACAGTATAGCACATATCCTTGGTCCTGTGAGATATTGGAACTGTGGGTAGTGACATAAACATTGGCACATACAATGATGTTCAAAAGGCGAAAGCGAGGAATAAGCTCATGTTGCTTAATCAGAGTCCCGTCAATCCAACGCTGTGCCACAAAGTTCAGAAGCCACTATGTCAAAGTTGGCCATTTGTTTGGCAAAGAAGGGAAAGTGAGAGTTACGAACTTCAGGAATACCAAGAAATGACCGAATATATTCTTCATTTACAAAAATTGGCTTGAACAGACCCATGTCTTGAAATTAAGAGCGATATTTGAGTTAATTGAGTGCATGTTACAATAGAATTCATGCTCCCAACTAAGATTTTGAGGGCTCAAGAACAGTAGGACACGGTCACCACCCAAGGCATCAAAAACAAAATGAATGAGGATTGAGTCAAACGTATTGGGTTCGACATTATGCTCTAGATGGACAGTCTTAGACTCGTACAAATCCCAAAACAAATTGGATTTCTCCTTAGACTGCAATTTCTTTTTGTTATAACAGGTATGAGACACAGTCGCCTTTCGGCGTTTAAAAGATTCAGCCATTACTAAAACCCCAACAACACACATATATCCACTAAGTAAGAAACCACAAAGAACCCCCTCAAATGAGAACCCACAAACATTCATCACAAACCCAAATCCCCAATCACAACCACAAACCATGAGCATCATTACAACCTATTAAAAACACAAATACTAAACTACATCAAATCAAATCAAGTTATCTGCAATTACACTTGGTTCATAATGACAAACAGAGGTGATGTAATTAAAGAATAAAGTTTTTTTTTTTTTGTTTTGGGCAAGTAGTGACAACACACTTGTACTTTTCCAAGGTTGTTACAAACTATTACAAAATTAAAAAGGGGAACGTAATGGAAGGTTTTTGTAGTATTATATATAAACTTGGAGCTAATCATGCATGGAATTATACAAGCATGCCATATGTTACTTATAAACTAGAGTAGTAGATTAGACAAAGTATACATTGGAATAATTAAAAGAGAAAAACAAATAAGATACTCACGTCTGGAGGTAATCATGCTTCAAATTATGAAGGCATGCCATAACGAAGCCAATATGTTGGGAACTTTCGAATATAATACTATAGTTTTTTTCCTACTTTAATGAAACTTCATTATGGGGATGACTCTAAATCAGTGAAACCTAGTATTCTTTAATTATATTACATTGTAAACTGTTCTGAACCAATTTATAAAAGTTAGTTTTATAGTCAAGTTTTGGGGTTACTGGCAGATGAAAATTTTTCCCAACTCTGTACATGGCTTGTATGAAATACTTAGGAACATTGTACCAAACATAATGTTATACTCAATTTGTGCCGCCAAAGTTCATAGGCGTTCATGAAATGTATGAAACAAACCACAAATTTTCAAAATAAACACGTACCTATACGCATAGATACAAACCACAAAGAAGATAAATGTATGAAACAAACAACAAATTGTTGAAATTATACACCTTCATGAAATGTAGGAAACAAACCACAGAGGATAGAAAAAAACCAAACAAATTAAGCACGTATAGATATAGAAACACTTACCATGTACCTATGAAAAGTACATAGCAAGGAGGTAATCTAAGAAAGAAGGTTGGATAATCGGCCACGCATACCAGCGGCAAGGATTTGCCCTAGTAGATAGGGAACAAATCGATACAATTTGGAATGTCGAGGGGAGTAGAAATTAGGGTTTGTGATAGATGAATGCCTCTTCCGCTGAAGCAAGAAAATAGTTGCTCCAGCCCACTTCTGGAGTTCGCAGCAGTTCACAAACCTGCAAATATACTGAATTCATGTTTTGTTCGCTCGAGCCATCGTCAAGTTCGCTCGAGCATAAATTGAGGACTCTCAGCAATTATGCAGGCTGCGTATAACTTCTGGGAGCATGGAATGTTGGCCAACATTCCTTGGCTTGAGCGGTCCCATTGCAAATTGAAAAAAACTGTAAATGAAAAACAAAATTAAAACACCTTTGTGCCAATTTTAAATGATTTTCCCTACTCTCTCTTAACTGCTTACTAGAATGCGAATAATGCGTAATTTTCCAATTTTGCACAAAAAAATTTAGACATAACTTATGTTTTGTTGCAAAAAAAAAATTTATAATATTTTTTTTTTCGTCACAAAATTGGACATGTACTTCAGGACAAGTCATTACTGATCAAAACTGTTAAGTGAGAAAAATACCTAGTTCGAATCAAGTCATTTCTTCAAAAAATGTGAAATTATTAGCTCTACGTTCAAAATTTTATCTCCAAAGACCCTTCTTTCATTTCAATATTAAAAAAAAACAAAACAAAACAAATAAATATAACCTACTGAATTAACTAGGAATGTCAAAACAAATCACCGATTTCTAAAAAAATGGTTATCTGTTTTCGTATTTTTCTTGTACCCCTAAACATGTATTTGCAACACAACACATTTGAAATTATATAAATAAACAAAATAAAGCGACGAAAAAAGACGAATAAACCAAAAATAGAAAAAAGAAGCTACTGAATTAATTAAGAATCTCAACAAATACATAATCACAATTTCAAATTCACAATTGATTCCCAACAACACCCTGGTTTTACCTCCTGCAATCCTCAAAAACACAAGACACTTCTGTACTTATTTACAATATGAAGGCAAAGAATACAAACTCAACCCACACAAATGCCAACAAGAAGAATGAGACTATTCCCCGGGCACTTGTGAAGACGATAACCACAACCACCAAACAACTATTTCTTAGATGTCACCATTGAATTCACAATCGCAGTTCCACATGCTTGTAGGTTCGGTTTGTTGGCTTGTACTAGTTTCTCAACTTGCTGCCCATCTCAAAAGAAAAAGAACGCTGGATTTGCTTTGATATCCCATGTTGTACTGAATTCTTGCACCATAAAACAATAGAATTTATTTCCAATGCATTTCGCCAATGGTACAGAATCATTACAAAACATCAACAAAAGAATGAATCAAACAATTTTATACCACACCTTTTGCTTATTAACAAGATGAAACTTCATTGAACTTAAAAATTGCTCAAGTGAGGCACAAAATGAGAGGTAAGGTGTGTGAATGTCTTAGTTTGCATTAACATTGCGTAACTTATAGTTAGTTCGTTAACGTCAACGGATAGGAACATTAGGACTGGGTATTTGTCAGACAGCTCAGTGTAGAATGGCACAATCACTCTACAAGGACCACACCATGATGCACTGAAGTTTGCAACCACCTGTTGAAGATTTAGTACCATTTAGGAGAAAAACCACACTCCACATAAAAAACAAACTCAAATCAGGAATAATTTTTTTTGAAACAAACATGTATATGGTACTAGTTGGCATGCATAATGCTCATATTCAAGAGAAAGGAAAGGAAAGGAGCACATTGCTTCTTTTTGCTTTTATTTTTTTGTTTTCTTATAAATAACAAAGGTGTGTTCATGATTTATTTTTTAATTAACGTTGGCTTTTCCTCATCAGCTTTTTAATATTTTTTTTCTAAAATTATAGGGATAGGCTACCAGTGGGTGGCAACCCTTGTTGACCATGACCGTAGTAGCCTCTACCCGCCGGAGTCGGTTAGTTTGGAGAGGTTTAGGTATGCCTAAAGGAAATGAAGTTCCAAAGAGAACCTCCATTTAAACACTTTTTTCATATCTAAGCATTTGGCCCCATTATATGTCATTATGCATGAAAGAAAATTCCACATCTTCTGAGTAACTGTGCTCATAAGCAACCCAATTCAAAGGTACTATGTAGAAAAGGCCAGCAATTTCAAAATGGGTTATCTCTCCAAATGAGGCATCGATGGAATTTGTTTTTAAATTCCTCTACCCAGTTCATGCACTACTGGTTATTAAAATGAATGAAATAAGGGATAAACTTTGCACCAAAACTAACCTCGTGCAATTGTTATCAAATTTTTATCATAGTAATGAAAAAATAAATAAATATCCACCTATTGCAGAGTACGTGCTTTGGTTGTCCATTTTTGACCACCAACAAGTGTGGCCTCCATTAACAAATGAATATCCCATCTTTCTCCCATTTCCATCAACAAATGTGGCCTCTACTTCCTACAAAAACAAAGCAACCCAAGTTAAATGGTGCCAAATAATGAAATAGGAAAATAAAAAAAGTAAAAAAAATACATATATTAAATCAACAATTGTATGTTATCATCCCTAATTTTCGTGTCATTCATCTCTATAAACTCCAACAGTATGGCCACTGGATTATCTCAAACCACAAATCGGTGTTACACCCACTGAAGCCATTAACTAAAACGGATGTCCCACTCAATGTTTTACCCCAACACTTACATGATTAACCTATCAAATCAACACAATATCAATAAATTGAAATATGAAAGTAACTTTTACACAGTCCACATATTTTCTTTGTTTGACCAATCTAATAAATACAGTATTAAGTTTGAGTTGTGCAAAAACATAATCAATTGAAATTTCCATTAACAAATTATCTGTGGAACATATATAGGAAACAAAAAAGTAAAGTACAAATCACAAACATTGTACACTAACCTGTCTCTAAAACACCACATGGCATTAATGTCTGAAGGCACTTACCAGTGTTGGTTTTCTCTAATATGCCAATTTTTCCCCTATTCCACAACCTCTTCCATGGGTCTGTCTCCTGGGTCTCTTACTATATACTCTTTGTATATCTAATGGTGCTACACGTACGACGCCCTTGCCGACTTCTTCAGAAGGTGGCTGCCCATCACCAATGGTTGCAATACAAATATTTGATACCACTGCCGGCAATCCTTCACATATGGCACTGATTTGTGAAACCCTCGCATCCGCTGCACTACTGTCATGGTCTATAGCTCGGCCTCGTCCTCTACTCACACTACGACCTTAGCCTTGACGGCCGCCACGACCTCTACCCTTACCTGTCTCTCTGGTAGGTGCATGGACTTAGCCCTCTCACTCCCCTTCAATGTGGAAGTCATGGGTAATGAGTGGATCATCAAGTTCACTCGAGGTTATATGTGGGGTAGGAGATGATCGAGCCATTGTCTCGTCCACATTGGTCTCATGGTGGTGTCAAAGACAAAGGTATCCAAATGGTCGTGTGGTCAATGTCGAACTAAAGGGCATCATATTAGACAAACATGCAAAGGAACAAGTGGTGCTAAGGAGTCACCGCTACCAACCTCTCTCAGATGGGGTGGTGACCAGGAGGGTTCCAATATATGGCCATGGTGTGTAGATATATGTTCGGACATAAGAGGATCTCACCTAGGGGAAGATTGGGATGTGTATTGTGTACATTCAATTGGGTCAAAATACGGTGTAGGCATTGCTATAGATGGACCATGACGTGCTAAATCCATGAAAGGCCCCTCACTAAAGTGTTCCACATCGAAAGGGTCAGATCGATGTGTATGACATAGGGTAGAATGCAGTAGAGGCATTAAAGGCTTAGAGGATGGCATATTTATGTGCGGCACTGAAGTGGCTGTAATATCAACTGCCATGGAAGGATCCTCGCCAAAGTGTTCGAAATCTAGTCGGTTACGTCCGTGTGCCTATTGCAAACCATCGTACAGTAACTCCCGGATCTCAACAATGGCATCCAAAGCATCTGTACCATCACATGTAATATGGGTTAAGTCTGCTAAGTGGTAAGCCCTTGCAACTCTATGAACCTGTACGGTAATGGTAGTTGTGTTACGTAACCATCGATGGCAACTTAAAGATAGACAAACTTAAGGTAATGTAGTATTGCAGAATATAAACAACTTACCAAGCCCTCTAAACTACCCCCGATGCCTTGGTATCTGAACGCAACAATGTCGCTCGGATTACTCAATAGTAGATGTGTATGGCGGCAAAACCATAAGATGTATGGGTCAGAGGATGTAAGGACTTCATTGCTCCTCTCAGCGTGGACAATGTCGTTACGTCGGTTGTTCCAATCATCCGTAAACGTCTGGTATTCTTTTGCCCAATCAATGGCCATTTTGCCACGTCTATCTGTAAAAATCATTGCCAAATGCGCGTCAAACCGATCAGGCACACCCTGAACTCGTCCAAATTGTCTAAGGACCCGGTCGGGGAGATGCCACTTAATGATATCAAAGCATATCAGTGGCACTCGTGCCATCCAAATGTCTTCACCAACGGTACAATACGATGGGAAGCCAGTCATGATCTCATCCTCTGTTCCGTAAGGCTCCTATATGAACTGCAATAACAAAGCAATAATTTAGAGACCAATCCGTACGGCGGAGGTTGACAAACATTAACTTAGGTGAATTGACATAAAATAATTACAAACCTCCCCTCTATCATTCGGTCGAACTGGTCCCTAAATATGACACTAACATTAGTTGATATGACTTCGTGGCTAAAGGGAACCCTCCACCTGCAAGCTCTCAGGCTAGGTGGTAATTGTTGGTCTGCCTCCCTATGGCCCGCCGCCATCGCTAATGTTGGACTTCCTACTGGGGGCGATCCTGCTCAATCGCTCCCATGCCCAAACCTACAATGAATGATGACATCATTAATTTATTAGACTATGTATTTTACAAAACATGACAATTCAAAATATTAGATAAAAGTACAAGTCATTGCAACTCACTTGTAATAGCACAAGTGGCCCAGCCATCTCCTTTATATCAGGCTTAGTCGCCCGACACAACATCCTACACAAACATGGCAATGTGGCACCACCCCAACTGAACTCCTGTAAACGGTCAAAGTCTCTAAGTAGTGGCAAAAACATCATCTTTACTATATTTTGTGACTTATTGGGGACTACTACCCCCCCAATAAGCCACATAATGTAGGCTCGAGCGTAATGATAAATCGTCTCATCTGTTACATCATGTAGAAGTTCATGGAAATGATCTGATAACTATTTCAATTTAAGCGAGGAGCCTATGAAGTCTTCTTGTGTAGGTGCTGCTCCTAATAACTCCACACATAAAGCTATCAAGTCATCGAACTTGTTTCCTAGGTCCTTGCCACTAACTGCGTCTTCGTCAACGGGTAGGCCAAACAGAAGAGCCACATCTTGTAATGTAACTGTGGCCTCTCCGACAGGGAAATGAAATGTGTGCGTCTCTATGTGCCACCTCTCTACAAGAGTTGGAATGAGATGGTGGTTTAATTGAATATGACCGATCCAATAGACCCCATAGAACCCTACACGCCATAGGCAACGTAGGACTCTATGGTCCAAGGCAGTGTCCCATAAGCTCGAATCAGATCGTCGGCATTTCAATTTCGGCTGATCTTTTGCTTGCACAAGACAACATTGTGAGTATGAAACCTAAATTTAAAACAAATCACATTTTTCAGCCCTTACAATGAATCAATCTCATGATCCATATTTTCACACATAGACAAATGTCCCATCCCCAATTAAAAAACACATTTTTTTTTTTGTTAAATAGATTGACAACAACAAATGTACTACTTCAGGTATCTATTTGAAGATGATGAAACTAACGACATTTAATAGATGCAGTCATATAAAAACAATTTACGTTACACTTTCAATTTAAACAATTAAATTTCCAAAAGGAATACAGTTTCACATTATATTATGTAACAACTGGAGTGTTTGTGTAGTATTGAAATATCGTTTATAAATAAATAAGTAATTCATACCGACTGACGCCATATCGTTTCGGCTCGATGGACGTGAATCAATAATGGGATCTCCTCTGGTAAATGAGTTATAGACCTGCACAAGTTTTTATATATGAAAATCAATATCCAATAACAAGTTTGAAAATATTACATACATATGTTGACAAAATTTTAGTACGACTTGACAATATATCACGAGCACACAAAATGCAAAAAGTGAGCAACAACAATTTCGATGGGTTGCACAAAATGAATAAATTAAAATAATATTACGGGTGTGTGTTCTTCCACATTAACCCCTGATATGAATTATTGCAACCATGTCATATCCTCTACCTATCTATAAATAGCAGTTCCTCAAGTACGATCATTTTCCAACCCATGTCAATAGTTATTTATAACCCAGTTATAAATTTTTATTTGTTGTGTCAAAAAATGTCTTTAAGGGGTGCAGGCAGTTCACGGCGTTGAAGCGGATCAAAAGTGTGGCTACTACCTCCATTTAGTTATGACTACATGAGCGAAAAATACTCTAGCCTAAAGGATTATTACGCTAGTATTCGGGCAGAATAGGCGTTCAGGGTAACGGAACAGGAGAGCTTGTTTACTGATCTATGTAACTTAGGGGCACCGATGCCTCATCGTCGGTCATTAAGCATGCGTAGATGAAATGTGGGTGACTATGAGCAAGCAATCAATAGAATTAAAAAGGACAACAACAAAATGTTGTTGCGAAGATGTCGATATTTCATGCTTCAACTAGCCACCAAAATGGCGGAAGCTAGCAACAGAGAATTGACTGTAACAGAGCGAAATAATGTCTTAAACAATGACAAATATCTCTCAGACTACTACATGTCAGATGAGGAATGACAAATCAAACATCAAAGTGGTGTTGTTCAATATGTGTGTGTGTCATACTTTATT